>CM076584.1:1217734577-1217856899 GCA_034641835.2 Pinus albicaulis
TTAAACACCCAAATTTTCTAATCCGGTAACTAATGAAGTACGTTGATCTTTTTTTTTTTTTTTTTTTTTTTGACATTTTGACATTTAGATTTTGGAGTCTAACTTCCTTTCAATGGAGCATACCTTACACTGCTATTAGGGATTTGTGCCTTGATTTATGTTTATCTTTCAGTTTTTTTTTTATTTACTTGATTTTCCACTTAGAAATTTTTCTAAGTCATAAGATGAACTCTTGTCTAAGTATTTCCCAATAGTTTCGAGCTTGCCCCAAGAAACTATGCAATTCATGATGCCAGTATTGTCCTTCATGTCCATAATTATGTATTCTTGAGTGATAGCCTAACCTTGAGCTCGGGAACTGCGTAATCATGACAGCAAGCCTAGCACTGAGGTTAGAAACTGCACAATCACTCACTAATCTCAGAAACTGTGTAGTGCACTAAGAGGGGAACTCCCAATTCCCCGAAACTGCACAATCCTTCCCGGTGAGATAAAAGGAAAGTTTCCGTGGAAAATAAAAAATTATGGAAAAAATCATCCCTAAAATCTAGGGATCTATTTTTAGTAACCCAATGGAGGGACACTTGTTATTTTTGGAAAATGTCGCCAAGTGTCTTTTTTCCCTTGATTTGTGGCATGCACATCATAAACCTTAATTTCTCAAATATATTTAATCAATGCCCCTAGAGCTCATTCTCACATTTGATCTGTGAGCTCTAGAATTTCCGAGGAGATGAAGGAACCCTCAGAACAATCATCGTCTCTTTTCTGGGTGATTTTTGCATTTATCTCTTTCAGTCACTTTTCTGTCACTTTTTGTTGTTTGGCTTGCATGAGTGTTGTTTTGCTTATTTATTTTCATGCATGCTAGCGTTTTAATATGTTTAGCTTGTAGAAGTGTTGTTTCAAGTTCTCATTTACCTTTCACAAGTGTCAGATCGATTTGTAAATTTTTTCACTGATGGTCGCCTTTGCATCAACTCTCCTCACTGATCTCGTTAACTTATCATCTTTCAAGTTTCCACACTTGATTTATTTTTCTTTATCAATGCTTAGTCATATATTCACTAGTTCCTTCACCATCTCTCATTTATTCCCCTTTTTCATACCTACCTTGGGCAGGTCTACCTTTCCCTTAGCCATATTTCACTTTGCCCAGCTGGGCATTGTTTAATCTAGAAACTCAAGCCTCAAGCTTGGTCTCTAGAACTTAGAAATGCATAGTACTGGCTAGCCTCACTGCGCATTGCATATTGTGAGGCTTCAACCAAAGACCTTGGCCATTGAGAATACACAATGTGTAGTCTCTCCCGGCCACTACCGAGGATGAAGTGCACATTGCACAATTTCAAGCCACAAGCTTCGACACAGACTGTTGGGACTGCACAATGTGTAGTTTCCCCAGCCATTCAAACCCTCTTCCCATAAAAAATTATGCAATGCTTCCTTTAATTTTCTCGGTGTGCTACATGAACATGTCTTGAAAGTTGTTTTGCTTATAGATTACATTTTCTTGCCATGAGTGTATTTTCTATCCCACAGGTAAAGAAATTGTAAGAATCTCTCTAGCACTCACTTTCACAATGACATCAAAGAGACATTCCTCAAAGGAAAGCATTGAAGGAAATACTAGGGAAGCAGTCGAGTAAGTCTCGATTAACTTGATAGTTTAATTATACACTCAATTGTTCATAGAGAAGGAATCTAAACTGACATGGCATCAGATCAAGAATGATTTCACAAAGGAATTTTAAGCAGACTTAGAGGACCAACAAGTGTATCTCAAAATCATGCAGTGAGGACTTTACAAGGTTGTATGCAGGTATCCAACCTTCTCATGTGCGGGTGTGATTATCTGGGTTATTTCAAACATTAATATGACAACCATGATAATGAAAAACACCAGCAATAATAAGCTTGCTACATTCCTAGAAACAGACTTCAAATAGATGTATCATCTTGCCAAACTAGTGAAGAACATTGACTCATTGTTTTATTCCAGTCACAACTACACAAACACGAGAGATATCATCAAGGGTTGGGTGAAGGAGCCAACGAAGTTTAGACAGACAACCACCCACATGTAGAAGACAAGAGAACTCATGAAATCCTATCAACCTTTAGTCATACTAGCTTGTAGAATCTTTGGCCAATCAGACATAGAGACATTTCCTAAGGGGTGGGTTTTCTTGTTGAACCAGGTAATGAACAAGGGGAATTCATTCAACTGATTAGAGCTAATGGCTCATCAGCTAAGAGTCCATGAGATAAAATATTGCAATCCACCTAAGGGCGAGCAAGCACACTTATATATGTCTACATACTTACTAGATGCAACGTTTTTCCAGAACGAGTTCCCTGGCATGAACTGGACATGGAAATCGATATACAGTACCATAAATATCTATTGCATGCTACTCTCATATTGCAATCATCGCAAAGTCATGGAGCAACTTACGAATAACTTCATCATCCTGCTTTACAAACTCATATTTATGGAGGACTCACCTTGCATGTCATGAGAAAATATGGAGGCGATATCAGATATTGATAATTGGTTCACCGTACCAGATGGCAGATTGATCAGAGTTATCGATGGGAAAAATCTGCCACATTTTACCAATATATGCTAACGAAAAACTGGTCGTGCAAGAGGTAGCTTATCACCTCTCCACATCATTGTCCAAAATGCATAGGACGAAGAAGGAACCATTACCAACTCTTCCTTTTCATATCATATTCTACAAGATCATGAATCTTAAGGTTGTAGATGCCGAAGGCATATCCATCATCAAATTTAAGATTGGCGCAAACAGTTACAACCTGTATGATCCAAGGGGAATTTCCAATGAACACTGTGCAAGAGTATACTTCAACTGGGTCAACGAGATATATCAGTGATCATAGGAGGAACCATGGAATACCTATTATAACTCCTCTCGACCTCTTGAGCTGATTAGTATGGTTGGAAATTATGAAATTGTTTCGTAGGCGGCAACAATTCCAAAAGAATCAACAACAACAGGTAGTGGTCTAGTGTGAGAAAAAGAAAATAGGAAGGTTGCAGACAATGCAAAAGAGGAACAAAGCTATATAAAGTGAAAGAAGATCCTCTCACTCAGAAAATAGCTTTGGCTATCAAAGCGAAGAGGGGAAAAAGGAAGTAAAGAGTAGAGAAGAGGAAGGGAGAGAAAAAATCCTTAGAGGAAGTAGTGCAGAGAGAACAAAGAGTAGAAAAAGAGTTCAAGGAAGAAAGAGAGTTTAGAAGAAGAGAACACGAGGAGAGAAAAAATAAAGAAGAGGAAGGGAAGCAAGGTGCCACAATAGAAGAGGCGACACCCATACATATTGAAGAATCAATACAGGATCAACCAACAGTAGAAGGAGAGAGCTAACAGATGCAAGAATGTGAGTTTTCTCAAGAACTTGAAAAATTGATTGAACGCACATACATGGAAGTGGGACTAGAAACACTAAATGAATATGTGGATTTGATGCCCAGTGCACCTCAGGCCACTATTTAGACTCCATGACCTCCAACGTTAGAGAAAGCACCGAGTGAGGAAGGGGAGGTAGTTCCCATTGATGATGAATTGTTCATGGATATGTAGAATCTATCATTTGATGAGCTATAGAAGAAGACTGTACAAACGCGAAGAAAGAACTTCCCGAATGATCATGCATCACCTGCATTCATGAGAGAAAGGGTGATCATGGTGGACACCATCATGAATCCAAAAGCCAATTCCAATGCCAATTGGGCTTTCACAACAACATCCAAGTCCAACACCAAATGATTAGTTGATGAGAATAAGAAGTTAGCGCAGAACATATAGGCACTTTGATAAGATAATGAAAAACTCTATGCAGTAGTGCAAAGCACACCGTTCGCACAGGTCTACCATAAGGAGATAAGAATAGAGGGACTGGATGAAGTTTCCGCACTTGGAGACACTATGTGCGATATTTGAGAGGAGTTGGTAACCATTGCTAAGGTAGTTTTCCACCTGAAATACTTGCTACGATAGAGCAGAGAGTTTGAAAGGATCGTTAGGAATATACAGACTACCATCAATGATGTGCATGAGTGGACAATGCGATACAACGTCACGCCACTTACATTGGTAAATAATATGAAACTGGAGGTAAAGTTAGAGAAATCCATAGTTTGGATGTTAATCCAGAACAAAAGGCAACTCATATCATTCATCATAAGAATTTAGGCCGCATATGGAAATATATAAGGCAAATTGGATTTCATGGTGATAAACCACCAAATTTCATCAATCGATACACTCGTCGAGGCTAAACACAAACAACAAGTCTCAAAGGAGATTGATCAATGCCTAAAGCAACTAGAGCAGATGGCCACCCAGGAGAACATGGAGATCAACAGGCAGATTTTGCATACCTTCATTGGTGGCCTCGTTTAGATCAAGATGATGTTGTACCTGATTGAAGAAGAAGTGAAGACTGGTTCCAAGAGATTACACTTGGATGCATTAGAGGCAAGATTTTTCTTCCAGCCTAACACTATCTCGCACTTGTTGATTTGTGGTAGCATTAGATGTGCTCTAAGTATCAAAATTTGTGGAGAGGCTTAGAAACATGCATTATAGTTAACCCATAGTTTGTGTTGGGAAATTCCACCCAAAAAAAATCTATTTGATAAATTAATTATTTTTAATAATTTTTAATGAGGATCCTAAGCCTAACGTAGGAAATTAAAATAATTAATGGGTATTAATTTAAACAGTGGGTGAAACTTCTAGAAAAATCAGATCAAGTCTAAATGTAATTTTATTCACTGATTGGAAATCTAATATCGGTCATTGAAGTCTCAACGAGAAAACTATAAAGGAAGGCTTGAGGCTTATTGGTAAGATGCATCGAGAGGATCTAGTGATCGAATTTTATGATGAAGCAGTGCTTGGATGAAAAAATCGATCTAAGTGATTCTTTAGTGCATTTGAGGGGCAGAGACAATTTTTGCAAGAGGATCTACTCTAGGGCCAAGGATCATCAGCAGAGAGGCAGAGAAAGATGTAGAGGGCAAAACACAGTGCCTAGAGAGGGTAATGTAACACCTAGAAGCGGTGACAGAGCCACGTAGATGAAGAGGCATTGCACCATTTCTGAGTTTCAGTAAGATTTTAGATGGGAAAAAGAGATTCTGAGCTGATAGGGCAGGATTGAGTTTCCTGAGAGTTGAAAGATCACACAGAAGGGGTGATGCAGTACATCAGAATTCCCCACACATGCCTACGCATAGGAAGTGCAGAGGGTGCTGGGGTTTCTTCATTCCAGGCATGAGATCAACCACACCTTTCAAAGTGAGGTATTATCACTATTTTTTCTTTGTCGGTATTCTCTATAACTGATTTTTCTGGTGAGAGAATCGTAGATGTATTCAGATATAACTTTTGCTTAATAATAAAACCCTCAAATATGCTACACCAGTTTTCTCGCATTGGGTTTTTCTGGGGATGTTTGTTCAAAAATAACGGTGTCCTATGTGTATTATTTCTCTTTCTCAGTTTTTTTCATTTTCACATATAATTTAATTAGGTTAAGTGTACTTTAGTAAATACTTCAATGTTTTCATAAATAATATGCAAAATTACTTGTTAAATGTAAGTTACAGGTAGGATAAGTAGTTCAGTTTGCTGCATTAGTATTGTAGATAGAGGACTTGGAATTTTCACAAGGTATCAGAGCATTGATTATGGAATAGGAAGAGTAGATCCAATGCTGAGATGGAGGCCGAAGAGATGCAGAAAGCAACAAATTGAATTGTCAGAGGGACTGTGTAGTCCAGGCTTCGAGGGATGAAATTTCTAGGACAGTCTCTATCTGAGCTAGTAAAAATAGAGGAAGGGCTTCCAAATCGGATTTTTTCTCAGCCAAAGGGAGCAATGAAGAGCTGGTGAGTCGCAATTTTCTTCAAGTATATTTTTTTTTTCTAGGTAGAAAGTTGTTAGAAGAGGAAGTAGTCACATAGTGAGGAAATTTTCTTCCCCAAGAAGTTCCTAGTCGGGGAATTTAATTTTTGTGAGTAGCAAATCAGGGCAACAAATCCACAAACTACAGAAGGAGTGTGTAAGCCTTTCCAGTGCTCTGTAGAGGGGGTAGAAGAGGAGCACATTCAACATTCTTGATGACCATGGCATATCACGGGCTTCGAGATTAGGACCGGTTGGAGGGAGCCTCCAACTACATGATCTAGAAGGCAATAATTTCATGCCTTCTCGATGAGTATGATCTTAAAATTTTTGTGACAAGTACAATAAATTTCCATACTTATCCAGATCTACTAAAGAAGTACAAGACTGATATGGAGAAGGAAAAAAATGCTTCTCCTTTACGGATTCAAGGATCACATAGTGTCCCATATAACTGGAAAGGACATAGCTAGGTAAATGTGGGAAGCCTTCGCATCGCTGTATGAAGGCTCTTCTCAACAACGAAATATGTACTTAGATTAGAAATTGAGGATGATGTAGATGCAGGAAGGTGAGTGCATTGTTCTGTTCTTGTTGAAACTTTAGGAAGCCCACAATGAGCTAGAAGTAGTGGGAGCCACCCCTTCTCCTAAATCCATGGTGCAAATGGCTCTTAATGTAGTTTATGAAGAATGGTAGGTGTTTTTCTAGAGCATCCTTGGTAGAGACACCTTGCTAAATTGAGAAGAGATGTGAGCTACTCTTTAACAAGAAGAGATGAGGAGGGACCTGGTCAAGTGTAAACCTAACGACATTAGGGGCAGTGGATCGAAGTGGAAGCAAGAGGAGGAAGAAAATGTAGCCCTCACATCTAAATGGAAGCAAGAGAAGCGGAGACATAAGAAAGGCATCTCAAATATCAATTGCTTCAGGTGTAGTGAACTCAGTCACTACGATACCTAGTTTCCTTTGAAGAAAAAGGACAAGGATGAGAAGCATGATTTGAAGGCTACGACCATGAAGATTGACGAGGATGAGTACACCATGAGTTCCCATGCATCTCCAGGAGGGATATGGGGTGACATTGAGCTGTAAGTTTGCAAGAAATTCAGTTGGGAAGGTTCGTTGAGGAGTCTACCTCTCGAATCATGACCTTGATACGGATACCGAAGATCAGCAGTAGCAGGATGGAGGAGTTTTCAGGTGGTGTAGAGGAGTGTAGAAACTATGGATGTAGTGCTTATCAACACTTAATATGAGCAGTGCAAAGAAGGGTTGCAACAACACATAGGGACACAGTGCAGAGAAGTAGCATCATAATTTTCCAAAGGGACAATGTGGGACTAGCAACAGTCAGAGTTTCAGCATTGAGATGCATCTTCAATACTTGTCCCGATTCATGAATTTTTTTCACACGTTGCTTCTCTCAGAAAATGAGTTGTAGTGCACTTTTAGTAGTGGAAGCGCTAGCAGGAGATGCAAAATTTGTGATGGAGTTGTAGTATGTATTCAGTGTTGAACATGGCAGGGTCAGCAGTAGTACAATTGTAGAAGTAACACAATGATTTATGGGTAACATGTCAGACATCAACAGTGCAGAGAGAGATGCTTTAGAGGTAGAGCAATATGTAGTAGGGCATATATGCTAGAGCACATTCCTCACTAATATGGAGTGTTGATGTTTGGTAGTATAGGATGTGCTCTAAGTCTCAAATTGTTTGGAGAGTCTTAGACACGTGCATTACAAATAACCTAGAAATTGTTTTGGGAAATTCCACCCAGAAACAGTTTTATTTGATAAATTAATTATTTTTAATGAGGACCCTAAGTCTAACTTAGGAAATTAAAATAATTAATGTGTACTAATTTGAACTATGGGTGAAACTTCTAGAAAAATAAGATGAATTCTAAATGCAATCTTAGCCATTGATTGGAAATCTAATCTCGATCATTGAAGTCTCAATGAGAAGATTATAAAGGAAGTCTTGAGGGCCATTTGTAATATACATCGAGAGGATCTAGTGATCAAATTTTCAGACAAAGTAGTGCTCGGATGAAAAATTTGATCTAAGTGATTCTTCAACGCAGTTGAGGGGCAGAGACAATTTTGGCAGGAGGATCTTCTCCAGGGCCAAGAATCGTCAATAGAGAGGAAGAGAGATATGTAGAGGGAGTAGAGAAATGCCTAGAAAAGGTGACACTACAGAGGATTTTGGGGTTTCTCCATTTCAGCTACCGGATCAGCCGAGACTTGTAGAGTGAGTTAGTCTCACTATTTTTTCTCTACCAGTATTCTCTGTAACTAATTTTTTCAATGAGAAAACCAGAGACGTATTTAGATATAATTGTTTCTTAATAATAAAACCCTCATATATGTTGCATCGATTTTCCCAATTTGATTTTTTCTGGGGATGCTTGTCCAAAAATAATGGTGTCCTGTGTGTGTTATTTCTCTTGCTCAATTTATTGTTTTCACATACAATTTAATTAAGTGAAGCCTTCTTTAGTAACCGCTTCAATTTTTTCAGAAGTAATCTACAAAATAACTTGCCAAATGTAATTTACAAGTAGGATAAGTAGTTGAGTTTGTTGCAGTAGGATTCCATATCTAACACTTGAATTTTTCACAGAGTTTGGGGAGAATAGCGCACAATGCCAATATTGGTATGAGTACATGACTGAGAGACACCAATTCCAAAATTCCCAACTTGATTTCAACCCAACACCAACATCATAGTATTTTTTCTTGTTATGTTTTCAAGTTGTCTCTACCCTATTTTGTCTTATATGGGTACGAGTGGAAATTGTAATATTATATGAGTGAAATTCCATGTGTCCATGATGGAATGTGAAGAGTCATATGTAATGTGAGGAGTCATGATGGGAGTCCAAGAGTCACAAAGAGGGCATGCCAACTAGAGTCACCCCCCTTTGGTTATAAACATCTCCTCATAACTCTTGTAGAGGGATTTTGGGAGCCAAGATTTTGGCTAGTATTAGGCTTAGAGAAGGCTTGGGAGTTTTGTGTCAGCATTGGATTCTCCATAGCGTAGAGGGAGTATACTTCTTTGGGAGAAGTAGGTGTTGTTGACTTCACGTTCCACTATTGGGGCAAGTGGTTCGTAATGTTGTATGTATGAATGTAACTTTCACTTATAATATAATCATGGCCGACACGTCTTCATGCATATATTTTAAATGTAGTTGGACTATTCTAGTTATGTTTGCGATGTGTATTGTTTAACTTACACATATTCTTAGGAAATATTTCGTTTTCATTTGTATGAATCCTGTTGAATGCATGCTTATGTTTTAGTTCATCACCTATAGCTTGTGGACTATTCCGCTTGTTAGTTTGTGTGCTTTATTTTCAATGGATGTGTTCCCTTAAATCTTCGTACTATTACAAGCTTATAAGGGGCGCGCTTCCTTTCTCTTTTGCTGTTATAACCGCTCATGCATCATATTGACTTTCCATAGGGTCACACACTTGCTTTAACGTAAGACATTGTGCACCACTCTATGCTTTTTTCAATCCAAGGCATATCATTAAACACCCCACTACTGGGACTCCTACTCCAAAGGGTGTGAAATCTAGTTGGGACTTCATATCGAGGAGATACCCTGAATGTTGGCGGGTCCAGCACCGTTAACACTATCTTAGCTAGCGAATCCAATTAGTTTAGATAATATCTCAACCACACGTAAAACTAGGAGATAAATTCAACTAATTAAAAATCATTATATAATGATGAATATCACAAAATAAGCAAAATACAAGTAGGATTTAATATCTCTAACACCCTTCCTTAAAGAGTGCTTGTCTTCATCTCCAATATCTATTTAGAAAAGTCTTCACCAACATCTTTATCCACTTTTGAAATGTTGTAGCTTGAGCTCAATAACAAACATCCATATTGAGTTATATTTCCACTTAATCCCATGAATATATATTTTATTCGTACTAAGAAATAAATTTAATGTTTGTAATGACTAAAATACTAGCCATTCTATTTACATAATTCCATTTACCAAGATACATGGCCTAATATTATACTTTCTATTTATCTAGGAAAGTAGTCTAGATATTGAATTTATCAAGAGTCAATCTTAGAAGATAACTTTCATATATATTCATCATCATTTATTTATTCCATTAACTAAAAAACATGTTTTAATATAAAACAAGACCACATGCTCATAGGGGCCATCGTCAATATCACTAAGACATCCCCGTTTACTAATTGATAGACAATTTCATGCCCAATTCCTTGTTTGCACCAATGATATCAACAATAGTATTCCTTAACTGCCATTGAGAGCTCGATATCACCTAGCCTACATGCCTTGCATTGTTCCAATTGAAATTGTTGGATCACAAAAACCCAAAGTTGTATGCACAAATACCTTGAAAGTATTAATCCATACACAAATTTGTGCACAAGAACTAACCAAGTATGGATGCTTTTAAAACTTTAGCAAACCTACTCCATATGCACAAAAAAATAATCTACATACACTTAAGCTAACGTAGTCTACAACATATTAGTCTCACATGTCTCATATATTTTTGGGCCCTCGTGTAAGGGACTGGCACCTCGAGCTACTAGGTTTGATACCGAATTAGAAGGCACTCAAAAATATCATAAAGAAACCAAACTCTCTCAAGGAGAGTTCCATTAGATCTGGTCCATTTCCAAACACACGATATAATCCCATACTTATAGTAATGGGATAAGTACAATTGATAACTATAACAACTAATCACAACTGGAATGATAATGACTCCTCCATGATTACAACTTATACTTGTTGGAAAATAAAATAATCTAGAAGTATGCATCATAACTCTAATATATAAGAATATAATATATTTATACATGAAATTAAGCATAAGATAGACTGACTATCTTAACGAGTCAATCTAGTTAGTTGAGATAATATCTCAGCCACACCTAACAATAGGAACTAAATCCAACTGATTAGCAATCGTTATACAATGATGAATATCACACAGTACTATTACCTCAAAATGGGAACTCTAACAAAAAAAACATCAAAAACCCATGAAAAAACAACCCAAAAAAAAAATTGTATTCTGGAATAACCTTTTTTTTCGGGGTAAAATTTTCAACATCTTTAAAAAATGTTTTATTCTGGAATAACTTTTCTTTTTTTCGGGGTAAAGTTTCAACTTTTTTTAAAAATAAAGGTAAAAACCATTTTTTTTTGCGCAAACAACACGCCACAAATGGAAAGTGTTGAAACCAAAATTTCATAATAATAAAAATTTATATTAAAAATTAAAAAAAAAAATGAAAAAACTGTTTTAAAATAACTAAAAAAACAAAATTCATTATATTTTTTTAAAGTAAAAAATTCAAAAAAAAATTAAGAAAAAAAACAAAAAAAATTAATTAAATAATTAAATAATTAAAATTAAAATTAAAAAATATATTAAAAATTAAAAAAACAAACAAACAAACAAAAAATTTAAATAAAAAAATAAAAATAAATAAAGAAGGAAAAGTTCACTAAATTAAAAACGAAAAAATTAATTTTTAAAATAAAAAATTAAATTAAAAAAAATATATCATTTTTTGTTAAATTCAAAAAATTAAAATGAAAACTAAAAATACAAATTAAAAATTAACCAAAAAAATAAAAAATAAAAAACGTTACTTAAATTCAAATTAATTTTTTTTAAAAAATTAATTGAAAATTGAAAATGAAAAAAAATAAAATTAAAATAGATATCATTTTTAGGGATTCAACTGCGTTAATTAAGTCATTCATCTATGACCATTTCCATGAGAGGTAGTCGTAACTAACTAATTTCTCATGATTTTTGAATAGTCAACTTACCACCAATTGCATCAAGTAAGTCATTCATCTATGACCATTTCCATGAGAGGTAGTCGTAACTAACTAATTTCTCATGATTTTTGAATAGTCCACTTAGCACTCATTGCATCGAGGGTGATGCTCACAGGGGTGAAGAAGTGGGATTGAACCTAGTGAAATGAATCACATAGTGTCAATCATCACCTCCGAGGCTTGCACCCGGTAACCAGGACTTCCTGGGAGGTCACCCATCCCAGAACTCCTCTGGCTCAAGCGCGCTTAACTGTGGAGTTTTCCCCACAATCAAGCCCACTTAGCTTGCTACCCCATTTCCAAAACCTTAACAAGTATTGTGCCTCATGAACCATTCGAGTATAGATCCCTTTACTCGTTGTATTTTAAGTATGAGGGGTTTCCACAGTGCATTATATTAGATATCATTTTTTGGGATTCAACTGCGTTAAGTAAGTCATTCATCTATGACCATTTCCATGAGAGGTAGTCGTAACTAACTAATTTTTCATGATTTTTGAATAGTCCACTTAGCACTCATTGCATTGGGTGATGGTCACAGGCGTGAAGAAGTGGGATTGAAACTAGTGAACGTACACAAATCCTCAACCATATTTATTTATATTTTATTTATTTCATGAACGTACGCAAACCCTTGGCCATCTATTCTTAATCTGCCCTTGGTGACAATAGTCAGTAAATAAACACATTCAATTGAGAGAAAAAAATAAGGGAATCAAAAGAATCAAGAAAGTGTGAGTCTAAAGTTGCAAAAAATAAAAAAGTGGCTGTCTTACCTACTGCAGAAAATCAAACAAGCGGTCGTACCTGTTGCAGATAATCAAGAGAGTGCCAGTCTTACCTGTTGCATTTCATGTTCTTGCTGAGGCAAAAATGTAAATTAACATGGCAATTGGAAGGGAGACTGGTGATTGCAAAATCGATGATGGTTGCTAATACACACGTCACACATTCACATGACTATCGCTTGGTAGGTCTGCCAAAGACTGGACAAAATGCCCTGTCGTTAAAAGGTAGGAGCATTGACTCAAAAGGCTTAGTCCACTGAAATAATGTGGTTTTATTTGGGATGAATAAAGAATTTTAGTAGGGAGAAGTTTTTTGGAAAAGAGTTGGATAAAAAGAAGTACTATATTGGAGAATTCTATCTTACTAGTTATCTCTAACAAAAAGAGTGTATTGGAGCTAATATTCCATGGAGGGAAAAGGTTTTTATTGCTCAATTAAGAACCAACTCACTTTCGTGTGAAACAGTAAGATGGAAAAGACTCTAGAAAACATTTCATCTTGGAATCATCAATTTGAATAAGAAAATGATTGAATTACAAAAGAAGAAACTGATAGTCCAATAGACTAGTCCCATAGACCATTTTTAATCTTGTAGAAGTTAAAATATCATTTCATTTCATTTAAACATTATCACCAAAAATACCATGAACAATATCACCATTCTTGATACCATAATTTTCATGTAAAATATTTCTATTTCAATTAATCAATATAGTTTAATTGTTCATTTACATAAGTGAATCATTCAATATAATAGAGGTCTAACTCCTAGATATCTTCCTTACATTGAACTCTAACACATCTCTCTTATTTTGAATTCTAACACATCTCTCCAATACGATGTTGGAGAACACATCTACAACACATAATAATAAAAAAAATAATAGTAATAGTATCTATTCAATTGAAAATAATAATAAATAAAAATACTTAAAATAATAATAATAATAAATACATTCAATTAATTTGTTATATTGTAATTTTTTTTTATTAATAAATATCGCATTAAAATAATTCACAGTTGATATTTTATAACATATAATTAATATATATATATAAATAATAATAAACTCAATATATATATATATATATATATATATATATATATATATATATATATATATATATATATATATATATATATATATATATATATAATCCATTGAGTTTAGCCTGATTTGGGCATATTTATTATGATCTTCTTAACTAAGTTTAAGTTTTCCACTTTAACTTGTCATGGCTCTCAAATAGAGTAATTATTGGAATACATACACTATATAATTAAAATAATGACTACTTAATATTTCTCTAATCAACCTTGTAGTAAGTGAGCAAATAATCTAGAGAAATCAAATAAAATAATAATAATTACATGGTCTCAGGTGAGTAAATCGTCTAGAGGAATCAAATAAATTAATAATTACTTGATGGCATAGTACTAGGAAATCAAATCCCTCACTTGGTGGTGGCCTAGAAAGAGGTGAGAAAATCATCCACAGGAATGAGATAAAATAATGATTACATTGTACGATTACATGGTACCTATCATAATTGGATGCTTGAAAATTAATCCTATAAAAAAATTAAATGTCAAGAAATATTGGAAATGCTCCCATGTTGTGTACCAATAATGTTTATTTAAGAATAAAATTCATGTACTCTATTAAAGAAATGATTGCCATAACAATTTGGTACACACAACTATCTAACAAACTATTATCATAACCTCTAATAATTTATATTTTAATGACTAGACCAAATTACTTTTATGAAAGTTGTCTACCAAGTAATTTTAATGTTGTTGATGTATAGACGCCCATATAATGAGTAAAATCATATTATAAAATATGGTCCATGTAAGGAATATGGTAATGCATATTAAGTTCCAAGTATTAACAAGGGAGGTTTCATCACAACTAGTCCCTACCTTGAGCGGGGAGAGGGGCTTGACAAACCCAAGTGTTCCGACAACCTAGTCATATAATAAATTGACTCACCAACATAAGAAAAGGTATAAATTGCAAGGCTTCTTCTCTGAACCACCTACAATTATTGACTTTGTACTCCTGTGAATGATTGGAGAGAAGTATTTTCTGGATTTGATCCTATCATTGTGAAAAAAATTGAAGAGAAGAAAATAAAATCTATGAAGTCAAAGAAAAACATGATGCTTTATGAGGGAAAAATTCGCGGCATCATGGAAAATGCTAAAAAATACTTAATTGGCTCAAAAAATATGTTATAATACTGTGTAGGTTGGAAAGGTAAAATATTTCATTGGTCGGAGATATAACATAAGAAAAGATTTTTAATTTCATAGCAGAAAGACAAAATAAAATCACATAAACCCAACTCTGCAGAGGTAGTAAAGATTCATGCCTGACCTAGAAATTATGTATACAAGCCTGTAAGATAAGGTCACCATTATTTTCAATCAGTGTAAATTAATTTTTCTGTCTCATTTGGATGGTTCACACAAAGCTGGATTTACCTATCCTACTCCTAGGAAGAAGAAGGCATGATTAGCCAATGTTCCACCAGTTTCCTTTAATGATGCAAACAACCCTGCCACAACCACTGTAGGTGTCCCCTGAAATACAAAATATGCATCCTAATTCCTTATTGAAAATATGGATAATCACATACTTAATCCCAACATAGTAATGATTTTAAAGAAACATGAATAACATATTTAGATCTCATTATTTGAATATTATTTCACTCATTAAGAAGTTGCAACTTTGTTACATAGGTTGCATTGTAAAATAGCCAAAATGGTCAGTCATTGTAGGGAAACCTGAATGTCATCATAGAACACAAGATGGGTTTTATGATATTTTTCCAACAACTCAAAGGCACTGTGATTTGCAAAGTCTTCAAACTGTCATGAGAATGTAGACTGTCATTTAATCACTCACTTGTGGAGAAGTTTTATTATATATCAAAAATATAGTGCAAATGAAAACTGGCTTACTAAATTGCAAATCCTAAAATATTTGTTTATTTATGATCTTCTTGCATGGTTTGAATATCTAGCAAGAATTTTCCAGCTCCTAGACATATCTTGTCAGCGCGCCAACAAAATTCTAAAGGCAGCTAGTATACAAAGTAAATATGTTCATGCAAAATGATATGAAAATCAATTCTGACCTAATCTTGACAAAGGAAACAACTGTTTAGCAACTAAGCTAGATAAGAAATTTCTCTCCATAATTTGTTTTGACAACACACATGAACTCATGAATGAGGTCATAATATTCCTACAAACCATAAAAATAGATCATCAACCACAAGATATTTTGTCCCTGAGAAATGAAGAGAATAAAGGAAACATTTACTGGTTATCAAATAGAAGAAAACCTAGCCAGTAGTCCACTTTTGTCGGATACCAATATAAAATTCATCATTTAAGATATTTTCATTATTAGTAAACATCAATTTTTATTGGAAGACAGTGCCCACATAACAGTAGAGTAATGAAGAGAATAAAAATAAAAAATAACTCACTCACTACAAGGCATAAGAGACATACAATAGTGGGCTAAAAATTCGTTTTTTTCAATTACATGCATTTATCATGGAATAGAAATGAAGGGTTCTAAAATATACTATTACAAGCTACTTAGTAGACTAAGCAGCAACAGAAAGAATCAATATACCAGTTTAGCCAAATGCATAGGTAAATATTTTTGTAAACTAGTATAAAGTGGGGTAAATATGGGGTAAAGATACAAGGAATAAAAGACACCCTAGTTAAAAATAATAATTTAATAAGTTAAAATAAGTTATAATACAAACATCAGACAGGTAGAAAATGAGGAAATATGAAAAATAAAACACTCAATTCTTTTTCCCATCACTTGTAACATTAGATGCACACACATAATAGATTTTACTATCGTTCATTCATTCACCACCAGTGACAAATATAAGATGAACACTCATTTCATCCCAATTCATCAAAATTCCCTATGGACACCTGAAGATTGTTAATTTTTGGAAACTAGAGTGAAATTGATTAATGGACAACTCATATGGTTAATATTACAATTTCATTAGATTCCTCTTTTCGATAGGACCAAAATCGACCTATAGATTGCCCCAACTGGTTAAGCAGAAGTTAAGTTATGAATTATTTTATTATATTATGGGTCACCCTAAACTCATGTGGATTCGATCAAAGCCCCAAGTGGTCCCTCACAAAGTTATAAATAGAGTCGACCCCAAGTTGATTTTCACAGATTTGCTTAAGAGATCATCTTCATGCTATTTTGGTATTGGTTCGTATTTTTTGTTGTTGGCTCGCACAGGTATGTCAGGAGAGGCTGAAACAAAGGATCAGGATCACAGGCAGGGTCTCGCATCTGATATGGGTGTTATGGGCCATAACCATGGGAAATTAGTGGTTGAGCTTAGCCAAAAGCATGAGCTAGCCGTGTCAATGCTATGGTTGATCTGGTAAAGCCACAGGAAGACTGTCTTTAGGGCATGGATAGGGTTTCGGGCTAATCAGACCCTCAACCGCGAGCACAGAATGTCCACGTCATGGTTAAGGGTGCTTTAGCCGTGGGCTTAGAGAGTTAATGCCATGGTTAAGGGGTTTACTAGGCCGATCTGGTTTGGATCACTGTCAGTTGCTTGTGCATCATCATCATTCATCCATCAAGCAGTCACATACGCTTCAAAATAGTCATTGACAGCAGTATGGATCTAGATCTAGATCTGGGCAGCTGAGATCACTTGGTTTTGGTTATTCATCAGATTCATGCTTTTGATATTGTAGATCATCATATCTATAGATATGATCTGTTTATTTCCGCTGCATATATGTATTGGCCTCATTGTACTCTCAGCTTAAAAAAAATTATGACGATCTATTGAAGAAGAAGATTTGAAAGGGTTTCTACCACAATGGGATTTTTCCCTGATCTTGGACTAGTCCGTTGTCTCTTATGGTTATGCTATTTTCTTCATTTTCACTACATGCATGGTTCTATATTCAGTTACTCTTTATGGTTATTTACACTACTTATATTTGGATGCACTGTTAATGAAAAGTAAATTGGGCTAAAGTAATTGATTTAACATAGAAAAATATTGAAAAATTAACATGGTATCAGAGCTAAGGTGAAGGATAAGACAAAGAGAAGATAATCATTGCAACCCTCATTATCAAAAAGCATATCTACAAGTCTATCAGAAAGCAGATCTACAAGCCAAGTTCAGGATATCTTCCTCTACCTTCAAGGAGCACGAGAAACTTAGTAATGCATCTAACTTTGCTGCATGCCAAGTCAGCTTGGAGATCATATATGACAACAACGATGTGCTATAATAAATTCAAGGAAATATGCCTGAGCATGCAGAAGATGCCTTCGCTGCCGTCAAGAACAAATATAAGAAAGGTGAGTCCACATGAAAGAAAATCATAGTTGA
The DNA here is from genome assembly GCA_034641835.2 of Pinus albicaulis. Taxonomy (NCBI): domain Eukaryota; kingdom Viridiplantae; phylum Streptophyta; class Pinopsida; order Pinales; family Pinaceae; genus Pinus; species Pinus albicaulis. Next base: position 1,217,752,622 of record CM076584.1, read on the forward strand.
TGGTTTACAAGATGATTTACTTGCATATGTTGGGAGTTTAAGAAAATCTAAAGACATGTATGACAAGATATCCGACATGTATGAAATGAAAAATCTAAATGAAATCATTACATTGAAAGATCAACTCAAGGAAGTTAAGATGAAAAAATGTGAAACTGTTTAGTCTTACATTATGAGGATCTCTCGTCTCAGAGATCAACTTGAGACAGGATGGTGATAGACTCAGTTTGGTAGGGTGTCTTGGGTAGGGTGTCTATGGGACAAATCGATTGTTGTGGTTGATACATGTGGAACAAATCAATTTTTTTTGTTGATACATACATGAACATTATGATTTCCATATACTCTTTCACATAGATTCGCTGGTTTTTTTAAATTTTGAAGTATAATGTTCCTTTCAAAATTATTAAACTTGGTTGGTTTGGCATAATAAAACTTTAACATGGGAGAACATTCGAAAAAGAGGCATGTATGGCCCTAGTAGATGTGCTCTACATAAATATGCAATGGAGAGGAACACACACCTCCTCTTAGATTTTCCCATTTGGTCGACTACAAATTGTGCCACTTTTGATCTTTTGGGAAATATGGAATGCGAGGGATGATATTATATTTGAGAATTATGGAATTGACATGCACAAAATTACTTATAAGGTTGATATATGGATAGACACACTTGGAATGGGCACAAAGAGTGTTAAGGACCTTACAATCTGAAACTACTCCATAGATTCTTTTTTTTGCAGGATTCTTTGATGGAGCAGAGCATGGCACATGTCACATTATAAAATTTCATGATTTGCAGGTGCTGAAATGAATAAACTGACAAAAATATTGAATCTTTAAAGGCTACTTTAGTACTAACATACATATATATACTAAATCAAAATCACTTATTGATAGGACATAGCCAACACATCCTTCACACCCGCTCATCTAGATAGTTGGATTACCTTCACACCCCCTCAACTCTAAATGGTTGGATTACCCACATCAATGAGCTTAGACAGACTCTATCGAAGAAACTCAGACTCTATCGAAGAAAATACTATCCGATGCTCCGGACAACATGTTTTACATATATATATGGAAGACAATGAGATGAAAAAAGGAAGACACATTAAACTGCCATAATATAGTTTCTCTCACTGCCTTTCTATGTCATTAACATAACTTTTATGATAATACAATTTTCACTGTTTTGTAATGTTCTAATTCTGCATGTTTTTTGTTTTTTTGCTGCGTCATAGAGCCTTTATAGAACCAATGGTATGATTCCATTCTGAAAAATGATAGGGTGGATGACATTTGTATTGACTTTATATCCTACAAAATATAATCATACATTATATAAACAAGTTTTTCTTTTCATACAATTTTTTCACTCTCTCTGTAATTTTTCTTTAAAAAATTACATTTATGCTGCTCTAAGTACGTGACATAAACGAAATGGAATAATAGCGTATGTAGTAAACTTGAGAAAGCAATATTTTTTTAAGAAAATCCAAATTCTTTGAAGTAAATGTAAAGGAAAACAAGAAGTTTGTGGTTAATGAAAAGTTATCTCGTCGTTACGGTGTAATAAATAAAATGGTTAAATGAAGAGGTTCATCTTTCAATATATACATAAACTATGTAATTGGAAAGAAAAATGTTCGGTTATGGGTTTATTTTTAAATCAATTTTTTATTTTTATTTTTTAATCATAAGAATGAGTTCAGTTTGGTACATGAGTGATACGAATAGAGTTGGATTGGCCCTACGATTTATTCTCGTATATATAGACACGGTTATTTCTGGGGATTTGAACTTGAAATCTTTAATCTATACAGTACTATATATCTACACCCCATACCTAGACATGGTTATTTCTGGGAATTTGAACCTGAAATCTTTAATCTAAACAATGTTGTATATTTACACCTCATGATAAAATAAAATATGTAATAGTTTAAATAAATTTTTATTTATATAATTTTTTTTAATTATATAAAAAAATGGTTATATAATTTCTTATAAACTAGTCAAGAAATTTTTTTATTTATATCTTTTTCTTTTAATTATATAAAAAATTATTATATAATTTATTATAAACTATTTTATATCTATTTTAATTTTGGATTTACCAAAGTGCTTAGAGAATCAGTCCAAAGAACTTTGATTTTAAGAGGTTTGATTTTCTTAGATTAGTAAGTCGGGTATATATTATTGAAAAACTATGAGTTCTAAAAACATGGAACCCAAAAATTACTAACGTTAAATTACCTTATATATATATATATAATGTTAATTTAAGTTCATATAATACAACATGAAAATACAACATCTCTTCCTCCTAGGTTATAATAGAGCACCTCTGGATAAAATAATGCGAATTAAAACATACAAATTTAAATTAACAATATAGAACTATAGATTATGCTTTATTATTGTTGACTTATTTAAATAATGTGTCGTCGGAGAGCTCATTTTCAAAAACATTTTTATTTTCTAATTAACATTTGAATTAATTTTACATTAAAAATTATCAATTTAAGGATAAACTTCATTTCCTCTATTAAAACAATGGTTGCCTTAACAATTTGGTACACACAACTATCTAACAAACTATTATTTGGTGCATCAGCTTGAATAATAATTAGATTATCTTGCAAATGGATTTCATCTTGGAGAGGAAATGCTCCCATATTGTTTACCAATAAGATTTTTTTATTTAAGAATAAACTTCATTTCCTCTATTAAAACAATGATTTCCATAATAATTTCGTACACACAACTATCTAACAAACAATTATCATAACCTCTAATAATTCCTATTTTAATGATTAGACTATATTACTTTTATGAAAGTTGTCTACCGATTACGTTTAATGTTGTTGAGGTGTAGACGCCCATATTACAATGAGTAAAACGATATTATAAAATATGGCCCACGTAAGCAATATGGTAATGCATATTTAATTCCAAGTATTAACAAGGGAGGTTGCATCCCAACTAGTCCCTTCCTTGAGCCGGAAATGGGTCTTGACAAACTCAAGTGTTCGGATAACCCAATCATATAATAAACACCAAGAAAGTTAGCCAAAGTCACATCTAGACAATCATTGACCCACCAACATAAGAAAAGGTATAGATTGGAAGGCTTCTTCTTTGAACTGCCTGCAATTACTAACTGTGTACTCCTGTGAATGATTGCAGAGAAGTCTTTTTTGGATTTGATCATGTCATTGTGGGAAAATTTGAAGAGAAGAAATAAAATTTATGATGTCAAACAAGAACATGATGCTTTATGAGGGAAAACTTCGTGGCATTGTGGAAAATTGTAAAAAAATACTTCATTAGCTCATAAAATCTGTTATAATATTGTGTAGGTTGGAAAGGTATAATATTACATTGGTCGGAGATATAACATAAGCAAAGCCTTTTAATTTCATAGCAGAAAGAAAAAATAAAATAGCATAAACCCAACTCTACAGGTAGTAGAGATTCATGCTCGACCTATAAATTATGTATACAATCCTAGAAGATAAGGTCAACATTATTTTCAATTAGTGTAAATTAATTTTTCTGTCTCATTTGGATGGTTCACACAGGGTTGGATTTACCTTTTCGACTCCTAGGAAGGGAAAGGTATGATTAGCCAATGTTCCACCAGTTTCCTTTAATGATGCAACCAACCCTTCCAAAACAACTAGAGGTGTCCCCTGAAATACAAAAGATGCATCCTGATTTCTTATTGAAAAACTAGATAATCACATCCTTAATCCGAACACAATAATGATTTTAAATAAACATGAATAATATATTTAGATTTCATTATTTGAATATTATTTCACTTAGTGAGAAGTTGCAACTTTGTTACACATGTTGCGTTGTAAAATAGCCAAAATGGTCAGTCATTGTAGGAAAACCTAAATGTCATCATTGAACACGAGATGGGTTTTCTAATATTTTGCCAGCAACTCAAAGGCATTGTGATTTGCAAAGTCTTCAAACTCTCATGAGAATGTAAACTGTCATTTAATCACTCACTTGTGGAGAATTTTTCTTATCTATCGCAAATATTGCGCAAATGCAAACTAGCTTATTAAATTGCAAATACTAAAAAATTTGTTCATTTATGATCTTCTTGCATGGTTTCAATAACTAGCAAGAATTTTCCAACTCCCAGACATATCTTGTCAAAGTGCCAACAAAATTATAAACGTAGCTAGCATACAAAGTAAATATGTTCATGGAAAATGACATGAAAATAAATTCTGACTTAATCTTGACAAAGGAAACACTATTTAGCAACTAACTTGGATTCTAAATTTCTCTCCATAATTTTGTTTGACAACACACATGAACTCATGAATGAATTTCTAATATTCCTACAAAACATAAAAATAGATCATCAACAGTAACAAATTTTGTCCCAAAGAACTGAAGAGAATAAAGGAAGCATTTACTAGTTGTCAAATAGAAGAAAGCCTTGCGAGTAGTGCGCTTTTGTCGGAGACGAATATAAAATTCATCATTTAAGAGATTTTCATTGTTGGTCAAAATAAATTGTTATTGGAATACGTTGTCCACATAATAGTAGTGTAGTCAAGAGAATAAAAACAAAAAACAACTCACTAACTATAAGGCATAAGAGACATGCAATATTGGGCTAAAAATCCCTTTTTCTGAGTTACATGCATTCATCATGGAATAGAAATGAAGGGGCTCTAAAATATCCGATTACTTGCTGCTTAGTAGACTAAGAAACAACATAAATAATAAATATACTAGTTTATCCAAACGCAAAGGTAAATGTTTTTGTAAATTAGTATAAAGTGGGGTAAAGATAGAAGGAATAAAAAACACCCTAGTTAAAGAAGAAGAAGAATTTAATGGCTTAAAATAAGTTATAATAGAAACATCAAACATGTAGAAAATGAGGAAATATGCAAAATCAAAAACTAATTTATTTTTCCCATCACATGTAACACTAAATGCACACACATAATAGGTTTTACTATCATTCATTCATTCACCACCAGTGTCAACTATAAAATGAACATTCCTTTCACTCTAGTTCTTCAAAATTCCATGTGGACGCTTGAAGATTGTTAATTTTTTGCAACTAGAGTAAAATTCCACATTGGAAAACACAGATGGCTCAAATTATAATTTCATTAGATTCCTCTTTTCGAGAGGACCAAAATCGACTTATAGATCACCCTAATCGGTTAAGAAGAAGTTAAGTTATGAATTGTTTTATTATTTTATGGGTCGGCCTAAACTCATGTGGATTCATTCAAAGCCCCAAGTGGTCCATCAAAAATTTATAAATGGAAGCGACCCCAAGTTCATTTACACACATTCGCTAAGGAGAACATCTTCATGCTATTTTGGTATTGGTTCATATTTTTTGGTTTTGGCTCGCATAGGTACATCAGGAGAAGATTATGCAAAGGATTGGGATCATAGGCAGATTCTCACATCTGATATGGGTGTTCTAGGCCATAGCTGTGTGAAAATAGTGGCTAATATTAGCCAAAATAGCAAGAAAGCCATGTGAAGGCTGAAGTTGAGCTCGTAAAGCCGTGGGCATACTGTCTTCACAGAGTGGCTAGGGTTTCAGGTTGATCAGACCCTCAGCCGCGGGCATAGAACATTCAAGTTGCGGTTAAGATTTCTTCAACCATGGGCTGAAAGAGTTAAGGCTGCATTTAAGGGATTTATTTGGTATATATTATTTGGATCATAGTTAGTTTCTTGTGCAATGTCATCATTCATCAATGACATAGTCACAGTCGCTTCAGAACAAACATGTACAACAGTATGGATCTAGAGCTAGAATTTGGTAGCTGAGATCCCTTGGTTTTGGTTATTCATTAGATCCGTGATTTTGATATGGTAGATATGAAAATATATAGATTTGATATGTTTTTTTCCACTTCATATATGTATTGGGCTCATTGTACTCTCCACTAAAACCGCTTTATGATGATCTATTGAAGAAGAATATTTGAAAAAGTTTCCCCCACAGTGGGATTTTTCCTTGGTCTTGGACCAATCTGCTATCTCTTATGGTTGTGGTATAGTATTCTCTATCATTGCATGCATTGTTATATCTTCAGTTACTATTTATGGTTATTTACACTGCTTATATTTGGATGCACTATTAATGAAAATTAAATTGGGCTAAAGTAATTAATTCAACATAGAATAAAATGGAAAAATTAACATGGTATTCAGAGCTAAGGTGAAGGAAAATCACAAGAGAAGATAAGAGCTAAAGCCCTAATTATCAGAAATCAAATCTACAAGACAAGTTCAATATTTCTTCCTCTACTTCAAGGAGAACGAGCAACTGGGTGATACATCTAACTTTGCTACATGGAAAGTTAGATTGGAGATCATAGATGACAATAAAAATGCGCTAGAATAAATTCAAGGAATGATGCTCGAGCCTTCAAAATATTCCTTCACCACTGTCAGGAACAAATATAAGAAAGGCGAGTCCAAAGGAAAGCAAATCATAGATGATGGTTTACAAGATCATTTACTTGCATATGTTGGGAATTTAATAAAATTTAAAGACATGTATGAAAATATATCTGACATGTTTGAAGTGAAAAATATAAATGAAATCATCACCTTGAAAGATCAACTAAAGGAAGTGAATATGAACAAAGGTGAAACTATTCAGTCTTACATTATGAGGATCTCTCGTTTGAGAGAACAACTGTACAGGGTTGGAGAGAATGTGCCTGACAAAGAGCTGGTTGTCATGACTCTTAGATGTCTTCCTTATGTTTGGGAAACTTTCATCACTGCTATTAGTAACAACAACGTCCTTCCACCATTTGATGAGATTGTTTGAAAGCTCACTTAAGAAGAATCAAGAATGATAGCAAGAGGGAGGATTCAAAAACATGAAGAAGGAGAACCTGTTGCATATGTCGCTCATAAAAAAATAAAGAGATCAAAAGGAGGCCCTTCAATATGACCTCTTCCCCAAAGCTCAAAAGGAAAGAGTGACATGTCACTAGCCCATATTGAATGCTACCACTTCCACAAGAAAGGTCCCTATGCACATGACTATCTCAATAAGAGAAAGAGGCCACAATAAAATTCTAGAAGCAACTATAGTGATAAAATAAGAAGAGAAAATCAAATGTACAATCGAGAAAAAAATATGAAAGATGAATATATTATTCAAGCGATCGTGAAGAAGAACATCATTCTCACAAGAGGTCAAGGGATCCCAGGTATGAAATTAACGTTGTGAATAAAACTGAATATATTCTAATTTATGAATTTATTAGCTCTTCTCCACTAGATTCATTGGATAGTTAGTTGGTTGACAGTGGTGCCACTCATCACTTCTATAGATACAAAGGATTCCTCTCTAATATGGTAGAGAGGGAGACTAAGTTGTAAATAATTCTTGGAGATAACTCCACTCATCCCACAAAAATATTTGGATCTGTTAAGTTTCAATTGAACTCCCAGGAATCAGTATTTCTACATGATGTTATGTACATGCGAGGTCTAATGAATAATTTTATTTCTATATCTACATTAGAAGATAAAGGGATGGGGGTTTCCTTCATCAATGGAAAGGTCTTAATGTTTCCTATTGATTCACATACAAAAGATTCCTTCGCATTAGGTATGAGATCTAAGGGACTCTATAAAGTCACTGGAAGGACACTTCTAGCATTGCTTCACAACACCAATCATCTCAGTGAATTATGGTACTACAGACTAGCTCATCTACACTATGATGCTCTTCCGAAATTGAATACATTGGTATTAGGTATTCTTGATGTTAAATCTTAGCATGATGGAGTTTTTCAATGTTGCACATGTGGAAATAAAACAAGGGGACCATTTCCCTCTAGTAAGAATAAATTAATTGATATCCTCAACCTCATTCATTCAGATATATGTGGTCTGATGCTTCTAAACTGAGTTAGTTTTAATCTCTATTACATCACCTTCATTAAATATTTCTCAATATATACATGGTTTTACTACCTCAAGAAGAAGGATGAAGCCTTCGATAAATTCCAGGAATTCAAATATTTCGTCAAAAATCAATAAGGGAAAAAAATCAATGTTTTTAGGTCTAACAACGAAGGAGAATTCATGTCAAAAGAGTTCATAGCATTCTGCAAGAAACAAGGGATCAAGAAGGAAACCATTGTTCCTTATACACCTCAATATAATGGAATAGCTAAAAGGAAGAACCAGTTGATAATGGAAGCTTCTTGTACCATGCTTCATGATCAGAAGGTACCAAAATTTCTATGGGCTAAAGCCACACATGTTTTTGTGTGTGTTGAGAACTAGGTGCCTCATCAAGCATTGAGAAATAAAAATCCAGAAGAAATTTTTACATGTAACAAAGCTGACATCAGTCATATTCGCATATTTGGATGTCCAGTATTCTTTCATGTGCCGAAAGACAAAAGAAATAATATGTAAGCTATAGGTAGAGAAGGTATGTTTATGGGTTTCCTTAAAAACTCTAAGGATTAAATAATATACACTCTTGGTCAAAGGAAGTTTGAAATTAGTAGGGATATAACCTTTGATGAAAATTTTCAACTTAATAAAGGAAGAGATCTTCCTCCACCTCCCAAGGAAGAGGATGAGGAAAAGGACCTTCTATATGGTCCTTTTATGCTAGAGTGAGATGATATTAATACTCCCATGGAGCCTATCGATTCTTTAGATCCACCTCCAAGTCATCCTCCTACAAGGAAAAAAATTATTTGGCTTCAAGACACTCTACATGACAGTGAAAGAAGTATTCCCATTCACCGATAATTCCTAGAAAGGAAGGAACCTTACATGTATCAAGGATATGTAGATGCTATGAGCACCATGATTCAAGTCGAACCATCCTCATTTGAATAAGCTATCAAATAAAAAGTTTGGAAGGATGCTATGGCTGAGGATTACAAATATATTTCGAAATATGATGTATGGGATGTTGTGTTGAGACGACATGGGAAGTCTGTTGTGACTTCAAAATGACTATTTAAGATCCATCATGGAATCAATGGAAGCATTGAGAAATAAAAAGCGTGGTTCATCGCTCACAGTTTTTCTAAGAAAGAGGGAGAATATTACGATGACATATTTTCTCATGTAGCTTGTTATACAACAATTCTTTTGACAATTTCCCTTTCTGGTAGTCAAGGTTGTACCCTTCATCAGTTGGATGTAAAGACCATTTTTCTCCATTGTATGTTGCAGGAATAATTTTATGTGGAACAACCACAAGGATTTGAAGTGGAAGATCGTAGAACGCATGATTGCAAGTTGAAGAAGGCATTATACAGATTGAGGCAAGCTCCATGAGCTTGGTATGCTTGCATTGACAACTATATAATGAAACTAGGTTTCACAAGAAGAAATGTTGATGCCAACCTCTATTTTAAGGTTTTCCATGGTTTTCCACTAATTTTGTTTCTTTTTGTTGATGATATATTCTTCACAAGAAGTCACTAGAAGTCAGGGATATTCTCGAAATCTAATGAAAAATCCACTCCCAGTCGACCAACATACTCTAAAGTGGGCCTATATCCTCTACAGTACAACCTTGCATGGGATTAGATGATCTGCAAAGTAGTTACAACTATCTAGGGGTGTGTTTATGGATTGACAGGGCACTTCAACTGCCATCTAAGAAGTGAAACTTTCATGAAGGAAGACCATCAATATGATGACTTGTTTAGGGAATGCAACAACCAATTTAGAGTATGATACTCTAATGAATACTGATATGTGTTTTGGGATGATGGCCAAATTGACCTGTAACAATGGTGGAAAGTATGGTCGAAGGCGGTCCACATTAAAAATTGGGTGCAGGCCAAGGAATGGTGGAATGGCCAGTTTGAAATAATTATCCCCTACAACCTTAGTGATGATGTAAGGCCCATATCAGGGTGGGTGAAGCTTGTGGTGGGGTCCAATGAGGCACTCCTGCAAATGTAACCAAACTTTTTTTCACTCCTGGAACTTGTGTGGCACCTGATGTTGATGATATCACTACTTCTACTTAGCATTAGCTTTGTCCAATATGGCATGGACCTACTGGAAGATGTGATCAATGCACTCAATGAAGCTATTATCCCTATCAACTTTGGACGACATGAGCTGAATCTGCCTAACTCGCTACAATTAGTATGACCACATCAATGGGACACAGTGGCTGGAATGCCAACCCCACCTAAAAGGGGTTGTAGCCAGTTGAGCTATGGAGAGCTTTGTTGTAGCTGTGTTGGATGTAGGGTAGGCTTTCATCCCATTTGCATCGATGATTCTAGTTGTACATGTGTAGAATGTATACGATCATCCTACTGATGACCTTTGTTTGGCCATAAGTTTGGGGATGGAAAGTCATGGACTTAGTGATTTTGGTATCCAACATCGACTAGATATTTGACCAAAATTTACTTAGGAAATTGTTGTCCTGATTTGAGATAATGGACCATGGGATCCCAAAGTGTACCCACACTTGTTAAAAGAAGAACTTAGCAATGGCTTCTATTGTGGTACTCTTCTTGTAAGCTGCCAAAATGTCCATCTTAGAGAATCTATCCGTGACCACAAAAACACATTCGTTTCCATGCTTAGTAGAAGGAAGGATCGACATATAATCCATGGAGATGGATTTCCAAGGTTGACTAGGATTAGGAAGAGGAGTGTATAGGCCTTTATTCTTGATGGTCAACTTGGAAACAATGCAGGAAGTGCATAATTGGATGTAATTCCGACATCTTTTTGAAGGTTTTTCCAATAAAAATACTTTTGTAGGACTTCCATTGTTTTATATACCCTGAAATGTCCAACAACCCGACTATAGTGCACCTCCCAAATCATCTTGTAACACTCGCTTGTAGGAACATAGATGTGTCCTAGGTGGCACAATAGTGCATCTTGGAGGTGAAAACATAGAACATGCTTACCTTCTAGGAGCATATGGTATGTGTAGCTGAATTATGGACTACTCTTGTAAAGATGCGGCCACCCCGAAGTGTCATGCCCATAAGAGTCTAGAACAATGGTCAGTGTGATCACCAATGGTCGGCTGAGGTAGTCTACAATATTTTTGGCGTTGCCCTTCTTGTACTTAATGTTCAAATGGAATTCTTGTAGGTATGTCGACAATTTTTTATGGAGATCATTCTACAACTTCCCTTATGTTTGTATGAACTCTAGGGGTCAGTGGTATTTTTGGATGACCATTTCCTTCCCCAGAATGTAATGCCTCCTTTGTTGGTAGGCCTGGGAAATGGGATACATCTCTTTGTCATAGCTGGGATACTTTCAGACTATGTCTGAAAGTGTCTCATTTTGATATGCCATTGGATGCCCCTAGTGAGTAAGAACTGTACCAATAGCATAGTCAGAGGCATCTGTCTCAATCTCAAATGGTTGATGCAGGGCTGGTCATTGAGAACTGGTGTAGACCAGAGTCGATGCTTCAACTCGACAAGTGCCTTCTGCTAGAATTTGGACCAAATGAACTTTGCTTTTGTTCCTCCCTTGGTGACTTGACTCAAAGGCCAACTGATATGAGAGAACCCTAACATGAACCTATGGTAGAAGCTAGAAAGACCCAAAATGTTGTAGAGCCCTATTAGAGTTTTTGGTGTTGGCCAGTCTCGAATGACTTGTATCTTGGTTGGGCTCACATGTACACTCTACTCATCAATGATGTACACAAAATATTGAACCTAGGTCATACAAAAAGTGAATTTCTCCAAATTGGCACACAACTTGTGTTTCCGTAGTGTTTGGAGGTCCTGTACTCAAATGTGGTGGAGTGCTCTTCCCAGCTCTGGCTGAAGATCATGATGTCATCCACATTTCCCTTCTTTACTTAATAGTCACTTAGGTATGCATTCTTCCCCTTCCAATTAGTCTCTCTAAAATCATTACCTTTTAATGATCTACTATATGAAGAAAGTGTCTTATTCATTTAATGTTCTCTAGGCCTGTACGAGTGGTACACCATTGGGTTAACTATAGTTACTTTTTGCACAAACACATGGTTTAAGATTTACAATTTTTAACAATGATTGTGGACATTCCAAGCATGGTTATATTTTAAGAAATAATCACATTTTCATCCTTAATGGACAAAAACAATCTCCAACTTACTATGGACTCTATTTAGATCACAATATTATCTTTGAGTTGTCAAGTATAATAACATTAAGTTATATAGATATATTCATAACTAAGGAGTGAAAAGTATCATGGATGGGAGAATTATATGAGATAATATGAATGAAAATTAAGGAGAGACCTTTCTTTTCATGAGGTCCATGTCCTTCTTCCTAAATATGTGACAAATTTTCCAAGTAAAAATATTGATGTGAGATATTTTAATAAATCATGAGAAAATGAGTAGTATTCCCAATAGGAAAAATGGAAAGTTCTATTTACTCATGTACAGATTTTCCTCTTCCCCTCTAGCAAGACATACCCCCTTTTTTCTCCTTAAACAAATTTCTTCTAGATATTATATTACCATATTTCGCTTGCATACTTTTACATAAATGACCACAATTGTGATTTTCATATTGTGGAACATGGAATATAACATCCACATGATAATCTTAGCACATTTTATGTTTTCAACGACATTCATTAATCCATTCAACAATAGGAGTATTTATAACACATTTTAAATTTAAAAAAATGAAAGAAAAGGTCATTATAACCTAGCTCACCTATCTTATCAAGCATTGAGGAATTTCCCACATATCTTGTCACCCATTAAGAAAAGTACCTCATTACACAAAGTACACAATTTTAATATATATTATAATTCATGTATTAACATTAGGATATTGCAAAAATCTCCATATATGGTGCTCTTCTTTAGAATATGTTGGTTGTCACAATCCTTATATTACACTATTTGAACTTTTGTTGGTGTAGTTCAATTAGAATACAATCAAGAATACCATAAAGAAACTAAACTCTCTCAAGGAGAAATTTATTATATATGATCCATTTCCAAACACACCATAAAATCCCATATTTATAGTGTTTGAAATTAAGTTTATACCAAGATGGGGGTTGGGGGGGGGGGGGGGGGGAATCAATCTAACACATTTTGTAGCAATTTAAATAATTGTTTAACACAACCATGCAACAATCATGATGCACAAAATATGAACACATGATATATGTGGAAAACCATCTACCAGAAAATCACAAAAAATATTTTCATAAGATGCATCTACAAGCACCAACTTCAATTACATGTATCTTTGTATGCAACAAAATATAGGAGACACCAAACCCATTTTCTTTGTAGTAACTGACCAACTAGAAACACAAATACCCACTTGTCTGTAGGCACAAATCTGTAGGAGACACCAATCTCCTAGATATTTATAGACACCAACCTAAAAGAGACACTAATCCCTTGATTTTCAGGCACCAATCTGCTCAGTCTTTCAGCTCCCTCTTTCATAGATTTTTAGACTGAAATCTAATGGAACTTCATTTCAATTTCACTTGGAGAGAAATATTTAATTCCATTTCTTTGTCTCTCTTATCTTTCTCAATAGTAGACTTTCCTTCTAATTTGGTTCTCTAACCCTATCATTATTCCATTGGATCTTTGCTACTTGTTCTCAGATATGCTTTGGACACAATTACTTTTTCTAAAATGACTTCTTAATTATTGCCTTAACTCTTTAGGCCCATGCTTTATTTTCACACAACTATTATTTACATAAATTAATTAAATCAACCTTATAAAATTGCTTCATAACTTTCACATTATGCACCTTCAACCTCTACCCAAGACTCCTGAGCATACTCTGTCTATTACTTAGCAATTTTGGCACTTAAATTATTTTAATGTCTACAACACCATTCCCCCACATAAACTTCACACTCTACTTTTCCAAAATAGTCTTACGCTATCATTGCATGAGAAATCCCACATTTTACATCACAGAAGTTATGCTTTCTACTAACAAGCTTCAAGATTTGGCCCTAATTTGGACATTTTTTATTACATCAGCTTAACAATTTTCACACTTGGAAACTTTAATTTTTGGCCTTAGGGCTTAACAGTTGTTGTAATTTCAAATTCAATGTCTAATCCTTCTAGAATCAACTATACACTAAACACCTCAAATGCAATTGGATGACAAATGGACAAATATCCCTTTCCAAACACCTTTATAATTGAGGGCTTAGAATGAAGCCTCCTTATGACATGGGGTTGGAAATTGTATGCTTAAAATCCTTTTCCATCATGTGGTCCTTTCTCTACTTCGCACTAGACTACACCACCAGATGGGTGGATGGATGCATCACTCCTTGCATGTGGAACCTCAACAAAATATAGAACTTTGACCTAAGTTTCCTCCTCACTTGAATCCAAATCTAAGTATTTAAAAATGAGCAAAATTTCTCCACACTCAGATACCTCCATGGCCTTTGCCTCTGGACTCCAAAAATAAGAAAAATTACAAAATAATTAACATTGTGAAGCCTTAGAACATAGACACATTATGTGGATATCGAGGCATCCATAGCTTCCACATCATGCCATTGTGGTTCAATCATCATGCACCACTTATCTTTGTTCCACATTCCCTTCCATGTAATTTTCCACGTGTCACATGCCAAATGTCTAGTTGGACACCAAAAATGACAAAGTGAGTGCCATGTTTCACTACCTATGGTTGCGACATCAACTGGCTATGTCACCTAATAACACCTCACATGCCACCTATACTGAAGTCTACTTGCAGGCTCACATGACAAAATCTAGTATTCGAATATTTTGTTAGGTGTCTCTTCATAGCACTCCCAGATGCCCTAGATTCCTAGATGCTTGGATGCATGAAAATAATACAAATGTATATGGTATCCAACGGTTTCAGTCGAAATGTTGTTTGATTCACCTTGTACTATTTAAATCCTGTATTCCATTGAACCTTGATGTAATAGACCCGGGAAAAATATTCATGTAATAAAAGTTAATAAAAGAAAAATAATATCATAGTTAAGGTACACTTATTCCAAGATGAATGTTCGGCAAAGATATTCTAGTGGGAATCACTAGATATGTGTTTATGGCTAAGGAAAATTTGCAAAGGAAATGGCTAAGGCACTAAAGAGGAAAAAATGATTTTTGGCACATTTATTTATGAAAATAAAGGAAATTAGGAGAAAAGGGAGGTAAAAGGTCACATGTTGCATGTGAGGAGGAAAATGAAGAAAATAGAGGCCTCACTGATAAAAAGGATTTTGAGGATTAGTTGGTATCTTTTTTTTAGTTCAGTTTTGGAGCTCTCTCATTATTCTCTCTCTATCTCATACTCTTGGATACTTAGATTTCTTGGAACATTTCAACATTGAGAAAAGAAATAGGAAAGAAAGAAAAGGAAGTACAAGGAAAAAGGAGGAAAGCAAAGATCAAGAAAGGAAAAACATGATATAGCAGCTTCAACATGAATTCTTGTAGGTAACATATTGCATGTGTGATTTCCTAGTTGGTTTGGACATGCATGGCTTATGCATGTTGGTATTCGGTTCTCTTGTTATCGATGGTATAGTTTTGCTGGATTTTGACAATGGTTTTCAAAATTGCCTTTCCATTTTCCAGTTGCCATGGTGTGTTGGGATTTTGATCTTGGTTTTCAGCTTCAGAATTTCTAGATGGATTTCGAAATCTAGGGGGAGGTTGTCTCAAAGAAAATTGTCAAAGGCCTAGGAATCCCTTGATCAGTTTTGACGAGATACATAGTAAAGCCTAAGGGTGGTGTCTCAATTTATGGCCTAGTGATCTGAGATTGGATTCCATTAAAGCCTAAGAGAAAGGGAAATAGAAATTTCCTCAAGGATAATGATGGATTCGAGATGGAATTCCTAGTTCAGTTTTATTTTGTGATTAGAGCACCAGTTGTGGTGTGATAACAGTATGGTAAAGGTGGGGGCGGTTTAACGTCTGGAAACCTTGGTTGGTTTTTGATTGGTTTATCCATGAGATTCCACATTCATGCTTCGAATATGGAATGGGGGTGACTAGCAGAAGAGATATTTGGCTTAGCCATGTCTACGGTCGGGTGGTACATGGAAGTATTGAACCTTGTCTTTTGTTTCCTATGATTAATGAAAGCTACTTTATCTTGATTTTGTACTTATTATGTGTGGATTTAGTGGTTGTTATCTCACTATTATTTCCATGGTTTTATGCTAGTTATAAGCTTGGTTAAATAACTAGTTCATGTCATGGTTATTTCATGTATTTACCTGTAATTGTTAAAATAATGGATGTAATACCTAATTAATATCATATATGTTCACGGAAGAGGGTGGTGATCCTTCTTGTAATGTCTCATAATATTTTTCAGCCATTCATACTCTGTCTTATATCCTAGACCTATAGATTTCATTCATGCCAAGTGTTTGACAGAATCTAAGCCTTGGTTAGGGATGGTCATGCCTAGTCCTGGAGTCATTTTTTGGTTAATTTACATTGTCGCCATGTGTTTTATGAATTATGAAATCTACACGAAGTTCTCGACAGTGTCCGATATTATGGGCTTAAAAAGTTCCTTAAATCCCGTAGACGCATGCACAAGTTTTGGCAATTGAATCCCTAGACACACATATTCATATGTTGTGGAGTGTTTAGAGCCTCTCAAACGCACCCTTTCCCATATCAAGGGAGCGTCTAGTGGTTTTCTTGAGAAAAAGTCTGTGGGAGCTAGGGAAAAGTACGCTTGATGACTGGGATACCCTATGGGGTTCTTGTAGCAAGTGTAGGGAGTTTCTGTTATGGTTTTTCAACGTCGATTCCACTTCCTTAAAGTCACCAAGGAGGTTGAGTATGCTCTTAACTTCCCTCAGCTGATGTTTACCCTGGTTGGCTAGTTACTTGGGTAGATGTGAGGGGATGTGTATGTTACACTTGACTAGCCTATAATCATTTCTGAACTACTTAAACTTAAAACACATTTTTCTCCTTGTTCCTTGAAATTTTTAAAAAAAGTGCCATATATCATAATAGACTATCCAACCATATACCTTTCATGCTCATTCGAAAAATGAAATTTTATGGAAAATTCCTAGAAATAAAGGCTACTCAAACTGCAACTCCATCCCTGAAATCAAGCTAGACAACCTACACTCAACAACCAATGAAAACATACAAACAACATTGCAACCATGACATTAATGGCAATGCTAATAAGATCAATGAAAACATACACTCAACATATAATAATGGGATAGGTACAACATACAACTATAACAACCAATTACAGCTAAAATCATAATGGCTCCTGTGTGGTTATAGATAAGACTTATTGGAAAACGATACTCTCTAGAAGGATGCATCAGAACTCTAGTTTATAAGAACATAATATATTTATAAATGAAATTATACTTAATATATTGACTATCTTAGCTATCCAATCCAGTTAGTTTATATAATATCTCAACCACACCTAAAACTAGGAGCTAAATTCAACTAATTAACAAGTATCATGATAAAATGATGAATATCACACAATAAACACAATAAAAGTATGATTTAATATCTGTAACACACTCCCTTAAAGAGTACTTGTCTTGATCTCCAATCTCTATTTGGTAAAGTATTCATCAACATCTTTATACACTTTTGAAATCTTGTAGCTTGAGGTCAATAAAAACCATTAATATTGAGTTATATTTCCACTTTATCCCTTGAAGATATAGTTTCTTCAGACTACTAAATCAATTTTGTGTTTATCATGACTGAACTACTAGCCATTCTATTGGCATAATTCCATTTACCAAGATACATGGCCTAATACAATACTTGTCGGTTATCTGGGAAAGTAGTCTAGGTATTGAATTTATGAAGATTCAATCTTAGAAGATGACCTTCATCTATATTCATCATCATTTATTTATTCCATAAACTAAAAAAAAAATTCTAATATAAAAGAAGCCCACGTGCTCATAGAGGCCATTATCAATATCACTATGACATCCTCATTTACTAATTGATAGACAATTTTATGTCCAATTCCTTGTTTGCACCAATGATATCATCAATAGTATTCCTTAAATACCTTCGGGAGATCGATCTCACCAAGCCTAAATCATGAAAAATTTTAGGGGCTAATATTCGTAGGTGGACTAATTTTCCATGCTTTTTAAAAAAAAAAAAGATTTGTTAATTTCCATTTTTTTAAGAAAATTTTCGCTTAAATTTTATGGTATGAAACTATTTTACCTTAAAAATCGTCAAACTTTTATATAGGGACTATATAAAGTTATTATAAATTTGAATATATTTATGGTTTATTTCTAATCATTTTATATATTTCATATCATGGATTAGTGATATTCGCCAAGGTTTCTAAACTTTATGATAAATTTCCATCCTTAAAATTTCGCTGGCCTAAATGCTTGCATTGTTCCAATTGAAATCATTGGATCGCAACAAATCAATGTTTTATGAAAAAGTTCCATGAAATTGTTCATCCATACACAAATTTGTGCAGAAAAACAAGTATGGATACTTCTCACACTTTAGCAAACCTACTGCATAGGGAAAAAAAAAAGAATCTACAAACACTTAGGCTAATCTCATCTACTCCATATTAATCTCACATCTCTCATATATTTTTGGGCCCTCGTGTAATGGAGTGACACCTCGAGCTAATAGGTTTGATACCAAATTAGAAGACACTCAAAAATACCATAAAGAAACCAAACTCTCTCGGGGAGAGTTCCATTAGATTTGATCCATTGACAAACACATGGTATAATCCCATAATTATAGAAATGGGATAGGTACAACAGATAACTATAACAACCAATTAAAACTAGAATGATAATGACTCCTCCATCATTACAACTCCTACTTATTGGAAAATAAAACATCCTAGAACTATGCATCACAACTCTAATATACAAGAATACAATATATTTATAGATGAAATTAAACATAGTATTGATTGATTATCTTAGCCAGTCAATCTAGTTAGTTGAGATACTATCTCAACCACACCTAAACGTAGGAACTAAATATAAGTGATTAGCAATCATTATACAATAATGAATATCACACACTAAACACAAGACAAGTAGGAGTTCATATCTTAAACAAGTTCATGGAGATGAATCTCTTAAAAATAATTTAGCTTAAATCATCTTTCATAAATCAAAACTATGTAATCCATATTTAAGAATGTCCAAATCCTTTTCATGGAAGTTAAAAATTGATGCTATGACCACCTGCAAGTCATAAATAAGCTTCAGTGTAATATGTCTAGTTAATTTCTTTAATCCTTTTGCAATGTTCTATGGAATAATTTTCTTTTACCCCTTTTCATTTAAAGGCATTTTGGAGATTGAATCATAAACTCATCAATAAAATATGTATCATTTTACTTACTAAACTACTAAATATTAATCATTAGTCACCTAAAAATGTTTTTCAAATCTTATGTCAATGTCATTAGCCACAACCCTCATGGCCAAGCCTTCCTTTTATGGTTGAATAAACTTTCTTACTATGCCAAAACCCTCATGGCCAAACCTTTCCGAGTGGTTAACTCGTTTTCATGAGTATTTCAATATCACACTGAATGAAATATATATCCTTTCTCGAGGTTAAGTGAGTATGACTTCTAAACTATTTGAGAGATAAACGTAAAGATAAATTATTTTGATTCATCTTACCTTGCATTTGGTATGTAAAAAATTCAAATCTTGAAATCCATCTTTACAATATCACCGTAGAAAGATATACTTCGTGTTTAAATATTATTTAATTTAAAGTGATAGTTGTATATAGATGTGTTTTTTATTATAATTGGAATTTGAATTTTTTTTTAAAATTTAATTATATGATATATAAAACTTATCAAGAGTTGTTCAATTTACTAAATCATTTCGTACATTTGAACAAATATTTTAAACAACTATAGTTCACGAACCTTCTAAAAATTTCATATCCTGCCAAGAAATTCCACGTTGAGATTCCAACAAATATAATATTATTAAATAATAAAAATATCAAAATGTGTTAATTTTTAAACAAAATATAATTTGTCAATATTCTTTTATTATTATTATTATAATTATCAAATTACTATCAAGTCATACACCAATTTCTTTTTGTTGTAAGATCAAAGATCCACCTCCACGTAACCATCTTCTATCTCGCTGATTGTAAACCTATAACTTCTCTTATTAATAATCTTGAATAAACCAACTGAAATCTTGAAAACTCTGGACAAAAATTCTCCACAGACTGTTCAACGTGAGTGACTCATGACTTTGTATGCGTACGAAACCCTTTATCTGTGTAAAGTCCATATTTATGGGTACGAGTTAAAGTCCACGACGATTTTTTTACCAAAACCGAAGCCAAATGAAAGATGCAGAGAAAACCAAACAAGACATTGGGCAGTCTCGACCATACCCCTTTAGATTTTATTTATTCCTCGGCCCGCTATTCTTAATCTGTCTTCGGCGACAACACTCAGTAAATAAACACAGTCAATTCAGAGAAAAAATAAAAGAATTAGATAAGGGAATCAACAGTAAATAAACACGGTCAATTCAGAGAAAAAATAAAATCAAATTTGGGAATCAAGGAAGTGTGAGTCTAAAGTTGCAGAAAATAAAAAAGTGGCAGTCTTACCTGTTGCAGACTATCAAGAAAGCGCGAGTCTTACCTAGTGTAGTTCATGTTCTTGCTGAGGCAAAAAGGTAAATTAACATGGCACTTGGAAGGAAGACTGGTGATTGCAGAGTCGTTGATGGTTGCTAATACACACGTCAGACATTCACATGACTGTCTCTTGGTAGGTCTGCAAGACTGCACAAACCGCCCTGTCGTTAAAAGGTCGGAGCATTGACTCAGCTGGCTTAGTTTATCGAAATCTTGTGGTTTTATTTTCACACGGGAGAAGTTTTCTAAATAGATATGGGTAAAGAGTTAGGTAGAAAGAAGTACTATATTGGTGTGCATAGTGGAAAAGGCTTGGGAAAACATTTCATCTCGGAATGTCATTACAAGGAAAAGAGCCTTTAGCGGAGGTTATAAAAGAGGCTTTTAGTGTTATAAAATTGGCCAAAATTGTCAAAAAAAACATTTGCTACATCCATTTATGGTTATGGAGGTTTTGGTGGAGCTTTTCACGAAAATTCAACACAATTAAAAAAATTGGGTAGCCGGAGGTTATTACGGATGTATTTTTCATTGGTGCACTACTTAAGCTTTAACCAACCGGTTCGTACATGTAGGCGACACCCCGGAGCGATCTCAGTCCAATGCACCAGGACGTTTAGGTGTAAAACCACACCGATCGTAGTGTTGGTCATACAACGCACAGGGCCGTTCTAATTGTTCTTGGGATTTGTGCGGTGCCCATAGGTCATATCAACACACCGGTGCGCCGTATCACAAAAAGACACTGAGATTTATAATTGGTGTATTTGTGCGGTGCCCATTGACCATAAAAATGCACCAGTGCTTATAGATACGTAAACGCCCCGATGCGCAACATCACACAAACGCACCGATATTTATAACTGGTATTGATATTTGTGCGATGCCCATAGATCGTACAATGGCACCGGTGCGTATAGACACATAAACGCACCAGTGTACAGTTACTGATACACACCAATTTTCATTTTGAATTTTTTAAAAACATCGACCTGTGATAGTCCAATTATCGTGATTGTTTTAAATTCATTATTCATCAAAAGTTGACACATATATATCTTATAACAATATTCATATAAATTAAATTTTTATTAGTGCATTTGAGAACGACAATGTAGAATGCAAAGTGACAATGGAGAATGCAATAGAATAAATTAAAACACATTTTATGATTATATATATATATATATATAAGATAGTCTTTATCATACAAAATGAGACAGTTATTGGTATCCCTTTATCTTTCAATTGGGACAATATGTCCATTACATTAAACAAAATGTGTGATTTCACAGACATATATATTTCAAAAACTAAAATACCTTGCTTTGATATCCAAACATACTGATCATCATTCTTCGCTTGAACTACTGTAACTGCTAGAGCTGTTGGGAAAAATACTGAGAGGGGGGGTGAATCAGTGTTTAGGGAAAACTCAAATCTTTTTACTTTTCCTTACTTCAAAACCCATACGCTACTTTCCTGAAGCCAACTCGCGTATACACGCGGATATCCTTAATAAAACATGCATATGCACAGAGATCTTATTATGCAGATATTTATTAACTTAGATCTTTGCAACATTCATTCATCTAATGTTTATTTAACAGTAAGCATGTGCAGTAATAATAGAATAAACCATCACACATAAGCAACACACATGAATACCAGGATTTTAGGTGGAAACCCAAGTCGGGAGAAAACCACCGCTGTCGTTGTCTCAGCCTTCAATATTTTATTATAGAGAAAACATCATACAACCATGTACTGGCGCAGACTCATACTAGCATGCAGGCACCCACCTGCAGAAGGCTACAACCTTCTCTCGTTTACCAGCCTCTCCTGGAAGGGAGCTACAATCCCCTGCTCTCGTTTACTAGCCTCTCCTGGAAGGGAGCTACAACCCCCTGCTCTCGTTTACCAGCCTCACCTGGAAGGAAGCTACAACCCCCTCACTGAAGGCTTCAACCTTTAGCACCACTGCAGACCACGTTTCATCAATTTTTAAACTGGATCAAACAGCTTCAACAAAACCCTTCATTTGTCAAAAAACATACTTTGACCATTGCTTCCAACAGAACAGTAAAACCACTGTACCCAGAATATCAGAGATTACCTAGACTTCAGAATAGATATGCAGAAACACATTCAACCTTGATCAACCATTAGATCAGATACCATACGCGCTTTTATTTAATCAGACCCACGTATATACACGCTTTTCATGAACCGAACCCGCGTATACATCTGTGCATTTTTCAGAATAACCCTAACTTCCCATACGCGCCTTTGTTTAAACGGATCCGCGTATACACACGCTTTTTATGAAATGAACTTGCGTATAGATCTATAAAAGATAATTTTTGCAGAACAGTTCAGATCTATGAACTTAACCAGATTTCTTCAATTTCTTCAACAGGTTTGCGCCAGGTCTTCAATACTTCTTTTTAGATCATCTTAGAGATTCATCAATTCCAGATCTAGAGATTTTGACCCTTCATCATATTCATAGGTGCATCACAGATTCAGATCTATTGATTAAGAACAGAGTTCATCCATACAGAAAAACTTCAGAGTGAGGTATTCATTAAAGCCCAGACACTTGCACCCCCATTGCACAATGAATTTCTTCTCTTTAAATAGATCTAGCCTTTGACAATACCATGAGCCAAAACCATACAACTTCCAACGGTATTCCTGGACGGGATCAAATAGATAATACAACGCTCAATACAATGGGTCAATACCATGGTAAAGTCCCTTGGTTTTATTAAATTAGAGCGTAATTAATCATACGTGACTTGGCACGTACTTTTCCGCGTACATACGCGACTTAGCCTCAGCAAACCCGCGTATGCCTTGTGACATACCTTGTTTAGCATTATTCTGGCACTTTCTGATATTTCTTTCTCTGGTACTTCTGAGCTACTTGTAGAACATCAGATTTACATCATTAATAAACTCATCAAGCATCAAGAACAACTTCATTAAGTAGGTTGCCATCATCTTCATCAAGTGGGTTGCCATCAAGGACAACACTCTGCATCATATGCCAACAATCTCCCCTTTGGACTTGATGGCAGCCACGATGGTGTTTGATCACCACAACGAAATGGATGCATGATGTTCTTCCTTATTCCAACACCCATGTCCACTCCCCTTTGACATCAAGGAAAAGGTGGATCAAGCTCTTGTAAAGTTGTTTTCTCCTCATGTAGATAGAAGAGCACTGTAGAACTAATGTGCCCTGAAGTTACCATGCTCCCCCTGAGTTCATGCTGAATCTTCAAACATATTTTTCAATGAAGTACATGATTCTCTGACCTTCCTATCACCAAGGACTCATACTTACATCAAGGATCCAACCAAGTGGATTTACATATGAGACTCAAATACCCAACCAAGTGGGTTTACAAATTTGAACAAGTCCTTACATCACTGAATATTACAAATTTGCATCATGGGTCTCAACATGACCTTTTCAACCAATTACAAATATGACCTTTTGTAACAAATACCAAAAGGACCTCAAAGAAGAGCTCATATTTCATAATCATCATAATGCCAACAATGCATTATACTCAGCAAGGCTAATGCTCCACCTGAACCTGTACAACAGTTTACTCCTTCATCTCCCCCTTAGCTTGTGCATCCTAAACACTTTCAACAACAAGAACATCAAGGCATCTTCACCCAATAACAGAGAATGAAACAGAAATATAAGAGTTGAAACACCACCAGAGGCACCAACTAGCATTAGAGAAACCAAACAACACCACAACTTGTGCTGAAGAAATGCTGACCCCAAAAAAATTGTTAGCAACCACCCATACGCGGTTTCCTTTGTATGAACTTACGTATATACGCGACTGTCTTTTATGAAACCCACGTATTCAATTTAATCTTCTGAAATTAAGCAGCTCTGATTTTCTGCACAGCAGAGACTACTCCCATCTTCTGTCTGAGATATTCAAATGCTTCCCTGGGCAGAGGTTTGGTAAATATATCAGCAACTTGTTCTTTGGAGGGAACATACTCCAATTTCACCTTTTTTTCAAGCACTTGTTCTCGTAAGAAGTGATACTTGATGGGAATGTGCTTGGTCTTAGAATGCATAACAGGATTCTTTGAGATACTGATGGCGCTCGTATTATCACACATAATGGAGATAGGAGGTGTACATTTGATTTAAAAATGTTGTAAGGTTTGCATCATCCAAAGGAGTTGAGTGCAACAAGACGCAACAGCCACATATTCTGCTTCTGCTGTAGATAAGGCAATAGAATTTTCATGTACTAAATAAGATACTAACAGGCCCCACTCTGAGAAGAACCACCACTGAAGGAGTGCTTTCCCGATCATCGACATTTCCCATTGTTACATCGGTGTAAGTCTGAAGGTGAGATCCTTCCTTATCCTTTGGATACCATAGTCCAAAGTCTTGAGTTCCTTGTAGATATTTGAATATTCTTTTGACTGCCTGAAGATGAGACTCTTTTGGATTAGCTTGGAATCGTCCAACAATACCAACTGCATGCATAATGTCTGGTCTAGTCCCAGTGAGATAAAGTTGACTTCCTATCATAGATCTGTATTCTGGTTGATTTACCGTGGGAGAATCATCATGAGAACTGAGATTACATCTGGTTATCATTGGTGTATTTACAGGTTTTC
The DNA here is from genome assembly GCA_034641835.2 of Pinus albicaulis. NCBI lineage: Eukaryota > Viridiplantae > Streptophyta > Pinopsida > Pinales > Pinaceae > Pinus > Pinus albicaulis. Next base: position 1,217,778,006 of record CM076584.1, read on the forward strand.
ACTCTTCCATGCCATACTTCTTTAGAATTTGCTTAAGATATTTTGCTTGTGATAAGAATATGCCATCTGTAGTTTTATGCACTTGCAAGCCAAGAAAGAATGTTAGTTCCCCATGTAAAGAAATTTCAAATTCTTGCTGCATAACAGAAGAAAATTTGTAACTCATAGACTCTTCATTACTTCCAAATATGATATCATCAACATATACAACCACAATCAAAAGTTTATCATTTTCAATTTTTGTGTATAAGTTGCTATCAGTAGACCGCTTTGAAAATCCTTGTTGATGAATATATTTGTCAAGACGATAATACCATGCCCTTGGAGCTTGTTTGAGACCATATAGAGCCTTTTTAAGTTTACAAACAAGTTTTTCATCATTTCCAAAAATGAATCTTTCTGGTTTTTCTATATAAACCTCTTCTTCTAGGTCACCATTGAGGAAAGCAGATTTAACATCCATTTGATACACTTTGATTTGTTGAAAGCTTGAAAAAGAAAGAAACATTATTATGGCTTCAAGTATAGCAACTGGAGCAAAAGTTTCTTCAAATTCTATACCTTCTTGTTGAGTATACCCGTTGCAAACAAGTCTAGCTTTGTTTCTTATGACATCCCCATTCTCATTTAACTTATTTTTGTATATCCATTTAGTACCAATGACATTTTTGTCATGAGGTCTTGGTACTAATTCCGAAGTGTGATTCTTTTCAATTTGATCAAGCTCTTCATTCATGGCTTGAATCCAACATTCATCTTTGCTTGCTTGATTGACATTGTGTGGCTCAATAGTGGATAGAAATGCCAGATAGCTAGAAGATCCCACAAGAGTCCTTCTTGTTTGTACACTTGCTTCCTTATCTCCCAAAATTTGAGATTCTGGATTATTCTTTTGAACATATCTGGATGGAGCTTTTTCAGATAAATTATCTTCAGGTTCTTCATTGAGTTCACTGTCTGTATCATTGTTGTTTGATGTAGAAGGACATATGTCACCATCATCTTCATTTGTTGTTTGTTTTTCTTCTTTTGGGACTGTAGGAGACTCATCAATAACAACATCAATACATTCAAAAATCTTCCTAAGTCTTTTATTGTAACATTTATATGCCCTACTCCTAGAGGAGTAATCAAGAAGTATTCCTTCATCTGCTCTAGGTTCAAATTTGCCAAGTTTTTCATCATTATTTTTTATAAAGCATCTGCTTCCAAAAACTATGAAGTGCTTCACAGTGGGAGGATTACCATACCAGAGTTCATATGGAGTTTTATCACTATTTACTCGAACATGTGCCTTGTTAAGAATATTTACCGTTGTATGTGCTCCTTCTCCCCAAAATGTGTCAGGTGTTCCAGAATCATCAAGCATAGCCCTAGCCATTTGTTGAACTATTCTATTCATTCTTTCTACTACACCATTTTGTTGCGGAGTGCTTGCTACAGAAACCTGTCTTTTTATGCCATGTTGTTCACAAAAATCAAGGAATTCATTTGATGTATATTCTCCTCCTCGATCAGATCTAAGACACTTGATTTTCAAATCTAATCCATTCTCAACTCGTGCTTTGAAAGACTGAAATTTCTCAAATGCTTCATCTTTGTGTTTAAGCAACCGAATCCACCACATTCTAGAGAAATCATCAATAAATAGGATATAGTATTGTTCACCACGAGGTGACTTTTTCTTCACAGGTCCACATATGTCAGTATGAATGAGTTCAAGAGGCCTACTTGATGATCCTTCCTTGGCATTAAACTGTACTCTGGTCTGCTTATTGAATTGGCAAGATTTTCATATGATACTTTTAGGTAGATTAATATTGGGAAGACCACAAACAACACTAAGTATGCTTGACTTTTTGATTTGAGAGAAGCTTAGATGCCCCAACCTTCTATGTCATAGCCATTTTTCTGAAGATTTACTCAAGTAACATTGTTCTTTGCAATTCTTCAATACATACAATTTTCTTGGAGTCTTTTTTCCTTTTATAATTGTTTTACCTGTATCAAGATCATGAACCACACATTCTTTTGAACTAAATACAACTTCAGTTCCTTGATCACACTTTTGACTTACACTTAACAAGTTATGCCTTAATCCATCCACATACATGACATCATTAGCCTTCACCTTTTCTTTTAGAAACACAGACCCTTTTCCTTTAATTACATCAGGAGTCATTTCCAAATGTAACTTTTTTTTTTTTCTAGAGCACTGTATGCACCAAGTTTTTTTTTATCACCTATCATGTGTCTTGAGAATCCACTATCAATGTACCATTGATTTTCTTCTCCTTCTGCAAATAATGCTATGCCACAATTTTCAACCTGTAATTCCTTCTTTTTCCATACTTTGGAACTTGAAGGAAAATGCTCTTTTGGCTGAACTTTGCTCCTGCACTCAAATTCTTCATGCCCAAAGTTATTGCAATAAGCACATTCAACTTCTCTTAGAAGAGGAGAAACGTTGTTATATGTATTCTTCTTTGTGTCAATATCAATATTTTTTTTTCTTGCTTCTCTAGTCATGATGGTTTTATATGCAACACATTGAACAACTTTATGACCAAAATTGTGACATGAGAAACATTGTCCATTGAAAAAGAAATTTATGCGATCATGAAGTCTTCTACTTGTATTTACCTGTTGACTGGTGTTTCTTTGAAAGACATTCCTGTTAGTGTTCTTTGAATTGAGATGATCACGCTTTACCTGCAATGATTCTTTATTCCCTTGCTGAGTGGCAGAATTTTGCAAACCAGCTGTAGCTGCTTTTAGATAATTTGGTGCTGAAGCCTGAGAAGATTCACCGGTATATCCAAGACCTGTCTTTATAAGAGGAGAACGTTGTACCTTGATAATTTCATCTAAGGTTTCAGATCCTTTAGAAAATATAAGATTTAGAGTCTTAACTTTCTCAGAGTCTTTTCTTATACTTACCACTTCGCATTCTAATTCCTCAATGTGTTTCTTTGCTTCTTCAAACTGCTTTTCCATAGTCTCTATGGTTATTTTCTTTTCTTCTAAGAGAATTTTAAATTCTTCTAAGCGTATTTTGAGTTGATTGTTTTCTTCAAGGAAATCATTATCCTCTAGAGCATCCCAAAAATTATCCTTTTCTTCTTTAGATTCAAATTCCATGAGAAGTCTAAGATCTTGTTCACATTCTTCCTCACTGTTAGATAACCCATCACTGTCTTCATGAGTATAGTAACTTTTTCTAGTGTTAAACTGATTCTTATTCTTTCTGGCTACTTCCTTCCCTTTTGCAGGTGTTTCTTTATGAGGACACTTAGCAGCATAATGACCAACTCTTTCACACTCAAAACGTTTGAAAGGAAGCTTACCTCTGAACTGTCCTGTGCCAAGTTGGAGTTTCTTTACAAAATTTACCTCATCTTCTTCTGAGATATATCATGATCCTTTTGCTTCTTGTACTTCTTTCCCTTTTGTAGAAGCTCTAAAGATAGCTTCTCTGACTTCAGATGGTCCTCCTCTTCTCATTTTATATGCAGTTAGTATGCCATGAAGTTGTACCATAGTAAGATTTTGAAGATCCTGTTTTTCTTCAAGAGCAGAAACTTTTGACTCAAATTTTGCTGTTAGAGATCTTAAAATTTTCTCAACCAAAGTAGATTCGAATATTGTTTCTCCCATATTTCTCATGCAATTTAAAACATCATCAAGATGTAAAAAGAAACTGGCAATATTCTCATCACTATGCATCCTTAATTTTTCATATTCAATTCTGAGAGTTTGAAGTTTTGCACTTTTTACCTTTGCATCACCTTCATAACTTAGAATTATTTTGTCCCATATCTCCTTTGCTGTATTCAGCTACATAAATTTGACAAATTCAGATTCAGTTAGACTTCCTGTTAGAGCATTGACTGCCTTTGCATTTATTTCATAATTATTTTTTTCAATCGGATTCATTGGTATTGCAGCAGGATATTGATATCCTTGTTCAACAATGGCCAATACATCTTCTCCCATAGACTGAAGATAGGATCTCATCCTTATTTTCCAGAAGATTAAATTGCTTCCATTAAAGAGTGGAGGCTTGATTGATGTTGTTCCATCTTGATTGCTCATCTTGCTTGATCTTCCTTCTAGCGGCTAAGCTTTTTTAGAAGGACCTACTTTGATACCAATTGTTGGGAAAAATACTGAGAGGGGGGGGGGTGAATCAGTATTTAGGGAAAACTCAAATCTTTTTACTTTTCCTTACTTCAAAACCCATACGCTACTTTCCTGAAGCCAACTCGCGTATACACGCGGATATCCTTAATAAAACATGCATATGCACAGAGATCTTATTATGCATATATTTCTTAACTTAGATCTTTGCAAAATTCATTCATCTTATGTTTATTTAACAGTAAGCATGTGCAGTAATAACACAGTAAACCATCACACATAAGCAACACACATGAACACCAGGATTTTAGGTGGAAACCCAAGTCGGGAGAAAACCACCGCTGCCGTTGTCTCAGCCTTCAATATTTTATTATAGAGAAAACATTGTACAACTATGTACTGGTGCATACTCATACCAGCACGCAGGCACCCACCTACAGAAGGCTACAACCTTCTCTCGTTTACCAGCCTCTCCTGGAAGGGAGCTACAACCCCCTGCTCTCGTTTACCAGCCTTTCCTGGAAGGGAGCTACAACCCCCTGACTAAAGGCTTCAACCTTCAACACCACTGCAGAACGCGTTTCATCAATTTTCAAACTGGATCAAATAGCTTCAACACAGCCCTTCATTTATCAACAAACACACTTTGACCATTGCTTCCAACAGAACAGTAAAACCACTGTAACCAGAATATCAGAGATTACCCGGACTTCAGAATAGATATGCAGAAACACATTCAACCTTGATCAACCATTAGATCAGATACCATACACATTTTATTTAATCAGACCCACAGATATACGCGCTTTTCATGAAGCGAACCCGCGTATACATCTGTACATTTTTCCAGAATAACCCTAACTTCCCATATGCACCTTTGTTTAAACAGATCCGCATATACACACGCTTTTTATGAAATGAACCTGTGTATAGATGTATAAATGATAATTTTTGCAGAACAGTTCAGATCTATGAACTTACCCAGATTTCTTCAATTTCTTCAACAGGTTTGTGCCAGGTCTTCAATACTTCTTTTCAGATCATCTTAGAGATTCATCAATTCTAGATCTAGAGATTTTGACCCTTCATCATATTCATAGGTGCATCACAGATTAATATCTATTGATTAAGAACAGAGTTCAACCATACAGATAAACTTCAAAGTGAGGTATTCATTAAAGCCCAAACACTTGCACCCCCATTGCACAATGAATTTCTTCTCCTTAAATAGATCTAGCCTTTGACAATACCATGAGCCAAAACCATACAACTTCCAATGGTATTCCTGGACGGGATCAAATAGATAATCCAGCGCTCAATACAATGGGTCAATACCATGGTAAATTCCCTTGGTTTTATTAAATTAGAGCGCAACATACACGACTTGGCACGTACTTTTCCACGTACATACGCGACTTAGCCTCAACAAACCCGCGTATGCCTTGTGACATACCTTGTTTAACATTATTCTAGCACTTTATGATATTTCTTTCTCTGGTACTTCTATGCTACTTGTAGAACATCAGATTTACATCATTAATAAACTCATCAAGCATCAAGAACAACTTCATTAAGTAGGTTGCCATCATCTTCATCAAGTGGGTTGCCATCAAGGACAACACTCTGCATCATATTGCCAACAAGAGCTACTTCCATGATTTGGGTTATTTTCAAGAATTTTTTGTTCACAGCGTTGATTGTTTTTTTCTTCTTCACCTTCCATCTACAAACATAAAAATAAACTGAAATGAGTGTATATGCATTGCTGAGAATAATGAAAATTTCAATATTAAATAATATACATCAATGTAAATCGAAAAGAAAAAATGATGTACCATAGCAACAATTGACTCATAAACGATACACATTCTTTCAAAACCATGTACCTGTTGAAGCCTTGAAAATCATTGCTTCAAACATTGGGGGAAAACCACCCAATCCGGACCTTAGAACAGCTCCTTATCCGTTTGGAATGGTGGCTCCAACTGGATTTATAGGATCAGTTTCCTAATAATGAAAAAGATTGGTGATAGGGTGTTTGTGCAAGTGAATAATGGAACTAACTAACTGAACTAATCTATCTAACTTAATCTATGACTTGAAAATAATTCTAAAACTAACCTGGGTATTAACTATGAATGCAATTTAAAGATTGTTTCAATTAACAAATAACCATGAAAATGTATTATTTACTTAAAAGAAAGATCCAGTATCATATAATGATAACTATGTTTAAGAAATTAAACAGCGTTATAATAGCACATCGTATTCATAAATTTATACCGTTTACACGCACTATGAAAGATGATATCCCTCTATCTTCAGAAATGATATGATAAAGAAATATTTTGAGAAACAAGTATATATAAGCGATAGAAAATTTTAATAAGAATATTTCATCACATAAAGAAAATAAAATGAAATCGATAGAAATACCAGATACATTTGATATCTTCCAGATGAAATTTTATAGTCTAATCCTGCGCTTTAACTTAGAATAATATTCAAGGTACAAAAATGCAACTCTAAAAAATAATTCACCAGGAAATCACAGGAATTTTGTGCTTTAACTTTGAACAATCTTCAAGCTACAGAAATGCAACTCTCAAAAACAATTCACCATCAAAATCACAAGATATGATCCTTTATAAAAATAAGATAGTCAAGGAGTACAGAAATGTATTTTCCAAGCCCAAAAATATTACAAATTCAGGACCCCTTTCTAAATTCTTGAAAGGGGTTTAAATAGGAAATTCAGAAAACAAATCAACACCAACTTATGCAAGAAACGATCATAGTAGATCCGAAAATAGACTTGTGATATCCAATAAAATAGATTCATTGAATTTCTTCAATCCCCAATGGGTTAAGCTGGACAATTTTAAGCATATCTTTAACTTCGGTTGGATGAATCAGACTTGCATGCAACTGACTGGTCTATGTGGCATCGGAGAGTTCTAGAATGATGAAATTTATGGCATTAGAAAGGCATTTGATTTCCATCTGCTGACTGTGTGGTTTAATCAAATATGTCCATAGGACATCCCATGTAATTTCTTGTATTTGACTGATTATTTTTTATTCTGATTGATTGATTCCTGCTTCCACCTAGTACCAGTTTCTTTTACCCTTGGCAGCTTTCCTGGAGTAAAATCTGAAATTAAATTAGTTGCATATAGACTATCATTAACCAATTGTGTCAGATTTTTCATTATGGTTCTTGTTGTTGATGTATCACAGTCTTCTTTAATCAACTGTGTTTCCCATTTAGCAAATAAAATCTGTTTATGCTTTTCTTCAATTTTGGGAAGATTTGCAATCTTTCCCTGTTTTGAGTCCTGCCATGAAATAAATTCTGAAATTTTTTCATCTGCATTTTCAAATTCTATTCTTGTGTTGACTGCTTCATCGATGAGAGATGATTTCATTTCAAATAAAGTTTCAGCTTGTGCAATTTTTTGACATAGATCATCCGATTGTTGAGATAACAACTTACTTGTTTCCAAAGCTTCTATTTTGAATTGGTCAATTTTAAGATAATCCCTGAATTTATCTAATCTTGCTTGAAATATTTTACTTTTCTCTTCTTTGGAAACCTTTTCATTTTGCAGCTATGTCTGCAATTTTGATACCTCTTGAGACAACTGTTGTTGTTTATTTAAGGCTTGTTGATCAAGCTTGCTCTTTTCAATACTCAATTTTTCTTCTAATTGTTTGACTCTGAGTCTTTCTTCTTCCAACTATTGCTCTAATTGTAATATCTTTTGGTGATCACCTGTTGTTATTTATTATAATAATGCTATCTATAAGTATTTTTGTTTAACCAATTGAGTGACTTCAGTAGCTTTATCTATAGTACTTGCACTATAGGCACCTTCATATTGTGATAGTTTGGTAAGATCCTCTGAAGGATTCACTTCAGTGTTCTTCCAAACAAAATTCATTAATTTAACTTCTGAAGTTGCAAGTGGTCCTTGATCAATCCTCCTTCTCTTTCTTTGTTTTCTGACAACAACCCTATGCTTAGGGCTATAAAAGATATCCATAGGAGGTATGTCTTCAACTCTCAGCACAATTTCTTCAGATGGATTTTCAGGAATGATCTCAATATCCTGATTGTTCAGATTATCAACCTGAGGATTTTTTTGTTCTCCTATCTGCTGAGCGAATTGTTCATACTATTGTACCAAATGGAGAGTAATAATCACTTCAGCAAAATTTCCCTCTTTCTATGAGGCCTTTTCTCTTTTAAGTTGGTCATCGGGCTTATTACCTATATCTTCTTTTTTAGACTGTACATCAAGCTTTCTACCTGTATTCTCCTTCTCTAACTGCACATTAATTTTCTTGGTTGTCACTTCTTTCTATGTTTTGCTGGCTCTTTCTTCCTTTTTTTTTGTTCTATTTCAATATTTTTATTTTCTTGTGAAGGAATCCTCAGCTGGTCAAGGGGAACTTTAAGTAATCTCTAGGTTCTGAACTGCATAAATTTATTCATGTCTTCTTCTTGAAACTTAGATTTAGCTAGATCATAAACTTGGTCAAATTTCTCAATTGAGACAAATAAATCATGAAAGTCATCAGGCTCATGCTCAAACTTAGCAATTTGGACCAAAGTTGTGAAATTAAAAGCCACTTTATTTGGATCATATTGTCTTCCTGGAATGGTTGCAAGCTTAAGATTTCTTATCTTAAAGGTATCTTTTTCAGCATGCTTAAAATCATTAAGAGTATAAGTTCCACAATGGAAAGGAAAATTAGGCCACATCAATTTTTTGGAATTCTTTAAACACTTGGACATCCCTTTCTCTGTCAACTGGTAAGAAATATCTTGAGCTAAAAGTTTATCAAGGACATACAGAGGTAAGACATGAGGCTCAACAATGCTTCCAAATACTTTAATATAGGTGAATTTCTCTTCACCGCACCAATCTCCGATTTGGGATATGTCAAGTTTTGCCTTATCAGACAGCCGAGGAGGGGGTTGGTTAAAAATTGTTTGGTAAATAGGCAACAGGTAGCCATGGAAAATTCTGTATACATGGTTCTTGAAATGGGCTTTCCACAAATTCTTATGGTAGATGTGTATAGGGATAGTATCTTGAGGGGTCCATTTCCAACCTAGAATAGGAAATTCAGAATTATAACACAAGGCATCTAAAATATAAGCACATAAATGAAATGGGGGAATATTTCCAGTATGCCTATTTCTTCTATAATCCAGAATCTTATTTGCTATTTTGTCTGATAAAATAACTGACCAATCCATAATAACAGAACCAACAACGGCCTCAATCAGGGGTACCATTTGAATAGAAAACCTTGCAGAATTATCATACCCAAAAAGTATGCACATCATGGCAGCAGCATAACAATATAGAGGTGCGAGAGACTCTACGGAATATATACCTAAGGTCTCATGCTTATTTTTCTCTAGAGCTCATCTCCATTCTTTAATTGGGTCTAATTCAATTTCATTGCTTGAGGTAAAATCTTCTATGAAAGCTTTGTTGTAGGTCTTTTGAGGACCTGGCAGATGGTACATGGATTTGATGTCTTCTACTCTAAAGGACCCAAACATCTTTCCCCCAACTGTCACGAATTTTCTATTTGTGATGGTTGTGTTGTCTATCACCCATCGTATTATGTCATAACATGGGAATACATTCGCCCGAGCTGCAATTCTATGAAGAAAATAAGTTCCGAGTTCTTTAAGGGGATTGTCATCTAAATCTGATTCTTTATCTAGCACCGTTGCCTTTACCTATGTAACTGTACGGTCTTCTTTTTCAAGAAAATTATACACTTCTTCCCAGGAAAGCTTCCCGATACCCTGGCACGTAGTATCTGTAACTAGCTTTATCTCGGCTAGCTTTTCTTTTGGCATTGTGGTAATGGTAGCAGTCTTTGAGGCAACAACAATTATTGATTTCTTAAGTTTCTTAGATATTTTCTTCATCTGGTATCGTTTCACTAATTCGGCGACCGAGAGGGTTTGATGTTCTACAGCTCTACAAATGATAGAAAAAGAAAAACTTTTAAGAAGAGGGAAGAAATGGAGTTAGAAGAACAACCATGCGAAAAGATTTTACTAATGATTCCAAATTGATTAACTCCGTATTTAAAATTGAAAGCCTTAAAGGAAATTCACACTCACACATTCATAATAGAATTGATTACCATAATTCATTTGATTTTCGAATTAATGATGCTCGTATAATCGGAGATTGGCAATATTAAAATCTTTAAAAAAAAAGTGTCCTTTTGAAGCTTCTGATTGCGATAGGGCGATAAATGATATATGTGAAGTGAAAAGAGCGATTAGTGAATACTTAATGATTTATCACATCGGATTTTTCGAAAGGAGAAACAAAACAACATCTCATTTTTTCCCAATTTGCGATTTGTGATAAAGTCATATTGCATCGGATATTTTCAAAGGATTTGAGTTGTACATGATCTTCGTCGAAATGTGATTACGATGATGGTGGGGTCCATCGCATCGGATCTTTTATAATACAAGTAGTCTTGATGTTTCTTTTTCGAAATGCGATTGTGATTATGACATCACATCAGAGTTTATCAAATAGACCTGAATGAAATATGACTTATTCGAAATGCGATTGTGATAAGTCACATCGCATCGGAGTTTTGCAAAGAAAATATAAAAACTTAACACTCTACTGATTTGCGATTGCGATTTACTTTATCGCATCATACTTTTTAACCTAAAAACTTTTATACTTTGTGTTGATGCGATATATGCGTTATAGTTGATCGGGTCAGAATAAACTGAATGTTACATTTGTTTATTTGCACTTGAGATATGCGATATGTGATACATGCTTTTTAATCAATGAATCTTTTTATTGTTTTATATTATAATGATCAGATTTCCTCAAAGTTTTTTATTTCTATCTAAATAAGAAAGGAGACCCATTTCTAAATGAAATTTATTCTAAAATTTTCAAATGGGGAGGGTTGTTGTACAATACAACAATTGGCGATTCACTGGAAGAAATAGTTATCTCTGAAAAAATAAAATAACACTATACTTTTAGTAAGTAAAGAAAATATTTTAAAGATAATGAAAACCGTCTTAGAAAAATTTAAATAAAATCTAACTCTAAAAAAGAAAATAAAAATCACTTACAATCTCTTTTTAATTCCTCAAAAATAAAAACATTTTTTGGTTTAATCAAGCTTTTATTGGTTTATAAAGATAAAGTAGGGGCCCTCTCCACTCTTAGATTTTTTATTTACTCTATAGTCATAGGTAGTGACTCTGCTGCCTGCAAACGTTCAGTCTCGAAAAGGTTACCTTTTAACCATTAATAATTCATTGTCCCATCCATCTAGGAGCATGACTCTTTAAAAGATAAATTCATAAGATATACTCTCTTGTGTTTTTCTCTTTTTCTTTTAATTTAAAAGCCATTGTTCTGGTTTGGTAGCTAGTTGATAACAATGCCATTCACTAGTTGTAATCAAACTGAACAAGCTGGCTTGTGATGAGACCCCTTGTCTTATGACTATAAGCCATTACCCTATTTTGGTATGCATTAGTGGTAATGTCAGTTTAATTACTTCTTATGATCATGGTAAGAAGGCTTGTGATGAGACCTGTTATCTTTTATTATTAGACAAATAATTTTTTAGAATTATATTCTAAAAAATCACAACCTTAATGGATGGGGTGAATGATTTTCGCCTTAGGAGTCAATGGATGATAAATTTTTAGAGTTTTAAGTGCCAAATTTGGAGAAGTTTTTACTTTTTATAGATAACCTTTCTCTGCTTAACGAAATTATAATGATTTACAATATTTTCAAGGTTTCAAAAGATTTTGCAAATGTTTTAAACATATTCTCATAGTTTAATATTTTATTTTAACTATCCAAAATTGTAATCATTTCCTTAAAAATTATTCTTTACATAAATAAGTATTTACAATATTTTCTCAAAGAAATTTTCAAATAGTAAAAAGTCAATTAAAGACTATTAACAACCTTATTTGTAAACAAACAACTTGCATAATAGAATATGTACAGGTAAGAAGTGGTTACCTTCTTAAGAAAATATTTTTTTCAAGATAAGCCCATTCAGAGGAAGAGATTCTCTCTTTCCTGTTAAATCTTGCAATATGAACATTGATGGGCCTATCTTTTCAACAATCTGAAATGGTCCAAGCCACATCTTTTGAAATTTGGTATGTTTACCCTTATCTTCATGTGATTTGTCCCATTTCAGAACAAGATCACCAATTTGCAAAGTTTTGGATCCGGTAGAACTTGAATCAAAAGAAGATTTTATGAGTTGTTGATGTTTGGTATGAACACTTTTAGCTTTCTCTCTATCTTCTTCTAACTTAAGAATTTGATCAAATCTCAATTCAAGGAATGATGAAGGATTCTCTTCAATGAATTGGACTAGAGCTAGAGATGGAAGTACTAGGTTTGATGGTATAACAACTTCTTTTCCATAGACTAGATTAAAAGGTGAAGTTCTTACTGAAGATTTTTAAGTTATGCGATCAAACCATAGTGAAAAAATTAAGATTTATGCCAATTCATTTGACTCTGATCAATTGTTATTTTGATGATTTTGATGAGATTTTTATTCGTTGATTCAGCTAAACCATTTTCTTGTGGATAATAATTTGCTAAATATTTCAATTTGAAACCTCTCTTGATTGCAAATTCCATTATACTATTTCTAGAAAAATAAGATGCATTATCAAAGACAAAGGCATTAGGTACACCAAACCTGGTAATGATGAATTGATCAATGAATTCAATGATTTCATTGGAATTGGCTACCTTTAAAGGGATTAATTCTACCCATTTTGTAAAGTAATCTGTTGCTGTAAGGATGTATTTGTGTTGTTTGGAAGAATGTGAAACAATTTCTCCAATAATATCAAGTCCCCATTGTTCAAATGGTTGCTCAATCTTTACTGGTTGTAAAAGAAAGGCTGGTTTCCTTTGTCTCCCACTAGAATTTTGACAAGTCTCGCATTTCCTTACATAGTCATGTCCATCTTTGAACAAGGTAGGCCAATAGTAATCAGTATGGATTATTTTGTGGGCTGTAGTATCTCCTCCAAAATGTCCACCTGCTAGTCCATCATGCAATTCCTGCAACACTTTGTGTGCTTCAATTTTTTCAAGACATATTAATAGAATGGAATCAAAATTTCTTCCAAATAACACATCATCAGTGATTTCGAGTGTTTATCTTTTAATCTTAAAGTGCGATTGTTTTTATAGCTGATATTAGAAGGAGCATACCCATTTTTCAAATAAAATATCAGGTTAGCATATTGAGATTCAGAATCTATAATACTTATCTGATTTACTTGAACAATATTATCTTGATCTTGATGTTCTGGAATGTTGGAAGCACCTGCTAAAAATCTGCAAAAAACTTGTCCTCTAACAATTTTGGCTGGCTTAATATCAATATCATACTCTTGTAAGGTTGTTACCCAATTAGCTCTCTTTTCTCCTACCTCCTTTTGTATTAACAATTGTCTCACCATAGAGAATGGGACAATTATTTTTGTATGTGTCTTTAGGAGAAATGGTCTAAAATGTTTGATTGATTTAAACAAAGAAAAGGCTTGTTTTTATACATTAGAGTAATTAAGTTCGGCTCCTTGCAGAATAGAGCTAAAGAAAGAGATTGGTGCTTCTACTTATTGATCATTGGGTTGTGTTAAAATTACAGCATAGGATGTTTTAGTAGCCAAAGTATACAAAATAATTTTTTTATAAAAATCGGGAGTATTAAATGTAGGTGCTGTTAGAGTCGGTATCTTCATCCCTCCATTAGAGATCAAATTTATTTTGTTGCATTTCATTTTAGGTGTCTCACTCAGTTCAGACAGTTACATTCCATTAGGAGCATGGATCATCTGACGATAGGGGCTTGTCAATCATATCCCTCATGTCTTGTACTTGCTGGCCTATTTCTGTTCATCAAAATCATGTAAAGTCATGTTTGGCCTCATAGTTGGCAAAAAGTCATTTTAGGGTTTTTTTAGTCTCATTAGGTATAGGGTTTAGCTAATCAGGTCTCAAAATTCCTAATAATGGTCAGCAGGAAAATGAGGAAGCTTTAAATAAGGTTTTAGTGAAAAAAATTTCATCATCATACTGCTTGATAATGATTTTTCTTCAAAACTCTGTTTTGAAGAAAAATTGTCTATTTCATCTATATGTAATAAATGCAATGTAATTTTTAAGTTCTTTATTTGTAATAATGCTCCATTCGCAACCCTGGTCGTCTTTTCCAAATTTCCATGCCATTCATTTCATACAAAATAGACAAGAAGCTCATCATTCAGTCCAAAAACCAAAAGAAAGCAAAACAGAGTTCTTTTAAAAAGTGTCAAAGTTTTCAAACATTACAAAGTGAGTTTTCAAAAAGAAAAAATTAAAATGTTTGGCATAAAATATATTTTCATGTTTCAAAAATTCATTTCCATGCCAAGAGACAGTAGTGAGCCAAGAAAAATCGTGGAGGAGAGAAGAAACAAGTTGGGAGGTCGGACTGTGTGTAAATTGCTGAGTGTGACGCACTCAGCAAGTGTCGCGACACATGAGAGGTGTGTGGCGCATCGGGCAAGTTGCCTGTGTGTGATTTTGAATCGGAGCGGCGCATTGGAGGGGCACGATGCACTAGGTTGGTTGTGCGGCGCATTGGGCCGGAACACAAAAATTTTTCCATTCCTCTCAAACATCAACTTTGCTCAATTGCTCCTTGTTCAAGTAAGTCAAAGTCACTCCTCTATTGCTCATAACTCATGCTTGGTGTTGATTATGAGATTTAATATGAAAATTTGAGTACAAAAACTAAACCCTATTATCTTGTTGAGAAGTTGACTCCTTAGGGTTTTGAAACTTGTTTTGGGCCAAATACTTCCATTCCCCACCTTGTTTTTCCTCCCCCTCACTGTTATCTCATCACTACAGTCCATCGCCCATCCTCTTACATCCCTAAAGTCACTCATTCCTAAGCCTATTTCCCTATCCCTAAGTCATTTCATTTCCTATCATTCTCATTTTCCCATCTCACTTGTAAAATTACCCAAACCCCAAGTTTTCCCAAGAAGTCAAGTGGTTATCCTTACATTTCAAATATCACTTGATTAAAGCTCATTGTCCCCACTGCCCTATTTCTCTATAGTCCCTCCCATACTACCATACATTTGGCACTAAGAAAAAAGCACCAAAATTCTCATTTTTCATCCAAGCCAACATAGACATTGCATAGACCTTGGACATCATGGAGACAGATACTGATACATCCTATGACCGAGACAGTGATTACACCACTGAACTACATGCACCTAGAAGGCCTCATAAGGGTGGTAGAAATGTGAGAGAGGAGCCCACCTCATTGGATGAATTTCAGGCTTGTCCACATTCCATGGCATGTTTCCAACAACAGTCGTGCTATCAATTTTGTGAAATGATTGCTAGGGTCCATTATCATCAGGAGTTGGCTCGTTTGTTTGTATTGCATTTACATGATGGTCAGGTCACCCTTTATAGTATAGCATTCACTTTGACACTGGAAACAATCTCTCAAGCAACCGGAATACCAAACGTGGGAGAATAGTGGAACAAAAGACAGCAAGTGGAAAGAGTGCATTATGAACCATATATCAGGCCTAGCTTTGTGAAACAACTCAGCTGAGTGTTTCCTTTCTGGTTCACATTTAACCAGGGTGAGGATGATGAACCTCCCTTATTTCATGTGCCGGAATATCGAGAGAATGACCACTCTCGTGCAGAGGAAAACTCCTGAGCAGCAGTACAACAGTATTTATCACTATGCACTCATTAAGATCGTGGTTGTGCATCAGCTCGGCTTGCAGGGTATTTCATGGGAGGATTTCATTTCTAATGATTTATTCATAGTGCCTCAGGTCCCTCCAGAGGTTTTTCATGATGCAGGCGAACCTTCATATTAGCATGGAGGTGAGGAGACAGAGACTACTAGTGTGTCGATGTATGTCACTTATCAGAGAGGCACTAGAGGATTATTTGTAGCAGCCCGGCGAGTATTATCTCCACCTGGGGTGGAAGGGGTCTCGCTTCCATCGTCAGTAGCACAGGTACAGGTACAGGACAGAGGTAAGAGGCCCATTCAATATGAAGGGCCTTCAGGAGGCCAATATACAAGTTTCATACTCATTGATGAGGATTTGAGCTCTCCAAGCTCAAATTTGAAAGAGACTATTCAGGAACAGAAGGCGGAGATAGACACCTTGACCATCAAGTTGCAAAGAGCCCAATGGATTATAAAATACCTTGAGCAGTGAAACAAACAGTTGGAAGATCAGCAAACAATCATGGAGTTTCAAAAAATCCGTGAAGACCGGCAAGCTGCCCAAAGAAGCCAAACCGAGATGACATTCATTGAGCGAGAGATTGAGGCTGATAGAGAGACTTGGCTTGAGAGGGTAAATATTCATCTAGAGAAGCTATTGGAGAAGGCCAACAAGGAAAATAACATGCTCAGGCACATGAAGAATCATTATTGGGCGAGGAATCATGTTTGCAAGGCGCGCATCAAGATCCTGAAGGAAAAGTTAAAGAGAGCATTAAAGCGTCGCAAAAGGCATGATAGACTCCAAATTTTGGCTGAATCTTCCTTGGCTCATCATAGCACTTGATGGTGAAAATTCAGCCCAAATTTCAAGAAATTTGGGAGATTTTTTGGCCTTAACACAGATTTTCCTGCCCGACGCGTAGCGCCACTTGGCGCGCGCTTATAATTGGCAGCTCTTCTTGAAGAAAAAATTTATATTTCTAGATTTTTCATCAAAATTTGTGCATGCCTACCCATTACCTAAATATTTTGACAAGTTTTTGGTTGCCTGAAGGGTCAAAAACACCCTAAAAATAGCCTTTCTGCCACTTTTTGGACACACAAAAAGCAGTGTTGGGAAAACTCATTTTTGGAGGGGAAAATGGAAACCAAATTTAGAAATTCCACTTGGGTTGGAAAACAGATAGGAAAATATTTCCAACACACTATCATGCACTCAATTTGGACTCCGTGAAGGCCCTCAAAATAATCTCCAAAGTGGCATGACGCATAGAGATTTCAGGCACGGCACATTGGGAATTTTGGCCTAGTTTTCACTGAGTAACTCAGTTTTTCGCCTAGTTTTGGCCAGTTTTACTTTTTCATCTCCAAATGTGAAACTCTTGATGTAACTTGATGTAATTTCATTGCTTTGATGTAATTTTGGAAGATTTTTACTCCTGTAAGTAGATTCATTCACCAAAAAGTGAATTGTAACTAAATGAATCAGTTTCCTATCTTATAGAGGCAAGCTGTTCCACTTTCTATTTTTCAGTTTTTAGTTTATATCTTGTTGAAAAAACTCCTAAAATAGTGATCTCGATCCCTAGAGGCATGGGGATGAGTTAGGCTTGTCCGAATCTTGTATTTTCTCAGTCATTTTCAGGGTTGGAAACTTGGGATTTCTTTGAGCTTCATTGTACTTTTCATCTCTGCATTTTGGAAAAGGAATGACCTGGGTTTGCAGCACTCTTTGGGATCCATGTGGCTCTATGTTTTGATGGTGTGTATCTCTCTGTGATTGTAATTTTACTGATGTTTCATGTGTATCATTTCCCTTCTCCTTTCTTCTTAAATTAAACAAACAAGTAATAAAGGTGGAATTCATTAGATGTGCAGTGCTCTACCTTGAAGTTTTGTTTAATTTTCCATGTTTTCAACTGTCTGAAGAGGATTATTGAATCCCTCTTGCCCTCTTCAACTCCTCACCCGTTAGATCTATCCATTTCATGCAATTTTGAAGCATAAAAAAAATTGCCTTCCTTGCCCCATTCAGCTCTCTGCAAAACTGATCATTTCTCGGACCCAAAATCTGCCTTTCCCCTTGATTCCAACAAAACCCCAAAAATCAAATCAAACTCTTTTACATTTATACCTAGCCTAAAATCAGCTTTTATTTTAAGTCATCTCAAGCCTTATTGATTATTCTTGCTGAGATTGACAAGGAGAGAGCCCTCTCCCGATCTGGTAGGGCTAGCTACTAGATTAAGCGTGGTTTGATGTTACCCTAGACTCTACCTTCCTTTAGCCTGAGGTATATTTAGGCAATAACATAGTGGCGACCATACTGGGGATGAAAATGGTTTTATTGTTAGTGTTATTTGTTTTATAAGCTACAGACGAAGCCTGAAGTTATGCCAGGTAGCCTTGAAAACGATCTTGCTTTGCATTAGTGAAAGTAGATAAACGCTGCTTCAGTCAATCTCTGGTCTAGTTTGTAAATGTAACATCTGACTTGTAAATCGCCCCCAGTACATCAGATCATTCTAGACTTTGGATGATGAGTTTAGAATTTGATAGGCTGAACAAGTTGGTTTTGTCCCCTTGATTTTTGAAAATAATTCAACACACTGGCTTCCAGACGACATACCAGAGCAAATCCGGATCCTGATCCACCTCATGTGTATGAAAATCCCAATCTTATTTCAAGAATCCTTTGTCGAGAATGTCCTGTGATTACTGTGTTCAAATCTCATTCACGTCCCACTGTTTTTGAGTATCTTGAAGATCTTGAGTTTGATGAACAATTTGAGTTTTCATTGTTTGAGACTAAATCTGAAAGTGCTATTGATTCTACTGTCCAAAATCCAGAGTTTATCAAATATATTGAAATTGAACAGGCTAATAGATCCATTGACAGTTACATTTTGAACATTCAAAATTCCATTGTGGCAAAAAATATTCCTGAATTCATAGAGTCTACATCTGCAACTCTTGGGTCATCTGCAATCACATCGGGGTCAGAAATTCCTACTGAGCTTGCTTTCATTCCTACCATTCCAGTGCAATCATCTATTTCTGATCAACAATCTGCAGTAGTATCGCCTCCATCCACACCACATAAACCTCATACATCAACTGCTCCGACTCCTCCTATATCCCCAAGACCTATTGTAAATCCACCAAGAGCAATGGCTGCCCGATTTGCACCTCTCGTGTTGCCTCAAAACTTAGATGACATGCCCGTATATTATCAAAGAAAAATTCCATTATTTGATGGCACTCCTCAAAGTGTCACTGCTTAGCAACATGTGGATAGAATGGTAGATTTCTTTGACCTTCATGAGATTGATGCAGAAAATGTGACAATGAGATTGTTTGTACAAAATTTTGGAGGAGAAGTCAGAAAGTGGTTCAGAGCTTTGCCGGCTAGAAGTATCGCTACATTTCCTAATCTTTAGAGACAATTCTTGGATCGATGGGAAGTGCAGAAAGATCCTCTTTCAATCCTTTCCGAATATGACAATATCAAGCGAAATGTTGGTGAGTCTGTCCAAGATTATTGTATTAGATTCAATTCTATTTACAATGCAATTCCTGCTGATATAAAGCCACCTAGGGGATCTGCTTTTATTAAGTTTCCGGATGGATTCGATCCTGATATGGCTTATCAATTAAGAGAAATAAGTCTGGCCACTTTAGAGGATATGCAGAAAATTGCAGTCAGTGTTGAAGCTAATTTGAATGCTAGGAGAGCTAGAATGAGAGCTGAAAAGAAAGTGGCAATAAAAGAAGAGGTTTCCACGTCAGATCAAATGCTTCGGAATATGGAAAAGATGTTTGAAAGATTAACACTTGATAATCCTGGACCGCAGATCAGAAATCCTAACTTCCTGGTCAACAGAAACCACAATTCAGAATCAAGCAAAGAGAGCAGCGAGCACAAGAATCGATAGCAAAACAACAAGTGAAGACACCCTTACAGCAGAATTTTGTTGGTCCAGAATCAGATGATGAAGAGAATGTAATAGGAGAAGAGAATCATTTCTTTACACCTGATGATATGCTAATTTTTATCACTGAAGATGAGGAGTATTCAGAAATTTCAGCTGTACAAAAAGACGAGGATTTCATCTTGGCAAATGAGACAGCTTTTGAAGAAGAATTCGATGAGTATCAGAGGGGATATATGAATGCCTTAACAGCCCAGCAGTGACAATATTCACTCAGAAATAGAGATGTGCTCGTTAATCCGATTCAAAAGAGAAAGGAAGTTTCAACACCAAAGAATGATTCACCCGTTGTACAGAAGAAGGAAAAAGAGATAGCTAATCCCACTACTAGTAAATCCCCATCAACAAATGAAAGATCGAATCAACTAGTTGTATCAAAGGAGAAAACTGAAAATAAGGATTTTCAAGCTAAAGAGGTAGAGAAAATTTCAATTTTTAACTTAGAAAATGAAATTTCTAAATTAAAAGTATCCATTCCTTTGACTGAATTGATGAAGAACAACAACTATAAGGGTCAGGAGTCTAAGATTTTGAATTTAGATCCATTTTCTGATATGGTGAATGTGGAAGATGATCAACCTGAGTTGATTTTTGGTCCAGCATTGGATGGTGAGTCTCCAGATAGTGATGTGCCTCCTTTTTATATAAGCCTTAGATTGCATGATTTTGTGTTACACAATGCTATGTTTGATTCCGGAGCATCTCATAATCTCATGCCGAGGGCAGTCATGGAGAAATTGGGATTGGATATCACTAGAAAGTATCATGATCTTTACTCTTTCAATTCCAGTAGAGTAAGATGCATTGGGCTTATCAAGGATTTGGTGGTCAGTTTGGACCAGATTCCTACTAATTTTTTTTTGATGGATGTGGTTGTGGTGGATATTCCTCCTAGATTTGGCATGCTTCTTTCAAGATCTTGGGGAGAAAAACTTAAAGGGACATTGCAGCTTGATTTTTCCTATGATACTATTCCTGTATTTGGTCAGATGAGGAAATTATACTGGGAGCAAAAGATGAAGTATATGATCAGCAGCAAGGAGAACCCAGTGAATCATCCAATCAATTATGTACATACAGATTTAGAATCATTTTTTTTGTATTCAGATAGTTTCAATGATGTAAATAGCTAATTAGTTGAAGTAGAAGACATTCCATAAATTAGTGAGAATTTCAGAGAGGTCTTAAATAAAGAGACACAAAAACTTGAAAGTATCGCTGAGCAATCAGCCTTCCGACAATATAAAAAATTTGATGAACAACAAGCAGAAATAACAAAGCAAACAAAATTTCAGCACTTGGAAGAGGATGAAGATGGTTTATGGACCATGGATTTTGATGGTGCAATAGGAAATGATGGTGCTGGAATTGGCATTTGGGTATGCAGCCCTTTTTCCACTCCAAACAAAGTGCCGAGCAATGTAAGGGTCTGTTCTTATAAATTGGCTTTCGATTGTTCAAATAACGAGGCTGAATACGAAGCTTTAATTGCTGGTCTAAAAATTCTTAGAAAGTTGAATCCTAAGAGGATTGCAGTGTATGGCGACTTCGAGTTGGTTATCAATCAAGTGAAATGTGAATACCAAGCTAAGCATCCTCGAATACAGGCTTATCGAAATGCAGTTCTAGATATCTTAAGATTGTTTTCAGATTATACTTTGACTTGTGTCCCTCGTATTCAGAATGGTATTGCAGATGCACTTGCAAAGGAAGCAAGTAATTTGAAAATTCCGATGAACTCAAGTAACAAATTTGAAATTCATTTGAAGCATCGTCTGACTGTCCCGGACAATCAAAGGTATTGGAAAGTGTTTCAAGATGATGAAGAAATTGATGAATTTCTGCAAAATGAAGGAAAATTCAAAGACACTTCTATTGATGTGGAGCATGATGATGGTGGGGCTGATGTGTAAGTAAATCAGATGGAAGTTTTGCAGCCGAAGGATAATGTCATTCCTAAATGTCTAATACCTTTAGAGGAGCTTTTTGATCAAGATGACATAGCTCGAAAAACAACCTTGCGGCCAACCGAAAAAGGAGTTGAAGATGTGAACATCGGATCAGCTGAAAATCCAAAAATGGTGAAATTGTCCAAAACATTGCCACCATAGGTAAAAGAAAAGTATATCAGTTTGTTGTCTTCTTTTGCTGATGTATTTTCTTGGGACTATTCAGATTTGAAGACATACGATACAAACATAATTCAACACACCATTCCGACCAAGCCAAATCAAAAGCCCTTCAGGCAGAAGTTGAGAAGAATAAATCCAAAGTTACTGCCCTCAATAGAAAATGAATTGAATCGGTTGTACAAGTCTGGTATCATCATTCCTATAATATTTTCAGATTGGATTTCTAATTTGGTGCCCGTACGCAATAAAACAGGTGATATTCATTTGTGCATTGATTTTAGGAATCTGAATAAGGTTTCTTTGAAAGATAATTATCCATTTCCCAAAATGGATCACATACTTCAGCGAGTATTTGGAGCATCTTGTATGTCGCTACTCGATGGTTATTCCGATTATAACCAAATTCTGGTCCATGAGGATGATAGAGACAAAACAACATTCACGACTCCGTGGGGAATTTTCCATTATGATTAAATGCCTTTCGGTTTGAAGAATGCTGGTACGACCTTTCAGTGAGCAATGGATATGGAATTTGCAAATGAGAAGGATGTTTTTCTAGTTGTGTATCTTGATGATTTGACAGTCTTTTCTAATTCAGATGAAGAGCACCTTTACCATTTGAAAATTTTTTTTCAGCGATGTAGAAAGTATGGTGTGTCGCTCAATCCGAAGAAGAGTTTGTTTGCCATGGATGAGGGCAAGCTTCTTGGTCATATTATCTCAAAGGATGACATCCGTATTGATCCAGCTTGAGTAGAAGCTATTCAGCAAATTGATCTTCCACGAAACAAAAAGGAGATTCAATCATTCAATGGTAAGATGAATTTCTTACGCCGCTTTGTGCCCAATCTTGCAAAATAGTTAAGGGAGATTACAAACATGCTTAAAAAATATAGTGTAGTGAAATGGACTGAGGAGGCTGTAAAGTCTTTCAATTTAGTGAAATTGGCTCTTTCTTCAGCTCCGGTTTTGATCAGCCCGGATTATACTCAGGATTTTATTTTGTTTTCATTTGCCTTATAGCATACTATGGCAACAGTATTGATGCAGAAAAGAGATCAACATGAAAAACCAATTTATTTTTTCAGCCGAACCATAAGAGATGCAGCCTTAAAGTATAACATTATTGAAAAGAAAGCTCTTGCTTTAGTGAAAGCGTTGAAATATTTTCGAGTATATATTCTGCATTCTCACATTCTCGCTTATGTTCCTAATGCTGTTGTTAAGGATATTTTAGTGCAAATAGATCCGGAAGGGAGACGAGGCAAATGGATTGCTGCCTTGTTGGAGTATGATGTGGAGATAAAGCCTACAAAGCTCATCAAAGGACAAGGGCTGGCTAAGCTAATGGCTGAGTCAAATTTGCATGCCTTGGACATTAATCTCATTATTGCTATGTCTGAAGAAAATGAAGAAAGTTCGCTAATTCAGGTATCAGAAATCTTTGTTCTCTCTCCTTGGTATTCAGATATTGTATACATGCTCCAAAATTTGTCACCACCACCAGGAATGACTAAAAAAAAAAGTAGAACTCTGAAATTGAAGGCTGCCAAGTTTTGTATCATGAATAATGCTCTCTATTGGAAAGATCCTGGTGGTGTTTTGCTAAATTTTTTGGTGGAAGAAGAAGCAAAGCAGGTTATGGAGGATTTTCATAAGGGAGATTGCGGAGGTCACCTTTTCTGGAAAACAATGGCCAACAAAATTTTGAGAGCAGGTTATTATTGGTTGAATCTCTTTGCTGATGTGTATAAGACTATTAAAAGCTGTCATGAATGTCAGATTTTTGAAGGGAGGAAAAAATTGCAGCCTTTGTCGCTTAAGCCCATTGAGGTTAGTGCTCCTTTTCAGCAGTGGGGTTTGGATTTCATTGGAGATATCCATCCTGCTTCTTCAGTGCATCATAAATTGATCCTCACAGCGATAAATTATTTCACGAAATGGATTGACACGATTCCCACTAGGCGGGCCACAGATGCGGTAATAATTTCATTTCTTGAGAATAATATTTTATCTCATTTTGGTTGCCCGAATAAGTTAATTATTGATAATGCAACAGTTTTCAAATAAAAAATAATGGTTGAGTTTTGTGACAAATATCAAATCACTTTGGGACACTCAACCGCTTATCATCCACAAGGCAACGGAATGGTTGAGTCCTCGAACAAATCTTTGGTCAATATTATTAAAAAGCTGTTGGAAATAAACAATAAAAGTTGGCATAAGACATTGGTCAATGCACTTTTGGCAGATAGAGTGAGTCAGAAGAAATCCATTGGTATGTCCCCCTTTGAGCTAGTATATGGTGTTGGAACAGTATTTCCTGCCTCTCTCACAGTTCCAGTGGTCAAAATTCTGCAGGAAGCTGGCAGTGAAGATGATCATATGCAAAGGAGAATAAATCAAATGATCCATTTACAGCAGACTAGAGAGGAGGTTTTTCAAAACACGTTCAAGATGCAAGAGAGAATTAAGAAAATATATGATAGAAAAGAAAAAGCGGACAAATTTCAATTCGAAGAAGTGGTGCTGAAATGGGCCAAAAATATCTGGAAAGGACCCTTCAAAATTGCTACATATCGGGGTCAAAATTATTTTCTTCTGAAAGAGATGAATGGGGAAGATTGTCCAGGAGGGCCGGTCAATGGTCGGCTACTCAAGCGGTATCATTTCTGAAATGTTTTCTGCTATTTTACATTGTCACTGTACATACCACTTTATTTCAGTTTCATTACAAGTGTATGTTGTCATCATTCCTTCAGTTTTGGGCCCGAGGTGAAGGTTATAACTCTGAAGATTGATTTCAGCTTTGGTTTGAGTTTTTCGAGTCAGGTCTTTCAGTCATTTTGGTTTCAAAATTGAGTCGGTTTGAGTCAATTTTCAGTCAATAAAATGAGTCAAGAGTCTTTTGTTGGTTTGTCGAAGTTATGGAATTCATAGCCCAATGGACGAAGGCACTGCCTACTCTCCCAGAAATTTGTAGTTCTTAGCACCTCCAAGGAACTACCATCCCCATTGGATCCAATGCTAGAGTCGGTATCTTCATCCCTCCGTCAGAGATCAAATTTCTTTTGTTGCATTTCATTTTAGGTGTCTCACTCAGTTCAGTCAGTTGCATTCCATTAGGATCATGGATCATCTGACGGTAGGGGCTTGTCACTCATATCCCTCATGTCTTGTACCTACTGGCCTATTTCTGTTCATCAAAATCATGTACAGTCATGTTTGGCCTCATAGTTGGCAAAAAGTCATTTTAGGTTTTTTTTAGTCTCATTAGGTATAGGGTTTAGCTAATCAGGTCTCAAAATGCCTAATAATGGTTAGCAGGCACATGAGGAAGCTTTAAATAAGGTTTCAGTGAAAAAATTTTCATCATCATAATGCTTGATAATGATTTTTCTTCAAAACTCTGTTTTGAAGAAAAATTGTCTATTTCATCTGTATGTAATAAATGCAATGTAATTTTTAAGTTCTTTAGTTGTAATAATTCTCCATTCGCAACCCTGGTCTCCTTTGCCAAAGTTCCATGCCATTCATTCCCTGCAAAACAGACAAGAAGCTCATCATTCAGTCCAAAAACCGAAAGCAAGCAAAACAGAGTTTTTTTAAAAAGTGTCAAAGTTTTCAAACATTACAAAGTGGGTTTTCAAAAAGAAAAAATTAAAATCTTTGGCATAAAATATATTTTCATGTTTCAAAAATTCATTTGCATGCCAAGAGACAGCAGTGAGCCAAGAAAAATCGTGGAGGAGCGAAGAAATAAGTTGGGAGGTCGGACTGTGTGTAAATTGTTGAGCACGACACACTGGGCAAGTATCGCAACGCATCAGAGGTACGTGGCGCATTGGGAAAGATGCATGTGTGTGATTTTGAATTGGCGCGATGCATTGGAGGGGCGCGACGCACTGGGTTGGTTGCACGGTGCATTGGGCCAGAACACAAAATTTTTTCCATTCCTCTCAAACATCAAATTTGCTCGATTGCTCCTTGTTCGAGTAAGTCAAAGCCACTCCTCTATTGCTCATAACTCGTGCTTGGTGTTGATTATGAAAATTTGAGTACAAAAACTAAACCATATTATCTTGTTGAGAAGTTGACTCCTTAGGGTTTTGAAACTTGTTTTGAGCCAAATACTTCCATTCCCCACCTTGTTTTTCCTCCCCCTCTGTTATCTCATCACTACAGTCCATACCCCATCCTCTTACATCCCTAAATTCACTCATTCCTAAGCCTATTTCCCTTTCCCCAAGTCATTTCATTTCCTATCATTCTCATTTTCCCATCTCACTTGTAAAATTTCCCAAACCCCAAGTTTTCCCAAGAAGTCAAGTGGCTATCCTTACATTTCAGATATCACTTGATTAAAGCTCATTGTCCCCACTTCCCTATTTCTCTACAGTCCCTCCCATACTACCATACATTTGGCACTAAGACAAAAGCACCAAAATTCTCATTTTTCATCCAAGCCAACATAGACATTGCATAGACCTTGGACATCATGGAGACAGATACCGATACATCCAATGACTGAGATAGTGATTCCACCACTGAACTACATGCACCTAGAAGACCTCATAAGGGTGGCAGACATGTGAGAGAGGAGCTGACCTTATTGGCTGAATTGCAGGCTTGTCCACTTGCCATGGCATGTTTCCAACAGCAGTCATGCTATCAATTTTGTGAAATTATTGCTAGGGTCCATTATCATAAGGAGTTGGCTCGATTGTTTGTATTTCATTTACATGATGATCAGGTCACCCTTGCCAGTGTAACATTCACTTTGACACCGGAAACAATCTCTCAAGCAACCGGAATACCAAATGTGGGAGAACAGTGGAAAAAAAGACAGCAGGTGGACAGAGTGCATTATGAACCATATATCAGGCCTAGCTTTGTGAAACAAATTAGCAGAGTGTTTCCTTTCCGGTTCCTAGAGGATTCCTATGCGCCTCTGATGAAACTTATTATCACATATTTCAATTGTGAGGGCTGATTTTCACGCCTCTATGCCTATCATATCAGGTTATTGATGCATTTCACAAAGGTGAGGATGATGAACCTCCCTTATTTCATGTGCCGGAATATCGAGAGAATGACCACTCTCATATAGAGGAAAAATCCTGAGTAGTAGTACAACAGTATTTATCACTATGCACTCATTAAGATCGTGGTTGTGCATCACCTCAGCTTGCAGGGTATTTCATGGGAGGATTTCATTTCTAATGATTTCTTCACAGTGCCTCAGGTCCCTCCGGAGGTTTTTCATGATGCAGGCGAACCTTCATATCAGCATGGAGGTCAGGAGATAGAGACTACTAGTGTGCCAATGTATGTCACTTATTAGAGAGGCACTAGAGGATTATTTGCGGAAGCCCGGTGAGTATTATCTCTACCTGGGGTGGAAGGGGTCTCGCTTCCATCATCAACAGCATAGGTATAGGTACAGGACAAAGGTAAGAGGCCCATGCAAGATGAGGGGCCTTCAGGAGGCCAAGATACACGTTTCATACTCATTGATGAGTATTTGAGCTCTCCAAGCTCAAAGTTGAGAGAGACTATTCAGGAGCAGAAGGCGGAGATAGACACCTTGACTGTCAAGTTGCAAAGACTGAGATGACATCCATTGAGCGAGAGATTGAGGCTGATCGAGAGACTTGGCTTGAGAGGGTAAATATTCATCTAGAGAAGCTTTTGGAGAAGGCCAACAAGAAAAATAACATGCTCAGGAACATGAATAATCATTATTGGGCGAGGAATCATGTTTGCAAGGCGCGCATCAAGATCCTGAAGGCAAAGTTAAAGAGAGCATTAAAGCGTCGCAAAAGGCATTATAGACTCCAAATTTTGGCTGAAGCTTCCTTGGCTCAGTGTAGCACTTGATGGTGAACATTCGGCCCAAATTTCAAGAAATTTGGGAACTTTTTTGTCAATTTTGAATTTTTTGGCCTTAACACAGATTTTCCTGCCCGACGCGTAGCGCCACTTGGCGCGCGCTTATAATTGGTAGCTCCTCTTGAAGAAAAAATTGTATTTCTATATTTTTTATCAAAATTTCTGCATTCCTACCCATTACCTAAATATTTTGACAAGTTTTAGGTTTCCTGAAGGGTCAAAAACACCCTAAAAGTGGTCTTTCTGCCACTTTTTGGACACACAGGAAGCAGTGTTGGGAAAACTCACTTTTGGATGGGAAAATGGAAACCAAATTTAGAAATTCCACTTTGGTTGGAAAATAGACGGGCATATCTTTCCAACGAGCTATCCTTCACTCCATTTGGACTTAGTGAAGGCCCTAAAAATCAGCTCCAAAGTGGCGCGACGCATAGAGATTTCAGGCATGGCACATTCGGAATTTTGGCCTAGTTTTCACTCAGTAACTCAGTTTTTCACCTAGTTTTGGCCAGTTTGAATTTTTCATCTCCAAATGTGAAAATATTGATGTAACTTGATGTAATTTCATGGCTTTAATGTAATTTTGGCACATTTTTACTCATGTAAGTAGATTCATTCACCAAAAAGTGAATTGTAACTGAATGAATCAGTTTCCTATCTTATAGAGGCAAGCTGTTCCACTGCCTATTTTCCAATTCTTAGTTTATATATTGTTGAAACAACTCCTAAAATAGTGAGCTCAACCCCTAGAGGCATGAGGATGAGTTATGCTTGTCTATATCTTGTATTTTCTCAGTCATTTTCAGGGTTGGACACTTGGGATTGCTTTGAGCTTCATTGTACTTTTCATCTCTGCATTTTGGCAAAGGAATGACCTGGGTTTGCAGCACTCTTTGGGATCTATGTGGCTCTATGTTTTGATGGTGTGTATCTCTCTATGATTTTAAGTTTACTGATGTTTCATGTGTATCATTTCCCTTCTCCTTTCTTCTTAAATTAAACAAACAAGTAATAAAGGTGGAATTCATTAGATATGCAGTGCTCTACCTTGAAGTTTTGTTTAATTTTCCATGTTTTCAACTGTCTGAAGAGGATTCTTGAATCCCTCTTTCCCTATTCAACTCCTCACCAGTCAGAGCTATCCATTTCATACATTTTCAAAGCATCAAAACAATTTCCTTCCTTGCCCCATTAAGCTCTCTGCAAAACTGATCATTTCCCAGACCCAAAATCTGCCTTTCCCTTTGATTCCAACAAAACCCCCAAAATAAAATCAAAATCTTTTACATTTATACCTAGCCTAAAATCAGCTTTATTTTAAGTCATCTCATGCCTTATTGATTATTCTTGCTGAGATTGACAAGGAGAGAGCCCTCTCCTGATCTGGTAGTGCTAGCTACCAGATTAAGCGTGGTTTGATGTTACCCTAGACTCTGCCTTCCTTCAGCCTGAGGTAGATTTAGGCAATAACAGGTGCATTTATGATTGCCTATTTGATTGAATCGAAGGCTTCTTTTTATTTATGCAACCATTTGAAAACTGAATTTTTCTTTATCATATTCTACAAAAGTAAAACTATTTGGGAAAAATTAGGAATAAATCTCTTCACAAAATTGATCTGTCCCAAAAAGGATTGCATGGATTTCTTGTTTTGTGGTAAAGAAATATTAGAAATTTCTTTCACTTTATCGGGGTCAATATATATGCCATCTTTAGACACAACAAATCCTAAGAGCTTCCCTTCATTGAGAGCAAAGAGATATTTCTTTGGATTCAAAGAAATGCCAAACTTTCTACATCGTTCAAATATCTGTTTCAAATCATGCAGATGATTAGCTCTTTTCTTTGAAAAGATAGTTATGTCATCAAGATAGATAACAACTGATCTATTAATCAACCCTTTGAATGCTATATCCATGGCTCTCTGGAAAGTAGCTCCTGCGTTGATCAAATCAAAAGGCCTTTTTTGGTAGGCATAAGTTCCCCACTTGGTTTTGAAGGTAGTTTTCAGCCTATCATCTAGATGTACCAATATTTGATTATAACTTGAAAAACCATCAAGAAAAGAGATTAGTTTGGAACAAGCTACTTTTTGAAGTATTTGTTCCATTGTTGGTAATGGGAAGTTATCCTTTTGACATGCCTTGTTTAGATTTCTAAAATCAATATGGATTCTAATATCTCCATTTTTCTTCCTAACAGGCACCATGTTTGAGACCCAACTAGAATGTCTTATAGGAAAAATAAATTTTGCCTTCAAAATTTTATTCAACTCTGTTTTGATTTGATTTTCTAGACTGGGATGAATTTTTCTCAACTTCTGTTGCACTGGTTCTACATCGGAAGGCATTGGAATTGTATGTTGAATGAAGGAAGTATCATAAGTCTTCAAATATTCATAATTCCAAGCAAAGATATTTTTTTACTTATTCAGAAGCTTTATGAAAGAAATCCTTTCCTCTGAAGTTAACTCGAGTCCTAAATTAACATTTTGTGGTTTAGACTCAGTACCAAGATTTACTAGTTCAAACTTCAAAGTAGAACTTTGGAGTTTGGCATTGGTAACCTTTTTGAATCTATCTTTGATATCATATAGGTCTTCAAGTTTAACTATAGACCTAGGAATAGGATTTTCATTGTCTTTTAATGTGTTTTTAAGATCATGATCACTTTCATCAATGACTTGGTTATCATAATATTTTTCTAAAGTCAAGAAATTTAAGATATCTTCATCATGATATAATACTCTCCAATTGATGACATTATTAGTTGCAGAAGGTCAAAAAATAAATTCAACTGAAAACCTATCTAGACTATAATCTTCAGCTGGGAGAAGCTTGGAAGCGAAATTAGCTAATAAATCAGCTATTGAATTCTGAGTTCTAGGGATAGAAGAGATGTTGAATGCTAGAAATTGAGTGCTAAGATCTTGAACAAGGGATTTATAATGTTTAAGATGATCTGAAAGACAATGGATAGTGTCTCTTACTTGTCTGATAACAATTTCAGAATCACCATACACCTTCAGGTATTTAACATTCAGCCCTATTGCTTTATAAACTTGCCCTTGGATCAAGGCTTCATATTCAACAGTGTTATTCGTACACTCAAACTCTAGTCTGCATGACAACATAGTTTTCTCTCCCTCTGGATCAACTAAATGCATCCAGCTCCTGCGCCATCATTGGATTTTGATCCATCAAAATACAAAGACCAAAAAAACGACTTATATATAGTTTTATTTATAGATTGATCAGAAAAATTAACGCATCTTGAAGAACAAGTTTGTGAAAAAAATTTCAATTTGTGAAGTAAAAGTATTTACAGAAAAAGGTGATTCAGGTGCTGTGAAATTTGCAAGGAAGGACTCAGCAGAATAACCTCCAAGAATGTTTTTATTAAAAGCCACAGGTTCATTTTCTTGTTCAAATTCTGTCATAGTATGCATCATATGTTTTTCTCTCTCAACCTTCATTTGATTCAGTTTTCCTTTGTGGGGAAGCCACATGTGAGAATAATCAGTGGCGATATAACCATTAAGCTTTGCAGACCAATCCCTGCTTAATATTAATCCATAAAACTTAGGAATATCTGCAATTAGAATATCAATTCTCTAGACTATTCTGGGATCAGAGGCTAACCTAATACTGACTGAATTAATTTCTCCCACAACTTACACTTTAGTCCGATCTAATTGAACAATATTTACTGCTAATTTTTGGGGTTAAATGTTAAATTTTTAGCAAACTGAAGTAGGCATTATATTTGATGATGCTCCTGAATCTATCAAGCAGTTATGTAGATTCTTGTTGTAGATCTCATAAGTCAAGAGAAAATGAGGTGTCTAAGAATTGGATTTTTCGCCAATAAGAATAGTATCAGTAGTATGTACTTTATCTGGTGGCTTACCTGATCCCTTGGCTGCTTTGGAAACTACACCACTTGGTAGAGGAGAAATAGGTGTTGCATTTAATTCTTTCAATAACAACTTCTGTTGATGCTTGAGTTTGTTGAGTTCATGTATAGAAATATTTTCTCTAGTTTTCTTCATTTCTTCAACAATGTTATAATCCATAGAATCAGACACTACCAGAGTCTTAGATGTTGTTGTAGGAGGATTAGAAGATGATGGTTGATTTTGAGTAGGCAAAGGATAAGATTTCTTTACAGGGGTTTTATCTTTGATATTCAGAGTTGAAATTTTCTTCTTGGGGACTGTTTGAACGGGTTTTTCTCTAGATTTACTTCTAGTACTTACTGGTAGGGCTTCTTGTTCTTTTTCACTATCTCAGTTAGGAAAAATGAAATCCCACATCCTGTGTATTTCAGTTTCTTCTTCTTCTTCTTATTCTTCTTTTGATAATGGAGGCGTATCTTCTTCTTCATATTCTTCTAGATCTGACTCTGCATTGGATATTGAATTGGGTGGTTTAGATTCAGTTTTCTGATTCCTTTTGAAGTTCCTATAAGATCTATTAGTGGAAGTTTCTGCTACTTGTTTTTTTATTTTGATCATTTCATTGGAAAAAGTCTTCAGAACTTTTTGTAAGCCTTCCATGTCATAAGGATCCCTAGGTGTTTTATTCTTTGAATCATCCTTAAAACTATTTTTTTTGGATTTTCTTTCCTCATTAGCATTATTTTTATCCAAAGAAATGATCCGTCGTTCTACTGCAATTTCTTCTTTCATATTTTCAGCTAAAGTAGGTTTAGCATCTCTATCTACAAAAATGGATATATTTGAAGGCAAAGTTGTTATATACCATTCACTTCAGACTTTCTCACTGGGTTTTGAGGTTGTAGGAGTTTTATTCAAAATTTTGTTGAATCGGGAATTAAAATCTTTCATGGGCTCTTTGGATTTTTCTCTCAAATTGGAGAGATCATTAATTACAGTTGCTATTGATCTATCATCTCAAAATTTGGTTAAGAAATTCTCCTGGAAAATATCCCAACTTGTAATAGATCTCAATGGTAATGAAAAATACCAGGATCCTGTTGCCCCTTGTAAAGTATAAGGGAACAACCTATCCACAACATCTTCATGCTTTACTGCATTTAAATTTACAGATAACATAAATTTATTAATGTGTTCTTCTGCTTGTATACCAAGGTTAGGACTAAATTTTGGCAGCCATTTTTCAGGATGATTTGGAAAATCATGCAAAGGTGTAGGCATTTCAACAGCTCCTGGATTAGTCCATGGTCTTTGTGCCATTGTTGTGATAACAGTTGAGGGACTTGAAGAGACAACTGGTGTTTGAGTAGAGGTTGTTGGAATAACTGTACTCTTCTAAGTTTGAGTTTGGGAAGCAGATGAGTGAGTTTATGATGAAGAAGTAATATCACTACCTGATTCTGATGGTGTTTTTATGGTTTTAACTCGACTAGGTAAAGGAAATTCCTTCGGAGGAATACAAAGCTTTTCACTTTGTAACCTAGTAAGAGGTTTTGAAGATATGAATTGTGACGTAACACTACCTTTGGATAATTTAGACTCTTCTAAAGATAATGTGAACCCTTGGAGTTTATGAACTAAAGCTTGTATTTTAGGGGACTTAGGAGGTTGATTATCTAATAGATCTAAAGTTTGGTAGTGGGTGTATTGATGTTCTTCTCAATTTCTTCCCTAGAGATTTGAGATATAGAGGAAATTGAAGAAGGTGATGACGGTGAATTGCTCTTGGAATTGCCTGTAGATTTGGATTTACTTTCCATTCATAGCTTAGCCCTCCTTCTAGCACAAAAAATGTTGAAGCCCCGAAAATCCTTGCTTCAAAGATTGGAGGAAAACCACCCAGTCCAGACCTTAGAACAACTCCTTGTCCGTTTGGAATGGTGGCTCTGACTGGATTTATAGGACCAGTTTCCTAATAATGAAAAATATTGGTGATAGGGTGTTTTTGCAAGTGAATAATGGAACTAACTAACTAAGCTAACCTTTCTAACTTAATCTATGACTTGAAAATAGTTCTAAAACTAACCCATATATTAACTATGAATACGATTTAAAGATTGTTTCAATTAAGAAATAACCATGAAAATGTATTATTTACTTAAAAGAAAGATGTAGTATCATATAATGATAACTCTGTTTAAGAAATTAAAAAGAGTTATAATAGCACATCGTAATCATAAATTTATATCGTTTACACACACTATGAAAGATGATATCCCTCTATATTCAGAAATGATATGATAAAGAAATATTTTGAAAAACAAGTATATATAAGCGATAGGAAATTTTAATGAGAATATTTCATCACATAAAGAAAATAAAATGAAATCGATAGAAATACCAGATACATTTCATATCTTCCTAATGCAATTTGATATTCTGATCTTGTGCTTGTACTTAGAACAATCTTCAAGGTACAGAAATGCAACTCTAAAATGTAATTCACCATGAAATCATAGGAATCTTGTGCTTTAACTTAGAACAATCTTCAAGGTACATAAATGCAACTCTAAAAAATAATTCACCATGAAATCACAAGATATGATCCTTTATAAAAATAAGATAGTCAAGGAGTATAGAAATGTATTATCCAAGCCCAAAAATATTACAAATTCAGGATTCCATTCTAAATGCTTGAAAGGGGTTTAAATAGGAAATTCAGAAAACAAATTAACTAAAACTTATGCTAGAAATGATCATAGGAGATCTGAGAATAGACTTGCAATATCAAATAAAATAGATTCATTGAATTTCTTCAATCCCCAATGTGCTAAGCTGGAAAATTTTAAGCATATCTTTAACTTCGGTTGGATGACTCAGCCTTGCATGCAACTGACTGGTGTATGTGGCATCGGAGAGTGCTGGAATGATGAAATTGATGGCATTAGAAAGGCATTTGATTTCCATCTGCTGACTGTGTGGTTTAATCAAATATGTCCATAGGAAATCCCATGTAATTTCTTGAATTTGACTGATTTTTTGATTATGATTGATTGATTCCTACTTCCACCTATTATCATTTTCTTTCACCCTTGGCAGCTTTCCTGGAGTACAATCTGAAATTAAATTAGCTGCATATAGACTATCATTAACCAATTGTGTTAGATTTTTCATTATGGTTCTTGCTCTTGATGTAACACGGTCTTCTTTAATCAATTGTGTTTCCCATTCAGAAAATAAAATCTGTTTATGCTTTTCTTCAATTCTGGGAAGATTTGCAATCTTTCCCTGTTCCGAGTCCTGCCATGAAATAAATTCTGAATTTTTTTCATTTGCATTTTCAAATTACATTCTTGTGTTGACTGCTTCATCGATGAGAAATGATGTCATTTCACATAAAGTTTCAGCTTGTGAAATATTTTGACACATATCATCTAACTATTGAGATAACAACTTACTTGTTTCCAGAGCTTCTGTTTTGAATTGGTCAATTTTAGGATAATCCTTGAATTTATCTAATCTTGCTTGAAATATTTTACTTTGCTCTTCTTTGTCAGCCTTTTCATTTTACAGCAATGTCTGCAATTTGGATACCTCTTGAGACAATTGTTGTTGTTTATTTAAAGTTTGTTGATCAAGCTTGATCTTTTCAATACTCAATTGTTCTTCTAATTGTTTGACTCTGAGTCTTTCTTCTTCCAACTACTTCTCTAACTATAATATCTTTTGCTGATCACCTGTTGTTCTTTCTTCTAATAATGCTATCTGTAAGTCTTTTTGTTTTACCAATTGAGTGACTTCAGTAGCTTTATCTATAGTAGCTGCACTATAGGCACCTGCATATTGTGATAGTTTGGTAAGATCCTCTAAAGGATTCACTTTAGTGTTCTTCCAAACAACATTCATTAATTCAACTTGTGAAGTAGCAAGTGGTCATTGATCAATCATCCTTCTCTTTCTCTGTTTTCTGACAACATCCCTATGCTTAGGGCTGTAAAAGATATCCAGAGGAGGTATGTATTCAACTCTCAGCACAATTTCTTCAGATGGATTTTCAGGAATGATCTCAATATCCCGATTGTTTAGATTATCAACTTGAGTATTGTTTTGTCCTCATATTTGCTGAGCGAATTGTTCATACTGTTGTAGCAAATGGGGAGTAATAATCGCTTCAGCAGAATTTACCTCTTTCTGTGAGGCCTACATCTTCTTTTTTAGACTATACATCAAGCTTTCTACCTGTATTCTCCTTCTCTGACTGCACATTAATTTTGCTGGTTGTCACTTCCTTCTCTGTTTTGCTGGTTGTATCTTCCTTTTTCTTTTGTTCTATTTCAATACTTTTATTTTCTTGTGAAGGAATCCTCAGCTGGTCAAGGGGAACTTTAAGTAATCTGTAGGTTCTAAACTGCATAAATTTATTCATGTCTTCTTGAAACTTATATTTAGCTAGATCATAAACTCGGAAAATTTCTCAATTGAGACAAATAAATCATCAAAGTCATTAGGCTCATGCTCAAACTTAGCAATTTGGACCAAAGCCACTTTATTTGGATCATATTGTCTGCCTATAACGGTTGCAAACTTAATATTTCTTATCTTAAGGGTTTCTTTTTCAGCATGCTTAAAATCATTAAGATTATAGGTTCCACAATGGAAAGCAAAAGTAGGCCACATCAATTTTTTGGAATTATTTAAACACCTGGACATCCATTTTTCTGTCAACTAGTAAGAAATATATTGAGCGAAAATTTTATCAAGGACATATAGAGGTAATACATGAGGCTCAACAATGCTTCCAAATACTCTAATATAAGTGAATTTCTCTTCACCGAACCAATTTACGATTTGGGATATGTCAAGTTTTGCCTTATCAGAGAGCCGAGGAGGGGGTTGGTTAAAAATGGTCTGGTAAATAGGCAACATGTAGCCATGGAAAATTCTGTATACATTTTTCTTGAAATGGGCTTTCAACAAATTCTTATGGTAGATATGTATAGGGATAGTATCTTGAGGGGTCCATTTCCAACCTCGAATAGGAAATTCAAAATTAAAACACAAGGCATCTAAAATATAAGCACAGAAATGAAATGGGGAAATATTTCCAGTATGCTTATTTCTTCTATAATCTAGAATCTTATTTGCTATTTTGTCCGATAAAATAACTGACCTATCCATAATAATAGAACCAACAACGGCCTCAATCATGGGTACCATTTGAATAGAAAACATTGCTGAATTATCATACCCAAAAAGTCTGCACATAATGGCAGTAGCATAACAATACGGAGGTGAGAGAGACTCTACAAAAATACATACCTAAGGTCTCATGCTAATGTTTTTCTGGAGCTCGTCTCCATTCTTTAATTGGTTCTGATTCAATTTCATTGCTTGAGGTAAAATCTTCTATGAAAGCTTTGGTGTAGGTGTTTTGAGGATCTAGCAGATGGTACATTGCTTTGATGTCTTCTACTCTAAAGGACCCAAACATCTTTCCCCCAACTGTCATGAATGTTTTGTTTATGATGGTGGTGTTGTCTATCACCCATCGTATTATGTCATAATATGGGAATACATTCGCTCGAGCTACAATTCTATAAAGAAAAGAATTTGTGATTTCTTTAAGGGGATTGTCATCTGAATCTAAATCTTCATCTAGCACCGTTGCCTTTACCTCTGTAACTGTAGGGTCTTCTTTTTCAAGAAAATTATACACTTCTTCCCAGGAAAGCTTCCCGAGACCCTGGAACGTAGTATCTGTAACTATCTTTATCTTGGCTTCCTTTTCTTTTTCCATTGTGGTAATGGTAGCAGTCTTTGAGGTGGCAGTAGTTATTGATTTCTTAAGTTTCTTAGACATTTTATTCATCTCATATTGTTTCACTAATTCGATGACTGAGAGGGTTTGATGTTCTACAGCTCTGCAAATGAGAGAAAAAGAAAAACTTTTAAGAAGCAGGAAGAAATGGAGTTAGAAGAACAACCATGCGAAAATATTTTACTAATGATTCCAAATTGATTAACTCTGTATTTAAAATTGAATGCCTTAAGGGAAAGTCACATTCACACATTCATAATAGAATTGATTACCATAATTTGTTTGATTTTCAAATTAATGATGCTCGTACAATCAGAGATCGGCGATATTCAAATATTAAAAAAAAAAGGGTCCTTTTGAAGCTTTCGATTGCGATAGGGCGATAAATGATATATGTGAAATGCAAATAGCAATTAGTGAATACTTAATGATTTATTGCATCGGATTTTTCAAAAGGAGAAATAAAACAACATCTCATGTTTTCCTGATTTGCGATTTGCGATAATTTCATATCGCATCAGATATTTTCAAAGGATTTGAGTTGTACATGATCTTCGCCGAAATGCGATTGTGATGATGGTGGGGTCCATCACATCGAATCTTTTATAAAAAAAGTAGTCGTGATGTTTCTTTTTCGAAATGCGATTGCGATTATGAGATCGCATCGGAGTTTATCAAATAGACCCTAATGAAATATGAATTATTCGAAATGTGATTGTGATAAGTCACATCGCATCGGAGTTTTGCAAAGAAAATATGAAAACATAACACTCTACCAATTTGCGATTGCGATTTACTTTATCGCATCGGACTTTTTAACATAAAAACTTTTATACTTTGTGCCAATGCGATATAAGCTTTATACTTGATCGGGTCGGAATAAACTTAATGTTACATTTGTTTATTTTCACTTGAGATATGCGATATGCGATACATGCTTTTTAATCAATGTATCTTTTTATTGTTTTATTTTATAATGATCGGATTTCCTCAAAGTTTTTTATTTATATCTAAATAAGAAAGGGGACCCATTTCTAAATGAAATTTATTCTAAAATTTTCAAATGGGGAGGGTTTTGGTACAGTACAATAGTACCATGCCATCTTTCAAAATTTCATCTGTTGACGCAGTTCCATTCTTTGTTTCCTGCAAGTTTTATACCCCATAACAAATCATATATTTAATATAAAAAAAGCTTTATTTCTACTAATTATAGACGGAGCTAAGTAAAGCAAGATCGATAGGTGCTTACAAATTCCACAATTAATTTCTGATATGCGAACATATACTCACAACCCATATTTAACCCAATTTCAATCAATTCATCTGATGGTTCCTCTTTGTATGTTAGCACCTGTTTGAAGACACTCAATGATGATTTTTGTAAAGCAACTTAAAAAATACAAAAATGAAATCTAGTTAAGTTGTTATAAGGAAGTAACAATTACTCACAAACTTAGAGATCAACCATTTTCTTCCTTGTCGTCCTATTTTATGTGCCAAATGGGTTCCATTTTCTTTTCTTTTCTGCAAGAAAATTCTTAAAAATTAATATTTAATGCTAAATTGTTCATTTATTGTACCTAATGATCGAAAAATTCAATGATTGCATATTACATTTGAAGCACGTTATTTTTGAGATGGCTCCTCCTGCGATGCAATTTTGTCCATTTCTTTGACCATATCCTTGTACACCTTTTTGGACATTCCTACTGGCATATTTCTAATATCAACTCGTTCATCTTTTGAGATTTTCATTATCTTCCTGAAAATGTAACATGACAATAAAATATTTAATTTTTATATTGATATACGAAAAGTAAATATAAAAAAAGTGATATTTATAAATAATTCTAGACAAACACTTAAAGGAATATTATTTTTTCATTCCTTATTTTTTGTTGTTGTACATTTTTTGTATTAAAATTTTTGACATGTCTCATTGTCCAATTTTCTAGAAACTCTTCCTACAATTTAGATAAAATTTGGTTCTTGGAATCATTGGATTGATTTTTTTTTTGCAAGTGGAAATAACGTCTACACATTTATTCCACTAGATCCCTCAAATTTTGTAAAATTTTTTCCCCTTTTCGTTAACTTCCAGCACCACTCCAGATGAGCTAAGGAGCAATTCATTTTCATTTGCATGTTCTATATTTTTTTCTTTTCTTAGAAGAACATTCTTTTTCTGAGTTGTTGGTCCCTGTAGAACATTAAACAGATGTGAATTAATAGACTGTTGGACACATGCTATCTAATAATTTTAAGTATATTATTAATGATAATTAAAAAAAGAAATTCATATTCGATCGATAGTATTTTTTCATTTACCTAATTCATCCTTTTGCAATTTTTCCATTAAGCTTTTATGCTCTTTTGATCCTAGATAAGAAATAATCATATCGAGCTTCGTCATTTTGTGGCTTTACATGAGACACAGTAAACAATACATATTAATTAAACTTACATATAATTCAAAAATGATATTTTATATAAATAATTTACAAAGAACTTGCCTTTTTTTGTTTTCTTGATATGTTATCAGTATTTTTGTTACTTGATCTCTTGTCAGTCATTTCTTTATCAATCTGAAACCTGTACCATATCATTCATTAATATATTTATAAATAAATTCTCAACTTTTCAGGTACAAAATAAATCTCAAGACACCGGTGCACCTTTCATGAGGTACACATCGCGGCCGGTGCATGGCGGTACTAAAAACACACCACAAAATAGTATAATAGACCATACGGTGCATGGGGTATTATAAACACATCAAAAATACAGATTAATAGACCATACGATGCTATCCTCGTAAAATGGACCACTGGTGCCCTATTTCAGGTATGGCGCACTAATTTAGAAAAATTGTTTTCATTTTTTTTATTACACAGTACTTATGTGGTGCGATGTATAAGACAGCGCACTGGTGCGCTAGGGTACGCAAGGTGCACTGATAAAGAAAAATCCATTTTTTCCAAAAACTCACGCAATGGCCGAATGGATTGGGATCTGACTATGCAAGTCGTCGTGTGGGTTGGATGTCAATATAAAATGAAAAACCTTAATTCTGAAATCACAGAAATAGGGAGAAGAAAGGGAAAAAATAGAAAAATGAAGGGTTTACTGTAAAAATGGATAATACTGCGGAAAAAGTAAAAAAAAAAAAAAAAAAAAAAATTAATTAGAGATGGTTTGAAATTCTATACAGGGTTTGAATCACCAGAGGTTTGGTTTCTAATTGTCTAAATACTTCTATTCGAACATATTTCATTGCTCCATGGTGCCCTCGTGCTCTCTTGCTCCAAGTGTGTCTCCTACAAATATCTGGCTGAAAATTTTAGCAAAAATAGTGAAATAGTGAAAAGTGATTAGTATTTAAAGAATTATTTTATAAAATTAGATTTTCCAAAATATTTTTCCACCCATTTTTCAATTTTTTTCTTTTTTTCACTTAAAGAAAATAGAGTTGCATTTTTTTTATTTGCATTTATTCGTGACCGGTGCAGAAGAGTTGTGAAGCACCAATGTGTCTGAGTAATACGACACACCGATGCGTGTTATGATGATAAGTGCGCCGAACTGTCTAAAGTTTTTTTTTTTGTATGTAAGATCATAATAAAATAATGATAATTCTAAAGTACATGAATTTATTTTCATTATTTTCTAAACTTTATTATGTTACAAAAATTAATATTATTCTAGATTTGTTAGTTTACAATTATTTGCAAATTTGCAAATTTAAATATTTTAATAAAATCATTTCACATTAATACAATTAAAATTTTACAAATATTTACATACAATTACAATTAAAATTACAATTACACTTACAATTAGAACTATAATTACAATTTTAGATTTACATAGAATTACAATTACAATTTTACATGGAATTATATTTACAATTACAATTAAAATTTTACAAATATTTTACATACAATTACAATTAAAAATACAATTAGAATTTTAGAATTTTACATACAATAAGAATTAAAATTACAATTTTACAATTTTTTTTATATATACAATTACAATTAAATATTACAATTAAAATTTCAATTTCAATTACAATCACGAGATAATATTTAATAAATATCATGGTCATTTAATATTAAATTAATTAATAAACATCATCATGATCATGATAATCGTTGTACAAACATCATATTCGACTAAAAAACACATTCAAACATCAAATTAACATTATATATTAACATCATCACAACACAAACATCAAATATACATCTCATGTCAAACAACTCATGCTATCACATATATACATCTATCTGTAAACTAAACATTAAATGAACATATCTAACATGACCTAACAATATGCACATATTAATGATCACCAACATGTGAATTAAGTACAACTGCAACATGAACATAAAATACATGGACCATATATATATATATATATATATATATATATATATATATATATATATATATATATATATATATATATATATAAATAATTTAATAATGTTAAGTATACAACTATAATATAAATATCATGGATTAGGCTGTGTAGTACAACATCAATAGCGGAGGCCTGCTCAGAAATGGCAAATTTCGATAGTTGATGGTCGAGCCCCGCCATGATCAGATCATAACATGATAATGGGTAGTCCAACATCAATATAAGCAGTAGTAGTGGAGGTCTGCTCAGTCAATATTGCAACCTTGACGGTCGATGGTCTAGCCTGCTCATGATCATGACTAGTACTGATGGATTCTGCAGGCTGCTAACAGGATGTGGCCGATGGTCCAGCTTCATCTCCATGATGACTGCTAGATGTTGCTAGTGGAGCCTCATGCTCATCAAGTGCGGCACGAGGTGAATGATAATGAGATGATGAGCCGCTGCTCGCAGACTATCCATCATGTGCCGTAGCTCGAATATGCCTATAATGTGCAACAATCCTCCTTAGTCACATAACAGTTTTCGTAGCTCCTACGACATGCCGCATCAAGTTGTACATGTCATGCGGCATGCCTCTTCACATCTGTAATAGCCTATCATCAACCTGTATATCTCTGTAATGAGCGGGCCTAATGCCCGCCTCAACAATAAATGCACTGATTTGGTTGCCCAACTCCATCCTATATCTAGTCTCAGGTTAGCTACACCTAGAAAAAGGCGGTACCAGTGCACCAGTAGGAGGATGTCTCTCTACACCGACCTCAGCCTCATCATGATCCTCGGCATCGGTCATGTCCTGATCATCATTAAGATCCACACCTAGATCATGTGGTGGTTCTGGAATCTCCTCGCCATCAAAATAGCCAATGTCTGCAAAATATATACAAGTACACAAAAATAATTAGAAAATATCATTACACAATTTAATAAAAACAAGTTAAAGAACATGTTATAATAAATATAAATAAAACAGTAATATTACCTTTGTCATCTGGCGGCTCATCATCTGTGAAGAGGATGTTGGAACACCCTTGCCAATCTAATCCATCATAAGGACATGGGATCATAAGGAAGGGATGCAGTTGATTGTCAACACTGTCTAGTAAGTCCAGTGCATCATGCGATATCTTGGCTAGAAACATAGTATCTCCCATCTTGGTCATCATTTGCCCTGACATGTGAATCCAGGCCTCCAACATCATCCTACGAGGCTGTCGAACAAAACTAGGCCTCATCCCTAGAGACCTCTCAAAAAATAAACAAAACAGCTGTGGAGAAAAAGGGAAGTTGACCCTTCCTTATGCATGAGCACGACATCTATCTAAATACGTAAAAAATTGCTGCAAAAAAATGTCAGACGACCTGAAAAGTCATGGCTCCTGTACTGAAGAATCAACATAACATAAAAGCGAGAAACTAATGTGTTGCCCCTCACTAGTGTTGTGCGAAATGGTTGAAATGATAAGTTAGAGGCACTGCACGTCCTGTCTACCAAATGCACCTATACGTAACTGACCTCCAGGTACCTGAAACTATGAAGGAGATAGTACATGTGCTCCAATGTATCTTTGGGAGTAAACTAACTGACTCCTTGTTACATAACTAGCTATAACCTCTGGGAATGACGGAAAATCCACCCCTCTCCTCGATAGTCTTGTAATAAAATAAATATCCTCCTGAGTGGGTGTGTACCACTGGTCAGGAACAACCTCTAAAGTCTGTCGGTGGGCATTCCACCTGTGGATAAGATATATTAGAAACACACTATGGGCCTTTAGGTAAGTAGCCTTCTCAAAGAACTTGAGGAGGCCTACCTGCCTTAGGATCCCCTGGGTATCTTCTGTAATAGGGCAAAGGTATGCATCTCTCTCCCTCTCTCGTACCTCCCACTGGAAAATCATGTCATATTGTTCTGCCTATTGTTGTTGTTGTTCCTCCTCTTCTCTGTGAATCATTGACATATTAAATTATTTTTTTTATTAAAACATACATGTATTTAGGAATATACATAGATTTTTTTCCGAAAAGAAAAAAAAAACCAGTCGGTACGCCACAAAAATAGTCACGCACTGGTTCCAGTGCGGCTTGTGTTTGTAACGCACCGGTGGCAGTTCCCCAAATGAAATATAATGCACCGGCCTCGGTGCAGCTGAAATTTTTTCAAGCACCATTGACTATATCTGATATCAGAATAGCGGTGCACTGACTGAAATATACACCTCGGAGCATATAGTTGTGTCAATGCACCGACTTCTTGACAATTAAATAGTCGACGGTGCGGTCTTTTACTCGACCGCACCGTTGACCCTTTTAGAATGCCGAAT
Organism: Pinus albicaulis; assembly: GCA_034641835.2. Classification (NCBI taxonomy): domain Eukaryota; kingdom Viridiplantae; phylum Streptophyta; class Pinopsida; order Pinales; family Pinaceae; genus Pinus; species Pinus albicaulis. The sequence goes on from CM076584.1 coordinate 1,217,822,475, forward strand.
GCAGTATGCTGACAGACACCGGGGCAGATAATTTTGTCAACACATCGCACTGCTATTCCCATAGTCAACGGTGCGCCTAGCTAAATGAGCACACCAAATTTTATTTATTTTTAATTTAAAATAATGCAAGGCGCCTTCGGTACCGCCTAGGAAATGGTGCGGATACCGTTAGGACCAGTGGTGGTGCGGCTCGTAAATTTTACAGGCAACACCGCTATCCAGTGCGAGCCAAACAGCTTGGGCGCACCACGCGACAATTTTTTTTTCTTTTTTAATGGTTATTTTTAAGGTTATTTCAAATTCTAATCTGCTAAAAATCTTAATTATGGAAAAACTAGAAAAATACCTGTACATTTCGCCATCGAGGAGGCATATTGGTTGTTGAATTTGCGAAATAAAATTTGCCTACCATTTTTCAAAATGCAAGTTGGAGATTGGTGGCCAATGCACAAAAGCAGTGCATGCAATGGGTGCAATGGGAGCAACGATGTCAGGGCGGCTCAGAGAAGGGGAAATGACACTGGTGCTTGAGAGCTCTAGAGCACTGAGAAAAGTGAAAAATGCGGTTTTTTGGCCATAATTTTTTTTTTTTAATTTAACCCTGTTTTGATGCGCAATGTTTTATAGGCACACCAGTATGCTTACTTACAACTGCACCGGGTGGTGTTAAATTTGGCGCATTGTTTATGATGCACTGGGGCATTTGCCTAACACCGCACTGGGATGTTTCAGTTTTGGCACGATGTTTTGATGATGCACCGGGGCGGAATATTCATAAAGCACCAGTTTTTTGGCCATAATTTTTTTTTATTTAACTTATTCCGATACATCCATTTTATAGGCACACCGTTGTTCTTGGATAAGAACGCACCGACACGTTTCGGTTTTGGCACGATGTTTTATGATGCACCAGCATGGAAGAGTTGTGAAGCACCGGTGCATTACCGTAATAAGACGCCCAGGCGGGTGTGTATGTCGCGCATAGTGTCCAGTGTGCCAATGTTTTTTGCGCACCAAGGCTTTCTATGGTAGAGCGCAATGGTAATTGAGAGCTCAGAGCACTGGAAAATGAAAAATTCAGGTTTTTTGCCATAATTTTTTATTTATTTTACCCTTTTCCGGTGGATGTGGTTTATAGGCACACCAGTTCTGTTTCTTATGAAGGCAGCAGTCGGTTTGTGTTTCTGTGCGTTGTTTTATGATGCACCGGTGCAGTTTCTTAATACAGCACCGGGCGGTTTTAGTTTTGGCGTGATGTTTTATAATGCACCGACGTGGAAGAGTTGTGAATCACCGGTGCTCTACAATAATATGACGCACTGGACGGGTGTGTACGGAGTGCATGGTGTCTGGTGTGACAATTTTTTGTGTGCACCGGTGCTTTTGAGTTTCAAGAGCACCGGTGCGATGTTTAATGATAAACGCACCGAGCGGAAAACATCTGCAAAACCCTCCGCCTGCAACCTTCTCTAGTAACCTCCGCTAAAAATGGATGTATGGGGTATTTTTTTGTATGTATGGGGTATTTTTTGTGGGGTTCTTGAAAAACATCCGCTAGAGGGTCTTTTCCTTGTAGTGTGTGACACGTTCAAAGACATCAAAGAAAGTTATGGGAATATGTTAGCGTTTGTTTATTAGCATTGTCTTTTCAGCAAAGGGATTTTTGGAAGGTTGGGTCAACTCATCCTCAGTTTGAATAATATTAGAATAAGAAAGGGACTGGATTACAAAAGATGGAACTAATGGTCCCATAAATTATTTTTAGTATCGTGGAAGTTAAAACATCATTTCATTTCATTTAAACATTATCACCAAAAATACCATGAGAAATATAACCATTCTGGGTACCATAATTTTCATGTAAAATATTTCTATTTCAATTAATCAATATAGTTTAATTATTCATTTACATAAATTAATCATTCAATATAATGGATCTCACATTTAATTTTTTTTTTAATATTTAATATCTTTAAGGTATAACTCCTAGACATATCCCCTACATTGAACTCTAACACATCTCCACTATATTGAACTCTAACACATATACCCTATATGATATTGTAGAACATATTTACAACACATAATAATAATAATAATAATAATAATAATAATATCCATTCAATTAAAAATAATAATAAATTAAAATAATAATAACTAGAAATTGCAGCATATGTTGCAAAGGAAACTTTGTAAAGCAGTAACATAGGAAAGAGTACCATAGAGGAAAAAGATAAATCTCAGATCTGGGTTTTGCAAAAAAAAAACATAATAAGCTTCTTATCAAACTTGTTGATCCTCTTTCAAAGCCTGTGAAGAAAGCATTCATTATCTTCGTCTGCAACTTTGAAAAGCCTCTCCATCAACTATTGTCGGGTCTCGAGTTCGATACCCCTAACTTCGACCTGATCAAGATCGATGATTTTTTTTGTCATTCACATTTGCAGGAATCATAGTTATTAAATTCTCGTAAGTGGCCATTATTTTATTAATTGATATCGGGCAAAACAATGCCAACATTGCAAAATTCCGGCCAAAAAAACCACAAATGTTCATTTAAGCGAAGGCAAGCTAAGCTAAATAATCCCAGATCTAGGTTCAGTAAAAAATAACATAATAAGATTCTGATCAAACCTGTCGATCCTCTTTCAAAGCCTCTGAAGAATTCCATGAAAAGTAAGTTTTTAATAGTTTTGGTAAGACATGTTTGAATGAGATATTGGTCATAGTGCAATCATGATATATTCTTACAACTTGAATTTAGTTATATGATATCGCAAAAATGTCAATAGGCACAACAACTTTGGAGGTCAAAGATTAGCACACCAGTCATGAGCCTCAAAATAATGCTAGCATGGAAGGACCAAACTAGGAATCCCAAGTAGAGGAAGCTTATAAGAAATCATATCCTTAATTCTCCTAGTTTACGTGTGTATTGTAAAAGTTGTCAAATCTTAATCTTTTTTTATAAAGAGAATTTTGAGAATCAAAGATAAACTTCCTTCTTCAATAAATTAGAAGACAAGTTTTAGACAATTGCTATATATATATATATTGTCAATATTGTCAACATATAGCATGTCACTTGTGGGAATTGAACCAAGGTGGGAGAACTCCATTCTCTCCCAACTATCCAAAATAACCCCAATTAATAATTTAAAAATAAATTATTTACATTTAAAAAATTATCTTATAAAACTATCAAATTATCATTCTATTTAATAAATACTTTTATAAAATAAAAAATACATATTATTTAATATTTTTTTCCAAACTTTATTTACAATATAAATCCCTATACATAATTGCAGTTTACTTTTCATTTCTATAATTAAAAAATAAATTTATAGAGCTTTCAAATATTATTCTATTCAACAAAATCATTTTATATAATAATGAAAAAACATTTTACCCTACTCAACTTTCGAAAATTGAAGGTATCGCTCATGGCCAACACTTCTTTCGAAATATCAATATGAATTTACATTTATTTCGAAGCCTGCACATTTACCAATAATCTATTTTTTTTTGTTTGCTTGGTTATGTGGGTCCTAACATGACATAACACAAAAACTTTGGTCTAAGTAGCCACTTCGGCAAAACCAACCCTTAGCATGGCTTGATTTTTTTTTCATTCAGGGGATTGGAACCGATGACCTTTTCAACATGAGTGTCTTAACAACACACTCTTACTCATCGAACCAAACCCATTTGACACCAATAATATAATTTTCACATTTTCCAATAATCTAATACAATAAAATATAATCACAATCAAAATTTCTATAACAATTTAGCCATGTTTCTCCACATTAACTCAGAAACAATGCCTACTAGCACAAGTTGTTCAACAACACTACTTTTTGGCTTAGTCCATTATTTTTATGGGAAATTATTATCATGTTGCAACTTGCTGGTGTGCTGGAAATTTTGTATGGCAATAATTTGTGTGGAATTTCGGTTCCCTGGGAATTGTAGGTGACTTCCAAGACCTGCAAAATTTTGATTTTAATACATTACAACTGTATGTTTATTTTAAAAAGAAAAATTAGGGAAAAAAATTAGGGAAAAAGGAAAGATACTATACTTCTTCAGTATGAATGGAAGATCAAAATAGGGCATGAGTTGAGCATATGGAACCATCTCCTTTATTAATCTCTGAATTTCCTCCTCTTCAGCTAGCTGATCATGATAATTGAGTTATCACAAATATATGTAAGAATAGTTATATAATGGTTTTTTATTTTGGGCTGACAAATTTGATGATGCTATTTAAGTATTTTGTGATAAAATACATAGATATATAAATATATCTTTATTTGAAAACAATTTATATAGTGGTTTTCTATTTTGAGGTGGAAAAGCTCAAGGTTAAAATTTAATGGCTATCCTGTGCAGATTTTAGAATATTTTTGAAATATGACGATCCAAAATGTATATGTTTAACAATTCCAAAATCTACAATCAATTTACATTTAGGTAAATTTCTTTTTGACTTGGCTCATGTCTATTATATATCAAAAGTATTCCGAAATTTTACGTCATCTACATTGCCACATGGTGCTAAAATATATCTAACTAATGAAGAAAAAAACTTTCAAAATGTAGAGGATTATACCTTCCAGAGTCTTTGTTCTTCTAACCTTTGTCGCTCAAGATACTGGAGTTTTTCTTCCATCTACTTGAGGTATCATAAAAATGGTTAGAAACATAAATAACTGTTATATAATGTTAGAAACTGAAACAAGTGTTATATTAATGATGCATAACTTTTCATATTGTACAAATGCATAAGATCACTAGGACTTGGATTTAGGCATACCGAGTGATCAAATTTGGCCCTTTGGACTGCTCTAAACTCGGTGTGAAGCTTTACATTCAATGGCTTCGTGTTTTATTTGACATGGGGCTTTGACAAAACCTATAAATTTGGTAAAATCCACTTTATGTAATGTAATGAAATAGACTTTGAATGACATGTTTAACTTCAAATATTATGGTGGGCATGAAAACTAAAATCATCATTGACAGCATAAAAGTATTTCTTTAGATTTGGATGTGCAACTTACTTGTGGCTCATCAATTTTCGAGGGAAAGCCTTGAGAAATCGTTATTCGGTGCTTCGCTTCCTCGTTCATATTTTGTTGCAAATTTTTCATAGATTGTTGGACTTTCATTTCGCCGCTTTGCTAGAAAACATATTATATCGTCAAGCCATCCAATAGACATTTTTTTGTGGTAAATATTTTTACTTAATTCTGCTACTGCAGTTACTGTAACCAATTACAGATACAACTACAACGACTATAGTGACTATATTCTAGGTATATCAATAGAGATGTTTGAATGACTGATAACACTAATTGGGGTTTTATCAAGAGAGATGCTTGGTTAACTCCTAACAATAAATATTCTAAAATTGTGGGGTCGCTAATACATAGTTAATGGAAGTAACCTTTTAAGTATGAATTAGATGATGATTACTTTAACATGATTGTAGTTTTTTCAGAACATGATTAAAAAATTTCTTTTACAATGGCCCAAACTTGTTTCACAAAGCTAGACCTTAAGCTACATGACCGACATAAATGTTTAAACTCAAGATCAATACTTTGTTGGTTAAAAACTTAACACAAGTGGTGTTATCATATCAGATAAGGTCCTCCACTAACCTACACTTTTTTCTTGAAATGAAACAAATAATTCTGGCACATCTAACAGTGGATTACAGTTTCACACAATGAATACATCCGATATTGAAGGTTGTTACCATAGAATAGCATAGTATGATCCTGGTGGATTGTGTTAAATGGCATGGTTTTGTAGAAAGTTTTTTTGAATTTGCGAGAAATTAACTTCATAGGATAACAGACCGCAATCTTATAGAATTGTCCATGGAAAATTTGTTCATTCTTAAACATTATATGCTATCATATTTGATTGAGAATAATGACCATACTAATAAGTAAATGTTTTCATCGCTTCATATGACCAGTATCATAAGATCTAACAATAGTACAGTATCATCTACAAATGCATGAAAAAGTGATAACACTCACAAGCACTAATACTAGACCACTCTTTTAGTTGTTAGAGTTCAAGATTCATTGTATGAAATGGGTGTTATTTTTTTACAATAACATAGATATATCAAGTGGGTATGGTTTTTTTTGACAACATAGTTAAGAGTTTCATTTGATCTTAGGGGATTGTGAAGGCTTTCCATGGGTATTAATTCTCATTCTAGCCAATTGCAGAGAAGCTAGTCACATATGATCTGTTAATATAATTCTTGACTTACCATGTAGGATGCACATAATTTCTAGAAAACTCTAAGCTTTGAGTATTGTAAGTTAACTCGAAAAAATTGGGTTGGACAAAACACATGAATGAAATGGAAGCCAAAGAAGCTTTGAAGTGCATGGAATTGAGAATGTGTTATAAAATGAATTATATATGTACAATTTAGCGAACCATAAATGTATTATGTTGATGAGATGAAAGAGCATGTAGATCAAGAAAGTTGTGTTTATAACTTTATACTTCAATCAATAGCTCAAAAGGCCTTTTTGGGGTGACCCTAACTGTGTTATGTCGATGAGATGCAAGAGTATATAAATAAGGAAAGTTATTTTTATACCGCTGTCAATAGCCTAAAAGGTCTTTTAGGGGCGGCCCTGACTTATTTCTTGAGTTGTTGTGTCTGGTTCTTCCATGTTGGTGATCCTCTTTCAATGGAACCAAAACTCTGAGAAGAACAAAAATCCAAACAAGCTTGTCAGTCCATATAATAGAAATTTTATTAAACTAGTGTAAAGGAAATAAGAAAACTGAATTCCTTCTAGAGACAATTTATTAAAGAGAAGAAACTAGAGACTCGACTCTATAATATATATATATATATAGAAAGAGAGTGAGTTAGAGTATATATATATATATATATATATATATATATAGAAACCGGCCTTTCAATGTATGGTTAATTATTAAGAATAATCTAGAGACTGAATTTTAATATATATATATATATATATATATATATATATATATATATATATATATGGAGATAATTAGATAATCTTCATAATTTCGCTCTCTTTCTTTCTAAGCTTCCAAGATCGCAAAGGAAAAAAGAAAATAACTATTACCAGGCTTTAAGCAAACAAATAAACATTTTAAAGTAAAGACATAAAGAGTTTGAGGTCAATTAAAGAGAAACACAAAATATGTCCTCAACACTGATTCTTAAAATACCAGAAGGAATATTTGGGTTTCTCTACAAACACTAATGATCATGATTAACTATCCTTCAATTATGATTTCGGACAGAAGGGTTCTGACAAGAACAAATACAATGGCCTTTCTCATCAACAAGGTAAAGATCAGTACTTAGGATTCTCTCAAATGGAGAAGCCTGCACAAAAAATCTTAGAAAAGAGAGGGAGAAAACCAATAATGTGGTTACTAAAATTTAAAAAAGCGGAAAAGAACATGCTTTGGAACTGAAGGTTGCCAAAAGAGAAATATTAGTGAACATGAGAAGGATAGCAATAATCTCAAATCACTTAAAAAAAAACCAAAAATATTCCTTTACATGTAATTACCATAAAGGTCCACGAAGTTCTGAAGCGACTTGGTATTAAATTCAAGGCTCACAAAATTCCTCTGCATTTTTCACAGCTCCCCATCTGTGTTGAAAATCCCCTTGCCTAGGAAATCGTGGAGAAATAAAGTTAAGTGTTTTCCCTTGTGGTAATTCTGAAAATTGGCTCTTTGAATATGCTCCACATTTCAGGGGTTCACAGTGACAAACCATCGGACGCCTCATGGGCGTTGGACCATAAATGTGTAGGAACGGATTCTGGAAAGAAAATCTGCTCTGCATTCCAGAACTGTGTCCCTGTTCTTGAAAAATTCTCACAGAATACCAATTACAAGATATATAGCATGACCTTGGTATCTGTTTGAGGTATTGCAAAAATGGCCAAAAACATAAATAACTATTATATACTATTAGAAACTGAAACAAGTGTTATATTAATGATGATTAACTTTTCATATTGTACAAAAATGCATAAGATAACTCAGGGCTTGGATTTAGGCATACTGAGCAATCAAAGTTGGTCGTTTGGACTACTCTAGACTCGGTGTGAAGGTTTACATTCAATGGATTCGTGTTTTCTTTGACTAGGGGCTTTGGTAAAATCCACTTTATGTAATGTAATGAAAGAGACTTTGAATGTCATGTTTAACTTCAAATATTATGTTGGGCATGAAAATCACAATCATCCTTGATGGTGTAAATTTATTTCTTTAGATTCGGATGTGGAACTTGTGGATCGTCAATTGTTGAGGGCAAGCCTTGAGCAATCGGTATTTGGCGTTTCACTTCCTCATTCATCTTCTATTGCATATTTTTCATAGATTTTTGGACTTTCATTTCGCCCCTTTGCTGGAAAACAAATTATATTGCTAAGCCATCCAATAGACATTTGTTTGCGGTTAATATTTTTACTAATATGTGCTACCGCAATTACTGTAACCAATTACAGATACAACTACAACTACTGTAGTGACTATATTCTAGGTATATCAATAGAAAAAGAGTAGGAAGCCAAATGAGAAGAGAAGAAAGACAAGAAGAAACTGGTCAATATTTCTATAACTAATTAATAACAGTATTCCATCCTAAGGTAGAGATTATTTCAATTGTCTAACATAAAATCAATGGTACACAATGGTACAAATCACAGCTGAGGGAGGTTGTTTTCAAAGAAAGACACTTTACAGCGTGATAATAAATAGATTCAATTAATTTTTTATATTGTAAATTGTTTTTATTAATAAATATCACATTAAAATAATGATTACATGGTACCAAGTGAGTAAATCATCCAGACTAATCAAATAAATTAATGATTACTGGGTGGCATGCTAACGTCAGTAGCCTGGTAATAGGTGACAAAATCATCTAGAGAAATCACATTGACCTACTTGTTTGTTCTTCTAGTTAGCTTGATACTTCGTGACATGGGGGATTCCTATAATAAAAAACAAATATGAATTAAAATCGTCATTACATGACTGCTTGAAACTAAGTGAGCAAATTATTCTTAAATAAAATAATTAATACTGGATGACATGATACTATGCTAGAAAATCATCTGAAACACTCAAAAAAGGTTTAGTTGAGATGCAATCAAAAAGAAGTTTAGATCCTCTAGAAGAGTAAAATTTCTTAAAATGTACTCAATAAGAAGTTTAAATCATCTTGAGAGATTGATACACTAAAGAGAGGTTTACATCTAGAAAAATAGAAGAGAGTTTTACATCTTGTCTTGAGAGATTTAATTTCGAGATACACTCATGAAAAAAATTTACATCTTGAAAATAAAATTAAAAAATATCACATCTTGAAAATAAATTGATGGTGCTCCATAAAATTAAAAAATATATAACTATTCAATTTATTAAATCAATTACACATGGTGAAAAAATTAATAACTATCCACACCTGATAAATCTATGCTCATTTTAGATAACTATAATTTACGAACCTTCTAAAAATTCCGAAACCTCGATGAGATTCCAACAAATCTAAAAGGACAAAACCATCTAGTTGTGAGACTGTGCTAATCATTAAACGTAATTTAATTTGTCAACGTCTTTCATTGTTTAAAACTGGACAACAAATTTTAACGTGCTGTATATGGTTTAGTAATCCAAGGAAAGTACGTTGTCCAATAGGAAATCTTGAGAAATTCTCGACTACTGTTCAACGTGAGTCAGTCATGATTGTGTATGCGTATGAAGCCCTCTGTTGGAAAAAAAAAAATGAAGCCCTTTCATCTGGGAGCAATTTATTTATAAAAGGAAAATGAAAACCGTCCAACTGCACGCAAACGCAAAATCCGTAATTTAATGTTTCCTCCACCAATCGCTGTTAGAAAATTAGTAATTAAAAATATATTCCCAAAACAAAAAGACCAAACGTTGCCCAACGGTATGTGTCTTCATGTGCAGAAAAGCAATGTAAACTGTCTGTGTCTTTCAGTTAAAAGATTGTGTAAGTTTGGGTTGGTTTGTGTTGTTGATCAGTCTGGAGAATATGGCAGGTGCAAGTTGCAACCACAACTCTGCCATTTAGGTGGTTCTTGTTGGAGGTTCTGGATTCTACAAGGTATTACGAATTTCTATAAAATGGTCAGATTGCAGATATCCAGCAGGCTATCCCTCAGTCAAATCTATCAATCCTCCAATATTGCTAAGACGGCCTGTATTAGACAGCCTGGGAAAATGGACAAACGTCTTATTTTCTTGGAGATATTGCTTCTGGCTTTGGTATCCATTCCTGCCATTCCTGCAGAATTTCCAACTCCAGTGTTGTCTCTAGATTATTACGAGAAGTCATGCCCCCTTGCAGTTTCCATTGTAACGGAGGAGATGCAATTAGCAACGTTGAAAGAAGCTCGTATGGCAGCTTCCATTCTTCGTCTACATTTTCACGACTGCTTTGTTCAGGTATTTTATTTGTATTTATCGGTTTCCAAAATATTTTCAAAATCTATAATTCAATTATATATACACACCAAGGTGAATATGTAGATTTAGATTGAAAACAAGATCAAATTTAATGACAAATATATCCAATAATAACATTTAAACTAAATATATCAGATAAGGATGGGGAGCCTATTAAACTTATTATAATAAAAAAAATAATAATAAAAAAAAAATTATAATTTACAATAAAATTTAAAACCGAGTGAAAAAGGATATCATTCCATTGTTATCTAGTTTCAAATTATTAACATTTTATTTTACTTCGAGTTTTAGTCAATAGTATAATATTTGGAATTAACGCAGGGGTGCGATGCGTCTGTGCTGCTGGATGACACACCAACGTTTAAAGGCGAGAAAACAGCAAATCCAAATGTGAATTCAATCAGAGGATTTGAAGTCATTGATGCCATCAAGGAAAGATTGGAGACTGCGTGCCCTGGTGTTGTGTCTTGTGCCGACTTACTTGCCCTCGCTGCTCGAGATGGAGTAGTACTGGTATTATACCATCTTCATATTAATAATCATACCTCTCTTAATAATGTTAATAAATCAAGTGTTAGCTTTGTTATACATCCAATATGTAAACTATATTTTCTGTTTCTCAGTCTGGTGGGCCATACTGGGACGTTCCCGTGGGGAGAAAGGACTCGAGAGGTGCGAGTTTGGATGAGGCGAACAACAATATTCCGATGCCCAATGGAACTATCCAGAATCTCATTGGAAAGTTTTTATTGCAAGGCTTGTCAGTCACAGATATGGTGGCACTTGTTGGTAAGTGAATGTTGAATATATATATATATATATATACTAGATTTTGGGAATATTTTGATTTTTGCAGAAATAGATAATAGATGGTGAAAAACAATTAACCTTTCTCTCGAAGATTTTCGGATACTTTAAGAATTTGTAATAAAATATAGTTCTCGTTCCTAAGTGAATGTTGAATATATATATACTAGATTTTGGGAATATTTTGATTTTTGCAGAAATAGATAATAGATGATGAAAAACAGTTAACCTTTCTCTCGAAGATTTTCAGATACTTTAAGAATTTGTAATAAAATATAAAAATGACTATAAGAAAACCATATTTTTATAACAGCTTTTTGAAATATTTTGAAATCTACTATTCATATAAATATAGTGATTTCATTTTACTAAACTCAACTCCAAATCTGCTTTTCATTTTACTAGACTTAACTCAATTACCTATTTTGAAATATTCTAAAAATTCCATAAACAAAAGAAATTCAAATAGTTAACTTCGCTCTTATTTATCAGATTTCTAAAATACTCCAAAAGTTGCCATTGATATAAAAATAACCTTTTGTTAACTGTTTTAAGATTGGCCATTGTGCAGGGGGACACACAATTGGGCAAGCTCGATGTACAAGTTTCAGGCAAAGGCTTTATAATGACGAGAATGCAGGTAATGAACTGTATCTATCTGGATTGAAAGCGACCTGCCCAGCATCTGGTGGAGATGACAATTTGTCACCCTTGGATCAGGTAAGCCCCACGCTGTTCGATAATTCATATTACATAAATTTAGTGAATGGAGAAGGGCTCCTCCCCTCAGACCAAGAGATGTATTCAAGTGGACTCGCTAGCATAACGGCGCTTATTGTCAAAGAGTATGCCACTGACCCTTTGGGATTTGCGAAGCAGTTCTCGGATTCAATGGTGAAGATGGGAAATATAGTGAATCCTGTAACATTACTCACTGGTGAAGTGAGGAAGAACTGCCGCATAGTCAACCAATTATAAAGACTTGATCTTTTAGATGCATTTACATGAAATATCAATAATTGGGATTTTCATAAAAAATCAATAATTGGGAGGAATAACAAAGTGAATTCTCTAGAGGAACGTTGCTTCTTCAGGGTAGAAAGTATAATTGTGTCTCTGTTTTCTTCTGATTCTTTACAAGAAGATTGTAATGTTTTTTTATAGTGTTTCTTCAACGGAAATGATATTTATTATTACGTTTCAGTGTTGCATTTGAGTATTAAAATATTGTCTACTAGCATCTATAGAAAGGTGCAGTTTTATTTTTCTCTGATGGGTTTTGGATTTTCTGATGGGAATATGCGATAATATTTTACGCGGATAATATATATATTGAAAATTATGTGAAACTCAGATTATGTATATTTAAATCTATTGAAAATGGTGTGAAACTAAGACTATGCATATAATTTTAATTAATTATTATTAAATTTTAAATAAAAGTAAGAAAAATTATATTAAAAAAACAAAACAAAATAGTATTTTGTGAGACAGATAATTTACAAAAAAAAAATATGATTTTAATGTTATAGTTAATTTGTTATATTTTTGAAAAAAAATTGGCATATATATATATTTTTTAATTTGTCTAGAATCTGCAGTTTTGGGTTTGTTAAAATAATTAATTTGATTTGTGAAGTCCACACAATTCAAATATTCCAAAAATTCATATATATAATTTTTAAAAAACTAAGTTTAAACAACTATCAAAATTTGAAAAAAAAGATTTCACTAAATTCACAATTGCCTTTTTTTTTTTTTTTCTCGGTTGAAACAACAATTTTTCCACATTTCAATCAGTACATTTATGAATTTCTCTTTGTTGTTTTTCTTAAAAAAAACTACGAGTATGCGGCTCTAAGTACGTGAGATAAACGAAATGGAATTATAGTGTATGTAGGTAAACTAAAGAGACAATACTTTTTTAAGAAAACCCAAATAGTTTGAAGTAAATGTAAAGGAAAACAAGAAGCATCTCGTTGATGAAAAGACATCTTGTCGTTATGCTGTAATAAGAAAATGCTTAAATGAAGAGGTTCATCTTTCAATATATTCATAAACTATGTAATTGGAAAGAAGAAAGGTGGGTTATGGGTTTTTTTTTAAAATCAATTGTATGTTTTTTAATTTTTATTTTCGTAATCATAGGAATGGATTGGGCTAAGTTTCGTACTTGAGTGATACGAGTAGAGTTAGATTGGATCTGCCATTTATACTTTTATTTGTACATAGAGTTATTTTTAGGGATATGAACTTTTAATATTTAATCTACACACTATTATATATTTACATTTTATGATAAAAATGTGTAATATTTTAAATAAATTTTTATTTAGATAATTAGTTTTTAATTATTTAAAAAAAAAATTATATAATTTTTATAAACTAGTTTTAGATTTCTAGTCTATACAATACTACATATCTATATCCCATCATAAAAACATGTAATAGTTAAAATTGTTTTTTATTTAATTTTGTTTTTAAATTATATAAAAAAATTATAATATAGTTTCTTATAAATTATTCTACATCCATTTTAATTTTGAATTTATCAAAGATCTAAAAAGTTTGCTACAAAAATGTTTTGACTTCAAGAAATTATATATATATATATATATATTACTCCTTACATAAAAATGTGAATTCTTTTTTATAAATTTTTAGCTACTTTATTATTGTACAAAAATATATTACAATCTATGTGACAAGAGCATTCAGGGGAGACAATGACGGTCAACCCATGACGCAATCAAAATCAAATTTTAAGTGGCACTGGTGGGTTGTCCAATGGAGGGAAACCAACCCACCAGTCGCAGTATGTTCAAAAGCATAACTAGAAAGCAGACAAATAGATATATATTCTTGTTTAACAAAAAAAAAGACAGACTTCAGATCCTGCAAAATTGACAAACAGACACCAAAAAGCATAAAAAATAGGGAGGTAATTCCTCCTGAATCCAATAAGCATAGGGGCTGGAGGGTGTATACTCGGAGTCCTTGGATTCAACCATGTAACCAGCCACCTACTCCGCATGGAGACTGTCAAGAATTTATTTGAAATGCATTTTTCTACTGGAGGGAGCGCCACCACTCGCGAGCATCGCTGCCACCCTTTCATCTATCGTGCCCTCTCAAGCATTACCATCACCTTCCGCAACTGGCCTACTCGCAGAGGAGGTGGAGGCATCTGCATCTATCCCATATGTCTAGAAATTGTTAACCTGCATTCTCAGCCCCAATTTGGTTCTTCGGGGCTTGGATCTCACAGGCATCGTACGACTTGGAGGTTTGAGGGTAATGAAAGGCAAGGGGTGGAAGATATCTGCCGCCTAGAAGCAGAGCTCACGGTCATAGAAGATAAGGTCCATAGCCTCGTGAGCTTTGTCCAACACATAGTTACGTTAGATGTTTTGGTGTTTTAGCCTGTTTGCCGAGAGTTGATGCTGAACCAGTGAGGTGGCAAAAAAAATCTTCATGAGCCAGTAGCGCCTCACCAAGGTACTTTGGGATTTCGTAGCACCGACAAGGGATTCCAACTCCAGCACATCAACTTGGCAGCGAATGTGCACAAGGATATAGGGCACGTAGCCGAAAGCTTCACTCTTTTTAGGGACCTCGACATCATCATTAGCAACTTGCACACCCAAGCGTCCCCCACGTATACATCACATTTTTCGCCTAGGCATGAGGGCTAGACGGATGTAGGAAAGAGACCAGAGCGTCCTCCTATTCCACACCTCATTGCAAGATACCGTTCTATGGAAGCTCACCAGGACAGTCAACACAATGGAATGAAAATCATGATTGAAGGTGACTTGAAGGGTAAGCCTCGCGAGGAGAGAAGCTTCTTGCACATGCATCCTTTCGTAGTTGACATCATCTTTGTGCTCTGTGTGACGCCCCTCCTCGATATCAATAACTCTCAACATTTGCATAAGCCCGCTGGAAATTTTCCAACCTGAGACAGTACTCCTCACACGCTTCTGCATTAAGATAGGGAGGAGGGCCGGTGGAAGAAAATGAGGCAAGTGACTTGCTTATGGGTGCCATCTTTCCCCTCGCATGCACTCCATCATGCCTTCTAACAACCGCATCCAGGGAAGTGATGTCCTGCTGAGCCAAGTCCTCACAGTGGGACCTAAGAGTGCTGGTGGGAAGGGTGTGAAAGTCACTAATGAAGAGCTCAATTGCCACGTCAACACCTTCATTGGATTGTTTGTCTGCCACTTTGTTGGCTTCCCTTCACATGTGGCTGAACTGTGTGGCATCAATCTGAGAGATTGTGACTTCCAACATAGCCATGGTCACTACAAGTCTCCAGCTTAGAGAGATTTTGGTCAAGCTGGAGCCATTTTGGAGCTTGGAAGCCATGTTGACAATGAGTTGGGAATCCCCTTCCCCTGTAAGGGGGGAAGTTTATATGTTTCTGAAGTGACTCCGTTGGGGTACTCTCTAGGCTTGCTCATATCAGAGAAACACCAAAGATGAAAATAAAGACTCTGAAAAATTATTTTACTTGTGCATCTAAATAATCATCATCCCCAATCGAAACAACTTAGTGTGACTTGGCTTGGTTATTATTCCACCGATGAAGAGGATGGAAGGGGCGATGTCTTTAACTCATACTAAGTGACAGAGTTGTGGTAATCAATGAATTGAAAAATACTTCTAGAAGGGTGAGACCCAGTTTTACACAAAGATAAGATTCATTTAGAGATATGGAGTTGTACCAATGTGTCACCAATGTTGTAGAGGCTACAAATACCCTCCAAAATTTTGCCATTGCTTATATTTTGGAGTCTAACTTCCCTTCAAAGGAGCATAC
Source organism: Pinus albicaulis (assembly GCA_034641835.2). Taxonomy (NCBI): domain Eukaryota; kingdom Viridiplantae; phylum Streptophyta; class Pinopsida; order Pinales; family Pinaceae; genus Pinus; species Pinus albicaulis. The sequence continues at coordinate 1,217,838,652 of CM076584.1, forward strand.
CTTGCACTGCTATTAGGTATTTGTGCTTTGATTTATGTTTATCCTTCAGTTTTTTTTGTGTTTACTTGATTTTCCATTTAGCAATTTTTCTAAGTCACAGTATGAACTCTTTTCTAAGTCTTGCACAATAGTTTAGAGCTTGCCCCAAGAATCTGCGTAATTGATGATGCCAGTATTTTCCTTTATGTCCATAATTATGTATTCTTGAGTGACAACCTAACCTTGAGCTTGGGAACTGCGTAGTCATGACAGGAAGCCTAGCACTGAGCCTAGAAACTGCACAATCACTCACTAATCTCAAAAACTGTGTAGTGCACTGAGAGGGGAATTCCCAGTTCCCCAGAACTGCACAATCCTTCTTGGTGAGATAAAAGGAAAGTTTCCCCAAAAAATAAAAAATTAAGTGAAAAATCATCCCTAAAATCTAGGGATCTATTTTTAGTAACCCAAACGAAGGACACTTGTTATTTTTCGAAAATGTCGCCAAGTGTCTCTTTTCCCTTGATTTGTGGCATGCACACCATAAACCTTAATTTCTCAAATATATTTACTCAATGCCCCTAGAGTCATTTTTTGTTTTTTGTCTTGCATGAGTGATGTTTTGATTGTTTCTTTGCATGCATGCTAGCGTTTTAATATGTTTAGCCTGTAGAAGTGTTGTTTCAAGTTTTCCTTTATCGTTTACAAGTGTCACATTGGTTTCTGAATTTTTGCACTGATGGTTTCCTTTGCGACAACTCTCCTCATCGATCTCGTTAACTTATTGTCTTTTTAGTTTCTGCACTTTATTTGTTTTGTTTTATCAACAATTAGTCATATATGCACTCATTCCTTCACCATCTCTCAGTTATTCTCGTTTTTCATACCTACCTTAGGCAGACCTACCTTTCCCTTAGCCAGATTGCATTTTGTTGAGCTGGGCATTGTTTAATATAGAAACTCAAGCCTCAAGCTTGGCCTCTAGAACTACGAAATGCATATTACTAGATAGCCTCACTACACATTACGCAGTGCGAGGCTTCAGCCAAAGACCTTAGCCATTGAGAATACACAATGTGTAGTCTCTCTCGGCCACTAATGAGGCTGAAGTGCACATTGTGCAATTTCAAGCCACAAGCTTTGACACAGAGTTCTTGGACTGGACAATGTGTAGTTTCCCTAGCCATTCAAAGCCCTCTTCCCATAAAAAATTGTGTAATCCTTCCTTTAATTTTCCTGGTGTGCTACATGAACATGTCTTGAAATTTGTTTTTCTTATAGCTGACATTTTCTTGCCATTAGTGTCTTTTTTGTCCCATAGGTAAAGAATTTTTAAGCATCTCTCTAGCACTCACTTTCACAATGGCATCAAACAGAGATTCCTCAAAGGAAAAAATTGAAGGAAATACTAGGGAAGCAATCGAGTAAGTCTCAGTTAACTTGATAGTTTACTTAGACACTCAATTGTTCATAGATAAGGAATCTAAATTGACATGGCATCAGATCGAGGATGATTTCACAAAGGAATTTCAAGTGGACTTAGGGGACCAACAAGTGTATCTCAACATCAATGCAGTGAGGGCTTTACAAGGTTGTATGTAGGCATCCAACCTTCCCATGTGCAGGTGTGATAAGCTAGGTTGTTTCAAACATTGATATCACAACCATGAAAATGAAAAACACCAGAAAGAAGAAGCTTGCTACATTCCTGGAAACAAACTTCAAACAAATGTATCATCTTCCTGAACTAGTGAAGAACATCGACTCATTGTTTTATGTCAGTCACAACTAAAAAAAGATGAGATATATCATCAAGGGTTGGGTGAAGGAGCCAGAAAAGTTTAGAGAGACAACCACCCACATGTAAAAGACAAGAAAACTCATGAAATCCTATCAACCTTTAGTCATACTAGCTTGTAGAATCTATGGCCAATCAGACATAGAGACATTTCCTAAGGGGTGGGACATATTGTTGAACTAGGTAGTGAATAAGGGGCAGTCATTCAACTGACTAGAACTAATGGCTCATCAGCTGAGAGTCCATGTGAAACAATATTGCAATCCACCTAAGGGCGAGCAAGCACACTTATATATGTCTGCATACTTACTAGATGCAACCTTTATGCAGAATTAGTTCGCTGCCATGAACTAGACATGGACACCGATATACAGTACCATAAATATCTATTGCAAGCTACTCTCGGATTGCAGTCATCGGAAAGTCTTGGAGTAGCTTACTGATAAATTCATCATCCTTCTTTACAAACTCATATTATGAATGACTCATCTTGCATGTCACGAGAAAATATGGAGGAAATATCAGAGATTGATAATTCTTTCACCTTGCCAAATGGTACATTGATCAGAGTTATCGACAAGAAAAATATGCCACATTTTACCAAGATATGCTAATGAAAAATTGGTTATGCAAAAGGTAGCTCATCACACCATCCCTTAGCATTGTCCAAAATGCATAGGATGAAGAAGAAATCATGGTCAACTCTTCCTTTGCATATTAGATTCTACGAGATCATGAATCTCAATATTGTAGAAGCCGAATTGATACCCATCACCAAATTTGAGTTTGACACAAAGAGTTACAATCTGTATGATCCAAGGGGAATTTTCAAAGAACACTGTGCAAGAGTATACTTCAACAGGGTCAACGAGATATATTAGTGATCACAGGAGGAACCATGGAATACATATTATAACTCCTCACAACCTCTTGAGCTGATCATTATGGTTGGAAATTCTAAATTTGTTCCGTAGGCAGCAAAAATTCCAGAAGCATCAACAACAACAGGTAGCAGTCTAGTGTGAGACAAAGGAAAGAGGAAGGTGGCAAACAATGCAAAAAAGGAACAAAGCTATAAAATTAAATAATATACTCTCACTCAGAAAGTAGCTTTGGCGATCGAAGTGAAGAGGGAATAGAGGAAGAAAAGAGTAGAGAAGAGGAAGAGAGAGAATAAATCCTTAGAGGAAGTAGTGCAGAGAGAACAAAGAACAAAAAAAGAGTTGAAGGAAGAAAGAGAGATTAGAAGAAGAGAAAAGAGGAGAGAAAAAATAAAGAAGAGGAAGAGAGGCAAGGTGCCATGGTAGAAGAGGTGACACCCATACATATTGAAGAATCAATACATGATCAACCAACAATAGAAGGAGAGAGAGAACGGATGCACGAACATGAATTTTCTCAAGAGCTTGAAAAATTGATTGAACTCACAGACATGGAAGTAGAACTGGAACCACTAAATTAATATGTGGATCTGATGCCCAGTGCACCTCAGGCCACTATTCAGACTCCACGACCTCTAATCGTAGAGAAAGAAACAAGTGAGGAAGGGGAGGTAGTTCCCATTGATGATGATTTGATCATGGATATGTACAATATATCATTTGATGAGTTGTAGAAGAAGAGTGTACAAACGCGAAGAAAGCACTTCTCGGATGACCATGCATCACTTGCATTCATGAGAGAAAAGGTGATCATGGTAGACACCATCAAGAATCCAAATGCCAATGCCAATGCCAATTGGGCTTTCGCGGGAGCATCCAAATCCAACACCAAATGATTGGTTGCTGAGAACAAGTAGTTAGCATAGAACATACAGGAACTTTGATAAGAGAATGAACAACTCTGTGCAGTAGCACAAAGTGCACCATCCGCATAGATCTACCATGAGGAGATAAGAACAGAGAGACTAGATGAAGTTTCTGCACTTGGAGACACTATGTGGGATATTTGAGAGGAGTTGGTAACCATTGGTAAGGTATTTTTCCACCTGAAAGACTTGCTATGATATAGCAGAGAGTTTGAAAGGATCCTTAGGAATATACAGACTACCATCACTGATGTGCATGAGTGGAAAATATGATACAAGGTCGTGCCACTTACATTGGTAAATAATATGAAACTAGAGGCACAGTTAGAGAAAGCCATGTTTTGGATGTTAATCCATAACAACAACCAACTCGTATTTTTCATCAGAATAATTTAGCCTACATATGGAAATATATAAGGCAACTTGGATTTCATGGTGATAAACCACCAAATCTCATCAATCGGTACACTCATCGAGGTTAAATGCAAACAATGCCTAAAGTAGCTGGAGCAGATGGCCATCTAGGAGGACATGGAGATGTACAGACATAATTTTCATACCCTCATTGGTGGCCTCGTTTAGATCAAGATGATGTTGTACCTAATTGAAGAAGAAGTGAAGACCAGTTGCAAGCGATTACACTTGGATGCATTAGAGGTAAGAGTCTGCTTCCACCCTAACACTATCTCGCAGTTGTTGATTTGTGGTAGCATTAGATGTGCTCTAAGTATAAAACTTTGTGGAGAGGCTTAGACACATGCATTATAGCTAACCCAGAAATTGTGTTGGGAAATTCCACCAAAAAAAAAAATTTATTTGATAAATTAATTATTTTTAATGAGGACCCTAAGTCTAACTTAGGAAATTAATAGTAATTAATGTGTATTAATTTAAAATGTGGGTGAAACTTCTAGCAAAAGAAGATCAAGTATAAATGTAATTTCATTCATCTATTCGACATCCAATATCGGTCATTGAAGTCCCAACGAGAATACTATAAAGGAAGGCTTGAGGGTAATTGGTAAGATGCATCGAGAGGATCTAGTGTCAAATTTTATGATGGAGCAGTGCTCGGATGAAAAATTCGATCTAAGTGATTCTTTAGCGAATTTGAAAGGCAGAGAAAATTTTTGCAAGAGGATCTTCTATGGGGCCAAGGATCATCAGTAGAGAGGCAGAGAAAGATGTCAAGGGCACAACGCAGATCCTAGAGAGGGTGATGTTACACCTAGAAGGGGTGACATAGCCACGTAGACAAAGAGGCAGTGCACCATTTTTGAGTTTCAGTAATATTTTAGCTAGGAAAAAGAGATTCTGAGCCGAGAGGGCTAGATTGAGTTTCTTGAGAGTTGAAATATCACATAGAAGGGGTGATGCAGTACATCAGAGGTCCCCACATAGGCGTACGCATAGGCAGTGTAGAGGGTGTTGCGGTTTCCTCAATTCATCTACGAGATCAACCAAAACTTGCAAAGTGAGATATTATCACTATTTTTTATTTTTCAGTATTCTCTGTAACTAATTTTTCTGGTGATAAAATCAGAGATGTGTTCAGATATAACTTCTGCTTAATAATAAAATCCTCAAATATGCTACATCGATTTTCTCACATTGGGTTTTTCCAGGGATGTTTGTCCAAAAATAATGGTGTCCTATGTGTGTTATTCCCCTTGCTCAGTTTATTGTTTTCACATATAATTTAAATAGGTTAAGTGTGATTCAGTAACTACTTCAATGTTTTCAGAAATAATCCGCAAAATAACTTGTTAAATGTAAGTTATGTGTAGGATAGGTAGTTTAGTTTATTACATTAGTATTCTAGATAGAGGACTTAGAATTTTCACAAGGTATCAGAGCATTGATTATGGAACAGGAAGAGCAGATCCAATGTTGAGACAAAGGCTGAAGAGATGCAGAAAGAAACAAATTGAATCCCTAGAGGAACTGCGCAGTCTAGGCTTGGAAGGTTGAAATTTCCAGGAAATTCTCTCTCTGAGTTAGTCAAAATAGAGGAAGGGCTTGCAGATCGAAATTTTTCTCAGCCAAAGGGAGCACCGTAGAGCTGGTGAGTCACAATTTTCTTCAAGTAGAATTTCTTTTTTTTAGGTAGAAAGTCGTCAGAAGAGGAAGCTGTCACATAGTGAGGAAATTTTGTTCCCCGGGAAGTTCCTAGCCAAGGAATTTCATTTTTCCAAGATCTGAGTAGAAAATCAGGGCAACAGATCTACAAACTACAGAAGGAGTGTGTAAGCCTTTCTAGTGCTGCGTAGAGGGGGTAGAAGAGGAGCATATTCGACATTCTTGATGACCATGGCATATCACGGGCTTAGAGATCACGACCGGTTGGAGGGAGCCTCCAACTACATGATCTAGAAGGCACTAATCACGTGCCTTCTTGATGAGTACGGTATTAAGCTTTTCATGACAAGTACGGTAACTTTCCATACATATCCAGATCCGCTAAATAAGTACAAGAATTATATGTAGAAGGAAAGAATGCTTCTCCTTAACGGATTCAAGGATCACATAGTGTCCCATAAAACTGGAAATTTCATAGCCAAGTAGATGTGGGAAGCCTTGGCAGAGTTGTATGAAGTCTCTTCTCAATAACGAAATATGTACTTTAGAGTAGAAATTGAGGATGATGTAGATGCAGGAAGGCAAGTGTATAGTTTTTTTCTTGTCAAAACTCTAGGAAGCCCATGATCAGCTACAAGTAGTGGGAGCCACCCCTTCTCCTAAAGCCATGGTGAGAATGGCTCTTAACGCAGTCTCTGAAGAATGGTAGGTGTTTTTCCAGAGCATCCTCGGTAGAGTCACCTTGCCCAACTGAGAAGAGATGTGGTCTACTCTTTAGCAAGAAGAGATAAGGAGGGGCCTGGTCAAGTGTAAACCTAACGACATCAGTGGCAGTGGATCAAAGTTGAAGCATGAGGAGTAAGAAAATGTAGCCCTCACATCTAAATGGAATCAAGAGCAGTCGAGACATAAGAAAGGCGTCTCAAATATCAATTTCTTCATGTGTGGTGAACTGAGTAACTACGATACCTAGTTTCCTTTGAAGAAAAACGACAAGGATGTGAAGCATGATCTGAAGGTTATGACCGTGAAGATTGACAAGGATGAGTACACCATGAGTGCCCACACATCTCTAGGAGGGAGATGGGGTTACATTGAGCTATAAGTTCAGAAGAACCTCAGTTGGGAAGGATCGTTGAGGATTCTAGCTCTCGAATCATGACCTTGCTATAAATATCGAAGATCAGCAATAGTAGGATTGAGGAGTTTTCAGGCAGTCTAGAGGAGTGTAGAAACAATTGATGTGATGCTTATCAACTCTCAATCTGAGCATCGCAGATAATGGTTGGAACAACGCATAGGGACGTAGTGCAGAGAAGCGGCATCATAATTTTCCAAAGGGACAATGTGGGACTAGTAGCAGTCAGAGTTACAACATCGAGATGCATCTTGAATACTTGTCCTGATTCATGGATGTTTTTCAAACATTGCTTCTCTCAGCAGCTAAGTTGCAGTGCATTATTAGCAGTGGCAGTGCTAGCAGCAGATGCAACATTTGAGAGGGAGTTTTAGTATGGATACAGTGTTGATTGTGGCAGGGTCAATAGCAGTACAGTTTCATAAGTGTGCAATGATTGATGAGCAACATGTCAGACATCAGCAAAACAGAGAGAGTTGTTTTAGACTTAGAGCAGTGTGCAGTAGGGCATATATGTTATAGCACATTACTCACTAATATAGAGTATTTATTTTTGGTAGCATAGGATGTGCTTTAAGTCTCAAAGTTTGTGGAGTGTCTTAGATACGTGCATTACAAATAACAAAGAAATTGTTTTGGGAAACTCCACCCAGAAACAATTTTATTTTATAAATTAATTATTTTTAATGAGGACCCTAAGTCTAACTTAGGAAATTAAAATAATTAACGGGTACTAATTTGAACTATGGGTGAAACTTCTAGAAAAATAAGATCAAGTCTAAATTTAATCTTAGTCGTTGATCGGAAATCTAATCTCTGTCATTGAAATCTCAATGAGAACATTATAAAGGATGTCTTGAGGGCCATTTATAAGATACATCGAGAGGATGTAGTGATAAAATTTTCAAACAGAGCAATGCTCGGACAGAAACTTAGATCTAAGTGATTATTCATCGTAGTTGAGGGGCAGATACATTTTTGGCAGGAGGATCTCCTCCAGGGCCAAGGATCATCAATAGAGAGGCAAAGAAATATGTAGAGGGAGAAGCACAATTCTAGGGCCATGCAGACGTAGCGCAACATTTCTAAGATTCAGTTTGATTTTAGTAAGATAAACAAGATTTTGAGACAAGATGGGTGGATTGAGTTTCTTGAGAGCTGAAAGATCACATAGAAGGGGTGACACAGTCCATCATAAGTCCCCACATAGGCCTACACAGCTACTGCACAGAGGCAACGTAGAGGATTTTGGGGTTTCATCATTTCAGCTACCCGATCAGCCAAGACTTGTAGAGTGAGGTATTCTCACTATTTTTTCTCTGTCTATATTCTCCATAACTAATTTTTTCAATGAGAAAATCAGAGATGTATTTAGATATAACTGTTTCTTAATAATAAAATCATCATATCTGTTGCATCAATTTTCCCGCATTGAGTTTTTCTGGGGATGTTTGTCCAAAAAAAACGGTGTCATTTGTTTGTTATTTCTCTTACTCAATTTACTATTTTCACATATAATTTAATGAAGTGAAGCCTTCTTTAGAAACCGCTTCAATTTTTTCAAAAGTAATCTACAAAATAACTTGTTAAATGTAATTTATAAGTAGGACAAGTAGTTCAGTTTGTTGCAGTAAGATTCCATATCTAAGGCTTGAATTTTTCATAGTGGTTTGGGGAGACTAGCTGATCCAGGTTGATTAAACAGGTACAAGTACAAGTGGCTCAGCACAGAGGGCTCAAAAATCAAAGTGTTTGAAAATCTCTCGGACTATTTTCATGTTGTAGATCTCATCTTTCTGATTCCAACGACGTAGACGACACTCAATTCCAAGTCCGTATGAAGGGGTTAGGAGCGGTCAAAGTTTTATTTTGACTTGGTGACTCGGAAGCCTTAAGGAGGATGCAAATTGAACCAAACCTTGCCACCAGATTCCAGCACACTTGGGTCAGGTTCCGAGCTAAATTATCGCCTAGTTAATTTGCCACCTTCGGTCCAAAACCGAAATTTTCAAAGAAAGGCTCATATTGTTTTAATAAAACAATTTTATATTAAAAAAGGTGGCAGGGCCACCAATCCCGCCACCCAACCAAAAAATGTGGTCCCATAGGCTGTGAACCCTGTGGACCATTCCATACATGGCACCATGTAATAGTAGGCCGGCGGGAATTGAACTCGCCCGACCACGTGGGCCAGCCCGATCCACAAGCGGCCCAACACATAACCAGCAACATTAAATGGGGGTAGGGGATGTGAAACACACTGCCATCCAAGCCACCTTTTATGGCCATTGAGGTATGTGCTGGTGGAGATCGTGGGGCGGGCCGCCCAAGGTGGGGCCGACCCCTCTCAAATTCAAAACAAAACAAACGTGCCCAGTCAAAAAATTTTAAATGCAGATTTTGAAAATATTTTTCCACCTATTCCAGGAGGGGCAGGGGTTTAACCACCCGACTTCCTCACACCCATTTCGGATCTGAACTAACTATGCCAAAGGAACTTGTTGAAAACTCCTCCAACGTTCCTGTACTTAAAACTTCAGTTCTATAGTGCGGCAAGGCCATGGGGGAATCCAAGCATGAAGAAGGAGCACAATTTTAAAGAAGATTAATGTTATTTTGCAGTCAAGTATGTGCATGAAATCCAAGGAGATGCACAGAGTCAATTTTTTTTGTAGGTACATTACTGCATGCAAATCAAGGAGATGGAACCATGAGCCAGAAAAGAGGCAGGCGAAAGCTTGATTGAGCCCCATTTTTCAGGAGGGCGAAATTTTTTCCAAATGGGATAAATTTTATGCCGTTTCTGCACTACTTGACACCATGATTCTGATGGCATGCTCAGTTTCTTCATCCGAGTTTTCAATTTTCCAGCTAATTTTGGAAGTGGCTTATGCAGGTGTCATATTTCCACAAGTGAGCAGTTGTTTTCACCTTTTTCGACGCCAGAAGATTGATGGTGATTTTAGATTCAGCCACAGAACAACTCAGCCTTCAAGAAATTGCAGCATGAGGTATATGATGTGGATTCCATGTACTTATTCATTTATTTCTCTTTGCGATGAATTATGTCTTGCAGAACCCGGTTGATACATGAGTCGTGGGATCTTGCCTTGTGTTATTACTAATGTATTTTCAGCTATGGATTTGTGTCATGTATGAGATCCATTTTATGCCACATTCGCGGGGTGCTCGTTTTTAGATTTGTGTTTTTGAGATCCCTTGTTTGCCAGGATTGGCGGGATAATCTTATTTATTACATGTTAGCTATGGTCATACTGATAGGAGTCTTTCTTTATGTATGAGAGTTTCGCAGTGGAACATCTCTTAAAGAAGTCGAGCCACTCCTGCGTGAGGGAAATTTTCCCTTCTATGTCATAGGGAAACACATCCATGTACATCTTCTTCTTACAACACATAATGTAGCGGCCTACACCATCTTGACACTAAGGCCCAGAGATGTAGTCCCTCCTAGAAAAACTCCATCATCAAACGACATGTTCTTATGTTTGTTGATCTTGTTCATTTATGTTCCTCTTATTTACAACTAAAATTGTTCATTTATGTTCTTTAACATCTTAATTAAATGCAATTCTAATTATCAGCCGAAGTAAAAGGTCTTGGTTAATGGTATCAAGAATTTACCCCAGATCAAGTGGTATCAGAGCAAGTACTCTTGCTGATTGGATTGCAGGCATGAACATTGGACGGTCGTTGAGTTGAGCCATGGAGAATGTCAAGGACATGTATGAAACCATGCTTAGGGTGTTCGAGAAAGAGGATATATTGTACGAGGCTTATGAAAAACAAGCAGTAGAGAATGAAGAATTGAACACCCTCCTACACAAAGAGAAGGAGGACAAACATTAGTTGCAGCTTCAGTTGCAAGCCACAACAGAAGTGTGGGAAAATTGGAAGCGCAACAATGAAATTGTTCAAGCAGACCATGATACGTTGAAGACCCTCCTAGAGGAAGAGAAGGAGGAGACGCAACATTTATAGCTTTAGCTACAAGCCATGTCAAAGGCATTGACGGAAGTGAAGCACAAGGAAGGCTTACAATAGATTTCTTCATCTGTTTTGCAATCAACACCTAAGGTAAACAGTGTGGATTTTTCTTTAGTTTCTTCACATGATATAATTTCGGTTGGAAGTGTGGAGATACTCATCACAGGTACCGACATGAGACTCCTCACCAAAATGGAGTACAGAGGAGGAGGACTTGGCATTCATGGCCAAGGCATAACCAAACCATTGGAGGTTATGCAACAACCTCATTATGCATGTTTTGGGTACACTGATGAAGGATGTTCGAAGGACATTAAAGACAAATAGATAATGATGAACTCTCCAAGGAAGAGGAATGATGGGGACACTTCGCCATCGTTCCATGGCAGTGCATGTTGCAGTGAAGGAACTAAGGCGAGCTCCCTTCATCATGATCGCATTAGAGACCACCACAAAAGGTATAAGAATTCTCATTATTCTAGAGTGCATTTTAAGTATAAGAATGTTGATAACCATGGTCGTAAAATATGGCATCGTAAAACTTGTTATTTTTGTGGTTTAAATAACCATGTGATTTCTGAGTGCTGGAAGAGGATGGAAGCATGAAGGAGGAAGAGGCATGAAAATACTTCTCCCCAACAGGAAAAGAAATCAGTTAAGTAGGTTTGGAGGAAAAATAACTTTTCCACCCATTGCGACCAAAGTGGCCACCAAAGAGCCACATGCTGGAAACTTCATCCAGAGCAACGCCTTTAAGACAAAGTGCCTGTGCATACACAATTTGAAAGAGCTGATCGACAAGCAAGTTCACCACAGGGAAATGATCCAGTCACTTTAATAAGTGAGAAGTGGTTCTTCTAGATTTTGTTTTCTAGAGATGTTAAGCTTGTCATGGCCATGTTTGTAAATCACTTGTCGCATTTTTATTATGAAAGTGATGATGTGTTTCCATCACTCTTTTAAGTGACCATGACATTTTTTGGCCTTGTTTTATAAGTTGTGTGTTAGATCTCTTTCATGTACAAGTGATGATGTGTTGCCATCACTTCAAGATGCGACGATTATGTTTTGGTCATGTTCTATGAGTCGTCTGATACATTTCTTTCATGTAAAAGTGATGAGGTGTTTTTCCATCACTTCGAAATGTGACGATGAGGTCTGGTCTTGTAATTTTGGTGAGGTATGATTTCCATTTTGATGTAAGCTTGACCACCGAGTACATGTTATAAACTCGTGGCAAGTATGGAAATATTTGGGTCATTGTTGGTCACATTGAAAATGTAATGTTCGTTGCAGCTTTAGGCAGGTGTTTGAATCTCGATTCCGAAGTACGTGAGGTGAAGGAGTCTTCAAGGGATGTGTTGTTTCAGACATTTTCATTTCCACAGTTGCAGATGATGGATTTGCATCTTGATTCTGAAGTACGAGAGGTGAAGGAGTCTTCAAGGGATGTGCCTTTGTAGACATCACATTGTAGCAGTTTTACATGATGGCTTTGCATCTGGATTCCGAAGTACGCTAGGTGAAGGAGTCATGTGGGGATGTGCCTTTCAACGACATTTGTAGACAAGTTGATGATAGGTAAAGCTTGATGCTTTTGGAGGAACAAAAGCTCCTCAGTGCAGAGGAATGATCCAGGTGGATTAAACAGGTACAAGCATAAGTGGTTCAGCATAGAGGGCTCAAAAATAAAAGTGTTCAAAAATCTCTCAAACCAGGTTCATGTTGTAGATCTCATCTTACTGATTCCAACGACACAGACTACACTCAATTCTGAGTCTGTATGGAGGAGTTAGGAGCAGTCAAAGTTTTGGTTTGACTTGGTGACTGGGCAGCCTTAGGGAGGACGCAAATTGAACCAAACCCAACCACCGGATTCCAACACACTCAGGCCATGTTTCGGTCTAAATTGTCGCCTAGTTAATTTTCTTCCTTCGGTCCAAAACCGAAATTTTCAAAAAAAAGGCTCATATTGTTTTAATAAAACAATTTTATATTAAAAAAGGTGGCGGGGCCACCAATCCCACCACCCGACCAAAAAATGTGGTCCCACAGGCCGTGAACCCCGTGGGCCACTCCATACATGGCACCATGTAATAGTAGGCCGGTGGGAATCAAACCCACCCGGCCACGTGGGCTGGCCCAATCCACGGGCGGCCCAACACATAACCAGCAACACTAAATGGGGGTGGGGGTTGTGAACCTCACTGCCACCCAAGCCACCTTTTATGGCCACGGAGGTATGTGCCGGTGGAGATCGTGGGGTGGGCCGCCCAAGGCAGGGGCCGACCCCTCTCAAATTCAAAACAAAACAAATGCACCCAGTCAAAAAATTTTAAATGCAGGTTTTGAAAATAGTTTTTTGCCTATTCCAGGAGGGGTCGGGTTTTGACCACCCGACCTCCTCACACCCAGTTCAGATCTAAACCAACTATACCAAACGAACTTGTTGAAAACTCTGCCAACGTTCCTGTACTTAAACCTTCAGTTCTGCAGTGTGCCAAGGCCATGGGGGAAGCCAAGCATGGAGGAGGAGCACGATTTTGTAGAAGATTAATGTTATTTTGCAGCTAAGTATGGGCACGAAATCCGAGGAGATGCACAGATTCAATTTTTTTGTAGGTAGGTTGTTGCATGCAAATCAAGGAGATGGAACCATGAGCCAGAAAAGAGGTAGGTGGAACTTTGATTGAGCCCCATTTTCAGGGGGGCGAAATTTTGACTATCCAAATGGGACAAATTTTATGTCATTTCTGCACTAATCGATGCCATGAGTCTAATGGTGTGCTTAGTTTCTTCATCTGAGTTTTCGATTTTTCAGCCACTTTTGCAAGTGGGTTATGGAGGTGTCATATTTCCACAAGTGAGCAGTCATTTTCACCTTTTTTGATGCCACAAGATTGATGGTGTTTTCGAATTCAGCCACAGAGTATCTCAGCCTTCAACAAATGGAAACATGAGGTATATGACGTGGATTCCATGTACTTCTTCATTTATTTCTCTTTGAGATGCATTATGTCTTGCATATCCCAGTTGATACATGAGTCGTGGGATCTTGCCTTGTGTTGTTATTGATGTATTTTCAACTATGGATTTGTGTCATGTATGGGATCCCTTTTATGCCACATTTGCGGGATGCTCATTTTAAGATGTGTATTGTTGAGATCCCTTGTTTTCCAGGATTGGCAGGATAGTCTTATTTATTACATGTCAGCTATGGCCATACTGATAGAAGTCTTTCTTTATGTATGAGAGCTCTGCAGTCGAACATCTCTTAAAGAAGTCAAGCTACTCCTGCGTGAGGGAAATTTTCCCTTTTATGTCATAGGGAAACACATCCATGTACATCTTCTTCTTACAACACATAATGCAGTGGCGTACACCATCTTCACACCAAGGCCTAGAGATGTAGTCCCTCCTGGACGAAATCCGTCATCAAAAAACGCGTTCTTATGTTTGCTGATCTTGTTCATTTATGTTCCTCTTATTTACAGCTACAATTGTTCATTTATGTTCTTTAACGTGTTAATTAAATGCAATTCTAATTATCAGCCGAAGTAAAAGGTCTTGGTTAAGGGTATCAAGAATTTACCCTAGATCATTAGCACACAGTGCTAATCTTCATATGAGTACATGACTAAGAGACACCAATTCCAAAATTCCCAGCTTGATTTCAACCCAACACCAACATCATAGTATTTTGTCTTGTTATGTTGTCAAGTTGTCTCTACCCTATTTTTTCTTATATGGGTATGAGTGGAAATTGTAATATTATATGAGTGAAATTCCATGTGTCCATGATGGAATGTGAAGAGTCATATATATTGTGGGGAGTCATGATGGGAGTCCAAGAGTCACCAAGGGGGCATGCCAACTATAGTCACCGCCCTTTGGTTATAAACATATCCTCATAACTCTTGTAGAGGGATTTTGGGAGCCAATATTTTGGCTAGTCTTAGGCTTAGAGAAGGCTTGGGAGTTTTGTGTGAGCATTGGATTCTCCATAGCATAGAGGGAGTATACTTCTTTGGGAGAAGCAGGTGTTGTTAACTTCACATTCCACTATTGGGGCAAGTGGTTCATAATGTTGTATGTATGAATGGAACTTTCACTTATAATATAATCATGGCCGACACATCTTCATGCATATATTGTAAATGTAGTTGGACTATTCTGGTTATGTTTGTGACGTGTGTTTTTTAACTTACACATATTCTTAGGAACTATTTCGTTTTCATTTGTACGAATCTTGTTGAATGCATGGTTATGTTTTACTTCATCACCTTTAGCTTGTGGACTATTATGCTTGTTAGTTTGTGTGATTTATTTTAAACAGATGTGTTCCTTTAAAGCTTCGTACTATTATAATCTTCTAAGGCGCACAATTCCTTTCTCTTTTATTGTTATAACCACTCATGCATCATATTGACTTTCCGCAGGGTCACACACTCGCTTTAACCTAAGACATTGTGCACCATTCTATGCTTTTTTCAATCCAAGGCATATCATTAAACACCCCACTGCTGGGACTCCTACTCCAAAGGGTGTGAAATCTAGTTGGGACATCATATCGGGGAGATCCCCTGAATGTTGGTAGGTCCAACACCGTCAACACTATCTTAGCTAGCCAATCCAATTAGTTTAGATAATATCTCAACCACACGTAAAACTAGGAGATAAATTCAACTAATTAAAAATCATTATATAATGATTAATATCACACAATAAAAAAAATACAAGTAGGATTTAACATCTCTAACACCCTTCCTTAAAGAGTGCTTGTCTTCATCTCCAATATCTGTTTAGAAAAGTCTTCATCAACATCTTTATCAACTTTTGAAATCTTGTAGCTTGAGCTCAATAACAACGATCCATATTGAGTTATATTTCCACTTTATCCCTTGAATATATATTTTATTCATACTAATAAATACATTTCGTGTTTGTAATGACTAAAATACTAGCCATTCTATTGACATAATTCCATTTACCAAGATACATAGCCTAATATTATACTTTCTGGTTATCTAGGAAAGTAGTCTAGATATTGAATTTATCAAGAGTCAATATTAGAAGATGACCTTCATCCATATTCATCGTCATTTATTTATTCCATTAACTAAAAAAAATGTTTTAATATAAAACAAGCCCACATGCTCATAGAGGCCATCATCAATATTACTATGACATCCCCGTTTACTAATTGATAGACAATTTCATGCCCAATTCCTTGTTTGCACCAATGATATCATCAATAGTATTCCTTAACTGCCATTGAGAGCTTGATATCACCTAGCCTACATGCCTTAGATTGTTCCAATTGAAATTGTTGGATCACAAAAACCCAAAGTTGTATGCACAAATACCTTGAAAGTGTTAATCCATACACAAATTTGTGTGCAATAACTAACCAAGTATGGATGCTTCTCAAGCTTTAGCAAACCTACTGCATGTGCACAAAAAAATAATCTACATACACTTAAGCTAATGTAATCTACACCATACTAGTCTCACATCTCTCATATATTTTTGGGCCCTCGTGTGTGTAAGCGACTGACACCTCAAGCTACTAGGTTTGATACCGAATTAGAAGACACTCAAAAATACCATAAAGAAACCAAACTCTCTCGAGGAGAGTTCCATTAGATCTAATTAATTTCCAAACACACGATATAATCCCATACTTATAGTAATGGGACAAGTACAATTGATAACTATAACAACCAATTACAACTGGTATGATAATGACTCCTCCATGATTACAACTCATACTTGTTGGAAAAAAAAAAACATTCTAGAAGTATGCATAATAACTCTAATATAAGAGAATACAATATATTTATACATGAAATTAAGCATAAGATAGATTGACTATCTTAACGAGTCAATCTAGTTAGTTGAGATAATATCTCAACCACACCTAACAGTAGGAACTAAATCCAACTGATTAGCAATCATTGTAATCATTATACAATGATGAATATCACACTGTAAACGTAAGACAAATAGGAATTCATATCTCCAACAAATTTTTGGAGATGAATCTCATCAAAATAATTTAACTTAAATCATCTTTCATAGATCAAAACTTGATCGTCCATATTTAAGAATTAAGAATCTCCAGATCCTTTTCAAGAAAGTTAAAAATTGATGCTATAACCACCTGAAATAAAAAATAAACTTCATTGTAATATGTCTAATTAATTTCTTCAATCCTTTTGCCAAATATATATTTTTCAAATCTTATCTCAATATCCTGAACCACAACCCTCATGGCCAAGCCTTCCATCTATGGTTAAATCAACTTTCTTAATATGCCAAAACCCTCATGGCCAATACTTCTCACCGGTCGACTCGTTTTCATGAAAGTAGTTTAATATCACACTCAATGATCAATATTTCCTTTCTCGAGGATAAGTGAGTATGACTTCTAAATTATTTGAAAGATAAACGTAAAGATAAATGATTTTGATTCATCTTAACTTGGTTTTGGTCTGTAAAGGATTCAAATCTTGAATTATCGGTCATGCTTACCTACTTTCAATCCATCTGTACAATATCAGCCTATAAAGATATACTTTGTGTTTAAATATAATTTAATTTAAAGTGATAGTTCTATACAATGTATACCACTTATAAAAAATTATTCACTGTACTAAATCATATCGTACATTCGAACGAATATTTTAAATAACTATACTTCACGAACCTGCTAAAAATTTCAGATCCTACCAAGAAATTCGAGGATGAGATTCCACCACATGAAGTTGTGAGATTGTGCCAATCTTCAAGCTTCAAACAGAATTTAATTTGTCAACGTCTGTCAGAATTTAATATAGGACGACACATGTTAGCCGGCTGTATACGTTTTAGTAATCTTAAGTAAACTAACTGAAATCTGGACAAAAATTCTCCATAAACTGTTCAACGGGAGTGACTCATGACTTTGTATACGTAACATGAAACCCTTTCATCTGTGTGAAATTCATATTTATAGGTACGAGTTAAAGTCACAAGGATTTTTTTTTTAGCAAAACCGACGCCAAACGTCATACACCTTGCAAAAATGACAGATGGAGAGAAATGCAAACAAGACATTGGGCAATCTCGACCATATTTATTTAGATTTTATTTATTTCATGAACGTCCGCAAACCCTCCGCCAGCTATTCTTAATCTGCCCTCGGTGACAACAATCATTAAATAAACACATTCAATTGAGAGAAAAAAATAAGGGAATCAAGCGAATGTAGAAAGTGTGAGTCTAAAGTTGCAGAAAATAAAAAAAGTGGCAGTCTTACCTGTTGCAGAAAATCAAACAAGCGCCCGTACCTGTTGCAGATAATCAAGAAAGTGCGAGTCTTACCTTTTGCATTTCATGTTCGTGCTGAGGTAAAAAGGTAAATTAACATGGTGTAACCATTAGTGGGACGAATGGTTAGA
>CM076584.1:1217856999-1218053945 GCA_034641835.2 Pinus albicaulis
CACTTGGAAGGAAGACTGGTGATTGCAGAATCGTTGATGGTTGCTAATACACACGTCACACATTCACATGACTGTCGCTTCGTAGGTCTGCCAGAGATCACTGCGCCCTGTCGTTAAAAGGTCGGAGCATTGACTCATAAGGCTTAGTCCACTGAAATCATGTGGTTTCATTTGGGATGAATAAAGAATGAATTTTATTAGGGATAAGTTTTTTTGGGAAAAGAGTTGGATAAAAAGAAGTGATTTCATTTGGGATGAATAAAGAATGAATTTTATTAGGGATAAGTTTTTTGGGAAAAGAGTTGGATAAAAAGAAGTATTATATTGAAGAATTTTATCTTTATTTCTAACAAAATATAGTGTATTGGAGGTAACATTTTGTTGAGGGAAAAGATTCTTATTGCTCAATTAAGAATCAACTGACTTAGGTGTGAAACAGTAGGATGGAAAAGACTGGAAAACATTTCATCATGGAATCATCAATTTGAATAAGAAAATAAGAAACTATAAACTACTCCCCTGGACTATTTTTAATCTTGTGAAAGTTAAAATATCATTTCATTTCATTTAAACATTATCACCAAAAATACCATGAGAAATATCACCATTCTCAATACCATAATTTTCATGTAAAATATTTCTATTTCAATTAATCAATATAGTTTAATTATTCATTTACATAAATTAATCATTCAATAAAATAGAGGTCTAACTCCTAGACATCTCCCTTACATTGAATTCTAACACATCTCTCCAATAGGATGTTGGAAAACACCTCTACAATAATAAAGAAAATAATAATAATAGTATCCATTCAATTAAAAATAATAATAAATAAAATTACTCAAAATAATAATAATAATAAATAGATTCAATTAATTTGTTATATTGTAATTTTTTTTTATTAATAAATATCACATTAAAATAATTCATAGTTAATATTTCATAACATATAATTAAATTTTAAAAAAAAATACACTATAACAAATTAATTGAATATATATATTTGATTGAGTTTAGCTTTAGGCATAATTATTATGATCTTATTCAACTAGGTTCAAGTCTTCCACCTTGACTTGTCATGGTTTTCAAATAGAGTAATTATTGGCATACATACACTATGTAATTAAAATAATGATTACTTAGTATTTCTCTAATCAACCTTGTAGTAAGTGAGCAAATCATTCAGAGAAATCAAATAAAATAATAATAATTACATGGTTCCAGGTGAGAAAATCATCTAGAGGAATCAAATATTTTTGAAATCTTGTAGCTTGAGGTCAATAACAACCATCAATATTGAGTTATATTTCCACTTTATCTCGTGAAGATATAGTTTCTTCAGACTACTAAATCAATTTTGTGTTTGTAATTAGTGAAATACTAGCCATTCTATTGGCATAATTCCATTTACCAAGATACATGGCCTATTACAGTACTTGTCAGTTATTTGGGAAAGTAGTCTCGGTATTGAATGATGATAAATTATGAATAATGGTACACTCAGTTGAGAGGTGAAATGAGCCAAGAACTAGTAAACTTTTGGAAGGAGAAAAATCAAACTTAGATCTTCATCCAGTGACCAAATTTTTGCATGATGACCTAATGGAATGGTAAAATTTGACAACGAGATCCTAACAAGACATGATAAGAGTCCATTTTATCACTGGTGGCAGGATGCAAAAACTCACACTAACATACTCTATAAATTCTGTTGGTTATTAGATTTCACTTGTCTTTCATAGGTAGAGATTTCATTTTACATACCCTGTATAGGCCTTTTTGCATGAATTGAAAGTCCTTAAGGATTCTAAAGTTAGCATATTGAACTAGTATTAACTGGTCATCAATTTGTACTTGCATTTCATAGGCATAGTGTATAGATTTCATGTCTTGTCTAGAGCTTTTTGCATGGGTTCAAAGTACTTATGAATTCTAAATTTAGATACCTTAACTCTATCGTTCACCATAATTCAGTGAGTCTCGTTTCAACTTGGCAACGAGGAAGAATATTATGCAACCTTTGCTGCATAAAAAATTAATAGTGGACAATCTAGTCACCATTTTGCGAGCACTCATCCATATATAGAGTTGTCTTAAATTCTGTTGGTTATTAGATTTCACATGTCTTTCATAAGTAGAGCTTGCATTTTGCACACCCTGTCTAGGCCTTTTTGCATGCATTGAAAGTACTTAAGGAGTCTAAAGTCAGAGTCTTGAACTAGTATTAATTGGTCATCAATTTGTACTTGCATTTCAGAGGCATAGTGTGTAGCTTTCATGTCTTGTCTAGAGATTTTTTCTTGCATTCAAAGTCCTTACGAATTTTGAATATAGATACATTAACTCTATTCTTCACCATCATTTAGTTAGTGCACATTATGGGAATTTTGAGGTATAAAATGGGCCTCCTAGGAAAAATGTACAACCAAAATAAAATTTATAAAAACCAATAGGATTCAAGATGATGATGTCAACCACGGGGGATAATTCACCATTTTTTGAGTAAAAAAATAAAAATATTAAAAAATAATAAAATAATAAAGCTACTTTTTCAACTCGTATTTTAAACTTAGATCCCTGAGGTTTTACTCAAATTTTAAGTAGAAGTACTAGTTGGATGTAAAATTTAATTGCTCATCAAAGGAATTACCATGTTGTATACTTTAGATGGACCATACTACACGGAAAATGAGAAATGAATGAAAATATGTGATTGCAATCACATTTTTCATGTATTTCTCATTTTTCGTGTAGCACAGTCCATCGAAATTAGGCAACATGGGTACTTGTTGGATGAGGAATCAATTTTTTCATCGAACGAGTGTTTCCACTCGAAATTTGAGTAAACTCATAGGGAGATAAGTTGAAAATATGAGTTTAAAAAACAAATTTTCTTTTTTCCCTCTAAAATTAGATGATGTGATCGCATATTATTTTATTATTTCCACTATTATTTTATAATTTCCTTAGGATGCCCATTTAAACCTCAAAATTTACCTAATGGTTTCAACTTGGTAACAAGGAGACATATTATGCAACCTTTGATGCATATAAATTTAATAGTGGACAATCTAGTGATCATTTTACAGAGAAGTCATTGTAGCAGATCCACGTCCAACACATGCTACTTACTTTCTTGGGTTGTGAATATGATTGTCCAAACAAACTCTTTCTTGCTATTTTTCTAAATGATGCATATGTCAAAAAAGGGGTAGAACAGATATAGACCTCAACCTCTAACTTCTCTAGTTGATTACAAGAAGTTTGAACTCTTCTTTTACGTTAGTGTCTCAGTATTTTTATCTCATTGTTAGTTTGGGCTTATTGTAATTAATGAGATATTTGAGGTTATAGGACCTTAGGATGTGCGAACGTGATAGCAACTATATAATTCACAAAACTAAGCACTAGAATTATTACATATGTTGGGTTTAGATTTTAGGTAAATAATATTTCATCTTGTGTGATGTAAGAGGGTGCTCTTGAAGTCATTTTTGTTCTTCTTTCTTTGTTAATTTGAGATTTTGTCAAGTTTGAAATCTAGGGATGACCACGTTATGGGAAAAATTTGATAGAAAGTAATGAAATCAATGAAACATGCAAATAGCCATGGTGTTTAGAAACAGGATATGGCTTGTACATTTTAAAATTGTAATATTTATTCTATACTTTCTTTTTATCATTGATGCGTCTTTGACCTAAAATTTCTATAGGTTGAAGTTGACTTGGCACTTTCAGCCCATGCAAATGCACGTTGGTGGTTTGAAAGAAAGAAAAAACAAGAAAGAAAACAGAAAAATACAATTGCTACATATGAAAAGGCTTTTAAAGCCGCAGAGAAAAAAACGCAACAACAACTGTCACATGTATGAATTTATGTGGTTTATAGTACAAAAAATAATCTAGGTTTATGTCTCGTAATTTATTTTGTTATGCTTTTATTGAAATAAAAAAAGTATATTTGGGATAAGGCTATTGATATTACAACATGGCGATGATGATTCACTCCAAAGAAATGCTTAGTTATTACTTATTTTCCACAATTCAATATAATGACTAAGAACTAGAAAGGAAGCACAAAAATTGGCATATTTCTTATTGAAACCAGACACATTCATATTAAGTCTTGAAAATATTTATGCAATGTCAAAATTTTATGTAGTATTGCAGAACTCTGTGACAAACTGCTTGATGAAGAGTTCATTGACTACTTACTAAAGAAAATTCGGTACATGTTAACCTCTATTTGTATTTCATGGGAAGATCATTTATTTTCATTTATTGCATCAGGCTCATAAATCCAAGATTTTAGGACACTTTGGAGTGGAGAAGATGAATATGAATTTGAAGATGTATTTCCGTTGAGCGATGTGGCATAGTTGCTAAATTTCATGAAACACTGAGCAAATATTTTCCACTTCCACTCCTGAGTAGACCATGGGAGTTAGTTTCAATATTATTATGTCCATTTTGCAGCTAAAACTATCCAAAACAACAATCAGATAATCATCACCTGAAGAAGTTTAAGCATGCTAAGAAATTGATCAGAATGACACAGGATTCCTTGGAAGGACATAATTTTACAATGCTTTAAAGCTAGTAGCAATAGCAGATAGTGGTAGTGAGTTGACACAATATATTGTGAGGGAAAATTTGTTTGGACCAACAACATCTCATATTCATGCACCTCAAATTTCATCACCCACTGCAGCTACACCATCTCTCGTTCTTCCCTCAACGAGAATTAGAGGTACCACAATACAACCGAGTGTGGGAGATGCTCAACTGTATGTGCCTCCAGGAAATAATCAGTTTTTATGGCATATATCTCCACCAACTATTCCAACACCAACCACTTTGCAGGGAGGTGCCATGGGAATTCCTAGCCTTGGCACAATAGGTCAGCAACCACAAATTTCTAGTGGTTTGGCAGAGTGGCTAGGTTAAAGGATTGTTGGACCAACTTCTGTTGGACCTATTAGCAATGTTTCTGTTGCGCAAGGTGTTCAAATTAGGGGGAACTGTCCCTTATCACTCAAGAAAGATGGTTTTTGGAAAATAAGTTCATATTTTCAAGGAGGGCTCATTCCATCAATACCATCAAAACCCCTGCAAGATAACATAAAATACAACTTGTTTGCAGGACTAAATGATGTTAAAGGCTTGTCTGCTGATGGAAAGATTTTTCTTCAGATTCAGTTTTCGGTGGAGATGTTTTTTCTGTTACACCGTCTCAATCTAAACAGATTGTAGCTTCCCAGCCTCTGTATTTAGTCAACAATGCTTCATATTTTATGGCTCTTTACCAGCATCAACTGCGCTTGCTTAATCATTATAACTCCAACACCAATCAGACAACATTTGCAAATGAAGGCAAACCATTCATGGATTTAATGACAAGAATTGAAACACTGAAAACGAACTGGAGCAGAGAGTTACTCTTCAAAATATTACGAGAAGATTAAATAGATTACATTGGAAACATCAGCAATAAATAATTGGAGATAAACTCGACTAAAGTAGACTAAACTTGGACACTTGGACTGACGGATCTGACACCTAGAAAGTGGTTGAGATTACGTTCTTTAACACTCCCCTTTAATTTCAACCACATAAAAAAAATTAATTAAGATACCTGCTGGTCTATGTCTCAGCGAGGTTTACAATTTAAAAAAAAATTGACTTCAACTAGATTTAGTTTTCTTCTTCTCTTCTTCCATATTCTGTAGCCTCTAAATTGTTTCAAATTTTTCGCTTTGCTGTGTTCTTCAAAACTCAATTTATTGATGTGCTGGTTTAGGTCTTTTACTGTTCCAGGCTGTCTAAGCATGTCCTGGACTTCTTCAAAAATTGACTTGTATGTGGGTTGCTGCCACATATTGTCCTCTGTAGTGTGCTTTGCGTCATCAATCTGCTGCAACATAAGATTAGAACAATATCTTATCTCTTCAAAACTCCAATGCATGAAAATTTCATTGACATGTTCGTCATGCATGTTGTCTTCAACATTCATATCTACAGCTTCTGTGTAGACCTCAACAAGACATGGTGTTGCAAGCCATGTTTCAATAAACTTTAGCTCTTCTTCATAATTAATCTGTGTACATGCACACTGAAAATCAATGTTAGAATAAAAAACATTTTCAGAACGACATTGGTTCTGGTCTTTTTGCTCTGTAATGAGAGCTTTCTGTTGTTGCGCTTCCTTATCTGCTTCTTCATCTGTTTCTGTTTCTGCTGTCCCTTTGCAGACTTCATTCTTTTCTTTTGTCTCTTCTTCTTTCTCTGTTTCTGCTTTCTCTTTGCAAACTTCTTTCTTTGCTTCTTTCTCTGTTTCTTCCTTCTGCTCTATCTCTGTCTTTTTCTCTGCCTCTTCTTCACTGACCTGTGCTGCTGCAAACAAGTTGTCTTCCACTAACTGAAGTGGGGTAATCTCACCAAATAACATCATGTCGATATCATGTTTTTGTTGCATCATCTGCAACCAGTCATCATTAGCCAAAAATTCATTATCAAAGTTAATATCAACCATATCAATCATTGGATTTACCATTTCATCAGCAAGCTCAGTTGCTGGTATCATTAAAAATTCGTCAGCAATCTCTGTTGCTGGAATCTCTTCATCCACTTGTGGCCATGCACAGTGGGGTTCACGAGCATCTTCATGCTGCTTTTCTGCGTCTTCTGACTCTTCATCTGGCTGTAGATCTGCTGCTACAGATCTACCTTCATCTTCATCTTCAAAGCTCCCCTTTGCTTCAATGCTCCCCCTTGTACCAAAACATCTCTCAAGGGTATCCCATGCCTCCTTGGCTGTCTTGGCATCTGAGATTAAGGGAAGAATGCTGTCATCGACAGATTCTTTTATGCATCTTAATGCATAGGCGTCTTTTTGCCTCTTGATTTCCAGATCTAGAAAGATCTCAAACATAATCTGCTTTTTATTCAGCCTCTTGGCTTTTCCCATGTCCTCGTTGTCAAACTTTTACAAACAAACGAGTTTACATATTCATCAATACCTTGCTTCTTAAAAAATTTTGCTGCTCCTGAATGAGTCTTATGCAACTTCACTTCTTCAAAAAAATTGCTGATCTTGAACGAGTCTTATGCAAGTTCACTTTTCCTTCTAAAAAAAATATCTTCCTCAAAAATATTTCTTGTTTCTTCAAAAAATTTGCTATTCTTCAATGAATCTTATGCAACCTTGCTTTCCAAAACATTTTCTTCAAAATATCTCTTACTTCTACATGGCTTTCACAATTTCAGTTTCTCAACTTTAAGTTTTTTTTTAAACTTAAAAAAAATTCCAAATCTCAAAAAAAACTCTTTTTCCAAAAGACTTCCTTTCTTAAAAAACTTCTCAACGCGCTGTTCGAACCCTCTTTATAAAAACTTTTGAAAAATTGTAAGTTTTTTTTTTTTATAAAAAAACTTTAATTAAAAAACTCACATAAAAGGACTTTACATAAAAGAGCTTTCTCGTAAATCGTATTAGAACTTGAATCGATTTTAAAATCCTTTATGTGAAGCTCTTACTTTTAATACGATGCTTAAGAATGAAGATTTTTTTACAAGCACAAGATTGTTGGGACACGCTTCTGATTGCCTATGTAGAGCCGACCCAAGAAGCATTGGCGGCCATGACAAATAATCAGAGAACTGCAGCTATTGAACTCAGAAAGAAGGAGCACAGAGCCAAATGTTGGATACAAAATTCAGTCGATGACTCTATTTTTGACAATTTTTATATAAATCCCCTTCATACGCTTCATACCTTTTTTCTCAAAAAACGACTTTTGAAAAAACTTAACACGCAGAAGCATTATTTTTGTGCTGGTAGACTGGCACGGTCCTGATTTGGATAGTCGCGCCTTTTTCAGAACTATGCGAGGCATGAAAATGGCGCGGGTATGGCGAGTATTCCAGCGCCAATCAACTCACAGTCGTGCCAATTGACTACTCTTCTCTTCTGCTCCTTCGTGGCTTTGTTGCTGCTCTCCAGGGAGACTTATGCAACTCGGCTCCGATACCATGACAAGAATTGAAACACTGAAAACGAACTGGAACAGAGAGTTACTCTTCACAATATTACGAGAAGATTAAATAGATTACATTGGAAACATCAGCAATAAATAATTGGAGATAAACTCGACTAAAGTAGACTAAACTTGGACACTTGGACTGACGGATCTGACACCTAGAAAGTGATTGAGATTACATTCTTTAACATTTAAGTTGTTGTCCTCACCCAATTCAATTGGTTGGATCATAATCTAAACAAGTGACCTTTGCTTGTAGCCGTGTGGATGGATGTATGCCAGAGAACAGTAATGAACATGCAAATTATCCTATGGATGGCATACGAGGATCCTGTAAAATAAAAACTCTAGAAATAATTCCAGGTCCATCATCTTCAGATGTCCTCCCATGTTCTTCATAGTGGGATGATGGCGACCTCCACCTTACAGCTCTTGGATGGCACGCCAGCGATAGCAACCTAAATATTCACTCTAAAACTTCCTACGGTCAGGCTTGTATAAGAACCTGTCATACCCATGGATAGTGTAGGTGACGTGGATCCAGATTTCAGAGGTTTATCTATGGTTGGGAAATAAGGAGATCCCCATAGAGTTGTTCGAGCAAGAAACATCCCTCCACATAAAAAATAACAAGGTTTACCTCAAATATGGCATATGGAAATGTTGGAAGGTATATACCCAACTTGTATACAAATTCTTCATATCCCAGGGGACTGTTTTCACGTGAACTTATAATTTATGTGAAATTTTTTATGTTAAAAGTAGCCTTGACCTAATTTAGCAATAAAAATAACCTATGTTACCGGATTCGGCCCTTTGGGGTCAACGGATCCACAGATATCATTTTGATCTGGATCTGGATCTGCCTAGATCTGTCCAAGCACCGCCAGCGTGGCGAATCCATGATCAATGGGAACAGATCCCTCGCCTTGAAAACGGATCCTTTACTCTGTAAACGGATTCCCTATAGAATTTCATATTTCGACATTTTAATTAACCCAGTTTTGGGGGGTGAAGCCGTGTGATTTGCCTATTCTGGAGTACCTTCAATGTAAACCATGGGAGGTTTCTCACCATATTTCAAATAATGATTTTTGAACTGATTCTCAATATTAGCTGGTCTAAAGCTTCTAGTAGAGGTAAATTGTCGGAATTAGTCCAGGTTTAAAACTTCCAGTTGACCTAAATGCCTTGTTCCTCTCCAAGGTTTACGAACTAGAATTCGAATCAGGTGAGATAGACGTCGCGAAACCGGAATGGACGAGAATTTGGAAACGTGAGTTAAGTTAAGCAATATATCCAAAAACCAATAAGCATTCCTAGTTACCCATTTCGGCGCAACTGCTACCATTGTTGCTTCTCCGTGAGTCAATGGAGGCATGCACGATAGCGGGATACTGCATTCCCGTTGAAACAAAGCTCATAGTAAACACGTGGGAGATCGAGAGAGATCTTGATGTGTGGGGAGACCACGATTTGGAGGAAGAGGTTTATATATTTTTTAATTTAAATTTTTACTCTAGGCTTGGTGATATAATCTAATTAGAATAATTAACATTCTGATAGAATTTTAAATATTAATTAGTTGTTACATAATCTAATACAATTATTAAAAAGAAAATAGCACCGTATCAATATATAGATTTATAATATATGAATTTATAAAATGAATCAATAATTTATTAAGTTTTTTAATTGAAAAAATAAAAAATTAACAAATACATCTACATATCTTCAAAAACAACTTTTCTTATACCTATTTTATTCTTCATAAATTTAATTTATATAATATAATATATATTATTTTATTATAAAATTTAAATGATTTATAATCTAGGTAGAGTATTTTTTAAAATTTAAAAATGATTACTATATCTTGTGTACTTGACGTATCGTTGTTGTATCTTGATCCTCGATTTTCAAAAATATAGCAAAGCTAGATCCGTATCCGTATCCATATCAGTATCAGTATCTGAATCTTGGTAACTTATCAAATAACCACAAAAGCCAAAGAATTTTCAGCATATAAGGTCATATAATTGAATATTTACATCATATTATATCTACAGAATGGTACTTGTCTAACTGGTTTGCGTGAAAACGATTCAATCAGGTTTAAAACTTAAGGGAAAAAGACTACAAGGCCTTCTCATGGCCACGCTATGTATAAAGCCATAATACAATCATTATTGGCTCTGAATCTCATGCATAAAAGGAGTTATGGCCTCCTCATTTGTGCCAAAGAGACAAGCATGTTGCGAAACAATTTTCATCTTCTCCACCCAAAACCATTCAACTCAAGCCATCTTTCCTTGGTCGACACTATGGTATCACTATTGGAATTCAAGTCCAAATCCTTTGTCATTTTAGAGAATTTTTTACACCCCTTAGAACATTTTTTTAACTTGATTCATTTAAACTTTGGATGCCTCATACATTTGACTACTTTCTTGCAAAGATAAAGAACTAGAAAAGGCTAATGTTCTGGTTATGGGTGGATCAACAAGCACTCCATTTATTTTTCACTCTTTTCATTTTTTTTGATAAATAGTTGTCATTTTCTTTTTCTTGTGGTATGCCACTAGTATCCCTCTCATGAAATGCAATTGAATAATCCTTGGTCTTAGAGGAAGGTGAAGAAATATTTTATTCTCCTATAAGTTCTTGCAACCTCATATCTTCTTGGTTTTCATCTCGTGAAAACTACACTTTGTTCTCATAAGCGGATCTTGGGCATTTTCTACCACCAACCTAAAAATTCTTTGTAGGACTCTTCTCAAAACTCTCATTTGAAGTGAGGCAGCTATATGTAGAAAAATCTACAACCCATAATTTTTTATGAGCAATTTGAGATTCTGGAAATAGACGATGGATTTCAGGCATCATGGAGAACGTAAAATGAGAAGATACAGAGTTAAAACACTCACTTTTCACTTTTTAAGCCAACGTAGGAAGTTCCTCATGAGTATCTTCCAATCCAATCGAACCCACTTGGTAACCTACAAGAGTTTCCCTTTATTTTTGTAGAATTGACTTCAAGTACTTTCTGTGTGCTTCCATATGAAGTTGCAAGTGTCTTTGAACATGCTAAAAGCAAAGCTTTAAAATAAATGTGACTTTTTGAAGTTCATAATTCACAACAACATAGTAGAATCATGTACAAAGAATGGGAGCTAGAAAAAGGGAAATCTAGCCCTTACCTCCAGTTGTTCATGCAACATTATATGTACCTCCATTTTCATTCTTAGAGCCTGTGATTTGTAAGGTTCTCAGATACAAGAATAGAATGTTAGCTATATATTCCTTAACATTAAGAATAAAACATCATTTCGAGAGGATAAAATATCTTAGAGACCTTAAAACGAAAGCACCATTATCTCCTAATAGAAACACACTATAACAGTCTCACAATTCATAAAAAAATTTATATCCTTTTTCCTAACAAAAACCACCCAGTTTTGGCTAGAAAAGGATCAATCATAATTTGGGAGCATATCACTCTAGGAATTTTCAGGTAGAGTCCATAAAGGAATGCACCGAGAATGGAATCTAGGAAATTTGTGGCAAACTCCCACCAGCCTACAGCTACACCAAAGCCCAATCAACAAAAAAATTTAAAGCATTAACCCAAGATATGAACAGGTTCAAAAATTAGATGAATTTGAATAGTATATATATCAATATTGAATGGAAATCCTATCATAAAGAAAACTACTTAAAAATAGAGAAAATAAATTTTGTTGTGCGTAAACAAATGCAGATGAAAAGATGATAACAATGCTTACTCTATCATATTTGTTGCAATGATAGCACTAACCTAGTATGTTTCCTGTGGCATTTGGTATATAGAGGAGTTTTCATTCAGTTGGATGGAATGAAATTTATTATATGCCTAGACATGGAAATACTTCTAGCTCCAATGCTGGTGCAACGGATCATTCATCTTCTCAACAACAAGAAGCTAGTTCAAGAAACATGATGATGGTATTGCTAGTAATACCTGGTTTGTTTCAAGTTCAAAGAACACAGAAGCTAACCATGAATCTAGAAATTGGGTTCCAATGAACCAAAATCCAAATGGATCTGGGGTTATTGCTACTTTTATGCTACATCCACTACCAGGTATACCTCGGGCATCACATCATATTTCATTCACAAAAATACCTAGGAGAAGTAGTGGTTTTTCTCAAGGACATGGCTTATCATCACCTATTTCCCAGCCTTCATAGGTTAGTCATTTTAATCCTTAAAATATTCATTCCACTTCATCATAGATGTGCATGTGCCATCAGTCACTAGTTTGTAAGCCCCAGAATATTTTAGATCAAAAACACTATTGATGGAATGCCAAGGTGATGGGTTGGTAGGTGAACCATTTTGGTCGCTACAAGAAATTATTGTTGAAACTGATGGACCCAACAAAATAATGACTGAGGTTTGTAGTATGTAACTTACCAAGTGTTTTTAATAAAGCTTAGATTTAGAGACAATGACTAGTATATTAATGGAATTTTTAATGTAGTCCTTCAATCTCTGAGGTGGCAATAATTTCATATTTTTCTCTTGATGAAATGATATATCTATAGAGATACTTGCTTGTAAAAGAAACCTATGTTGTGGGATGTGTTGGGAAAATTGGACTGCTCCCAACATAGGGAAGGAGGACCAACATAGTTTAAAGTTCCAAAATCCTTGTCAAGACAAATTTCAATTACGAAATTTGGTTCAGTCCTTGGAAGATAATCCTTAGAAAAATCACTCGTTTGGTTTTTTTCTGTAGGTTTTAACCCTGTATAGAAATTATCTACAAACGAATTATTAAAGAGAGAAAATAAACAACAGCAAGAGCACAAAACATAAAACATAATATAGATATACACATATATCTTCCCCTGGATCTCAAATCGGGACTACCAACTTGTTTGTCATTATATTCCTTTTAGTGTTACAACACATATATATACATTCTGAAGCATTCATCAACCAAAATCCATTAACCTTGGATTAGAACATAACCGTATTTCCCTTAACCAGATCTACAAAATACCAGGGGCCAGAAACCATCATGCCCCAAAACTATGTGCAAACCAATGTACAAAACCATAGGTGGGTCCGCCTACCTAAAATAGGGTCCATATTTGTTTTTCCTGGGG
Organism: Pinus albicaulis; assembly: GCA_034641835.2. Lineage (NCBI taxonomy): Eukaryota > Viridiplantae > Streptophyta > Pinopsida > Pinales > Pinaceae > Pinus > Pinus albicaulis. The sequence goes on from CM076584.1 coordinate 1,217,870,195, forward strand.
CGCTATCCCACACCCTTGGAACCCCTAGAAATGGGGGCTACCCTCCCCCCCCCACTCTTTGACCCCCCCACTGTGCTCAATGCAACGAAAGGATGGCCTATCGTACCCCCTGTGAGCCCCCCACACGTGTGACTAGTCATGAAAAGACTATAAAACATATCCAAAACTCTCCCATTTGTTGCTTTCTTTCCGTAGGGGGCCATAAGAGATCTTAGTCATTAGTCCAGCCCTACAACACCCATTGTTTATCTACACCAAGAGAACTTCTAATTGCTCACAGACTTCATCAATGCATCTTAAAAATTATTCAAAGTCTTTGCTTTTACCAGAAACACCTTTTTATCCTCAACCATATCTATCACAAAGTGACATTGAACATCAATGTGATTTGTCTTTGAATGATAAGCAGGGTTCTTAGCCAAGAAAATTTCACTTTTCCTATCACAGTCTATCCGTATAACTCATTGCACCAACACCATACTTGAGCACTATCTCTGCAATCAAATTTCTTCCTTGCTTGCATGAGTGGCTGCCATGTATTCTGTCTATATAGTTGAAAGAGCTACTGCAGACTGTCTTTTACTCATCCAAATGACTATATCTCCAAATAGGCTAAACACATACCCACTTGTAGATCTTATTTGGTCTAGATCTCCAGCCTAGTATACATCAACAAAACCACGAATGTCCAAAACTCTTTCCAATCATGGTCTTCTCTAGTAGCACAAACCATAATCACTAGTGCAACGCAAAGATCTGAAAACCCGCTTCACTATTTCCCAATACTCCTTCCCTGGTTTTGACATAAAACTGCTCAATACTCCCACTACATGTGCAATGTCTGGTCTAGTACAGACCATTGCGTACATCAAGCTACCCACTTCACTTGCATATGGAACACAGGACACATCCTCCTCTTCTTCTTTTGTCTTGGGGCATTTTTCAACAGATAGCTTTACACATACAGGAATAGGAACCTTCACCGATTTACTATCCTGCATATTGAACCTTTGCAATAATGTCTCAACATACTTCCTCTCGTTTAACCAAATATTCCTCTTTGCTCGACCTCTCTTAATTTCCATGCCCAAAATATAGTTTGCAGCACCAAGATCCTTCATGTCGAATTTGGAGAATAATTGGGTCTTCAAATCCTGGATAATTTATTTTTCATTTCTGACGAAAAACATATCATCCACATACAAGACCAAATAAATAACATGGTCACCAATTAATTTAAAATACATAGAGTGATCCTCTTTGCTTTTGGTGAAGCCAATTCCCTGTATATAAGTATCAAATTTCTGATACCACATCCGTGGTTACTATTTAAACCCATATAGGGAATTTTTTAACCTACATACTAGTTCTTTCTTACCCTTCGCTATAAAGCCTTCAGGTTGCTTCATGTAGATCTCCTCTTCCAGATAAGCATGAAGAAATTTTGTCTTCATATCCATCTATTCTGCCTCAAAATCAAATGCAACAACAAAAGATAAAAGTAATCTAATAGAAGTAACCTTGGAAATAGGAGAAAAAATATCACCAAAATCAATTCTCGACACGTGGGAATAACCTTTCGCTACCAACCAAGATTTATATTTCTCCACATTTCCTTCTACATTCATCTTCTTATTAAAAACCCATTTTCTCTCAATGGGCTTCCTTCTAGCTAGCAACTCTACCTGATCTCATGCCTCATTTTTGTGTAAGGATGTCATTTCATCAACCATGGACTCCTTCCAGAGTTTTACATCCTCTTAATTCACTACCTCCCTGATAGTTCTGGGATCATCATTGGTGATATTTGAATAAATATTTGAACATAAAGCATTTGGACTATACCTTTCTAGCTTCCTTCTTTCCCGAACTAATCTTCTCACAGTAGGAGTTTGTGGCTCTTCCTCTTTTGATTCTTGTTCTGTTGTAGAGTCTGATTCATCCTCCTTTAGCTAAAACTCTATATTCTCAGGTTCCTTTGGTAGGAATTAATGTTTAACGACATATTTCACCTCTCTAAACACCACATCTCGGTTGTACACAACCTTGCTTGTTTTTGGGTTCCAAAGCTTGTACCCTTTTAAACCATCCTTATACCCAATAAAGATGCACCTTTTAGATTCATTATCCAACTTGGCCATTTTCTCATTTGGAACATGTACATATGCGTCACATCCAAATACCCTCAGATGTGAAAGAGAGGGTTTCTTACCAGTCCATACCTCATGTGGCTTCTTATCGTCCAACACTGATGAAGGTGATTTTTTAACCAGGTAACATGCAATGTCCACTGCCTCTGCCCATAATTCTTGTCCTAAAATGGTAGCACTGAGCATGCTTCTTCCTTTTTCCATCATCATTCTGTTCATTCTTTCTACAACTCTGTTTCACTGAGGTGTGTATGGAGTATTCTTATCCCACGCTATACCACACTTCTTACAGAAATATTCAAATTCCTTCTTGTAGAACTCTCCACCACTATCTGTCCTCAACACCTTTATATTCTTCTCCGTCTAGTTTTCCACCAAAGCCTTAAATTCTTTAAATCTATATAAGACTTTATATTTCTTCCTCAAGAAATATATCCATGTATTCCTTAAGATTTCATCTATGAATGAAACATAGTACACTGAATTTCCCAGTAATGGAATTGACACCGGTCCAAACACATCACTGTGCACAATCTCTAATATCTTGTTTTCCCTCTTAGCAGCAAAAGGAAAACTCACCTGATTCTGCTTTCGATATAAAAAATGTTCATAGAAATCAAAATCTAGAGAGAAATTAGACATACCTTCTACCATACATTAACCATGAAGTATCTGAAGGCCCTTCTCTCCAATATGTCCAAGAATTTGATGCCATATCAGACCGCTAGGCTTTCCCCTCCACTTTCAAGAACCACACAATTGTTGCACCCATCAATAATAATGCTACCCTGAAGCTTGTACAAAGTTCCAATCTAAACTCCCTACATTAATACCACTGGTCCCAAAACCATCTTTCAGGTATCTTTCTTTGGCACTGATTTTACACTTGCATCATCCATATTTCTTACAGAAATTAGATTTCTAGCCAATGCAAGAATATGCAGAACACCAAGAAGTGTTCTAATCCTTCCAACTTGCAGCTTCAACTTGAATTTTCCACGTCCTAAGATTCTAGCCTTCCTATCATCCCGTAATAAGAGATCACCACCATCATACTTCTCATACTCACAAAACCACTCACTATGGGGAGTGAAGTGAAAGGATGCACCTGAGTCAATCAACCATTCCTCATGATCTACATGTGCATTTGATGAGGAAGAGAAATGCACATCCCCACCTTCATCTGAGGTGGTTTTTTCTTCTACAGAAGGAGCATCACCAGATCACTTTCCTTTCTTAGGAGCTTTAGACCTGCAGTCCTTTTTGAAGTGCCCTTCCTTTCCTCATTTCTAGCACACCTTTACAGGATTTCCTGGAGATTTATATCTCCTTCTAGATTTAGATCTCCCACTCGAAAATCTATTTTTGTTTCTATTTTGGGACCTTCTTCATACAGATAAGGCATTTCCGTTTTGGCCCTCCATATTTCTTCATCTCATTTCCTCCAACAACAAGGCTAAGAAAATTTCATCAAAATTCAAGGTAGTTGTATTGCTACCTATTGCAATAACCAAACTGTCCCATCAATCTAGTAGGGAACACAACAAACTGATGCACTTATCTTCATCTGCAATTTTAATATCAACATATGACAACTGACTTTCCACATTATTGAAGGCGTTTAGATGCTCTGTCACTGAGTCCCCGTCATTCATCCTCAAGTTATATAGATTTTTCCACAGGAACAATTTATTCAACAAAGACTTAGATTTGTACAAAGTCCCTAACTTGACCCAGAGAGTATTCTCCATAGGTTCCCCAGATACATTCAACAATACAAAATCCAAGGTACACAACCATATTTTTCTCTTTGCCTTCCGATCCAAATTCTCCTAGTAATCATCAGACATTTCCATTGGTTTAGTACCTCGATCTACCGTGATCCACTGATCTTTATCCACTAGCAGATCCTCCATATTGAGATTCCACAACTCAAAAATCTAACCATTAAATTTATCTATCTCTATCTTTCCACTGCTCGCCATCTTCTTTCACCACAAGAATCGATCCTGCAAATCTCCAACTAAATAGGGTCTACCACAGGCCCAAGAAAAAAACCCCTCAGCAGTAAAGGCACCCCCTTGAAGCTGCAACAACTCCGATACCAAATGTAGGTTTTAACCCTGTACATAAACTATCTGTAAACGAATTATTAAAAACAAAAAATAAACAATAGCAGGAGCATAAAACATAAAACATATGTACACAGAGGTTTTCCCCTGGATCCCAAATTGGGATTACCAACTTGATTTTTCATTATATTCCTTTTAGTCTTACAACACATATATATACATGTCGATGCATTCATAAATCCAAATCCATTAACCCTGGATTAGAACATAATCGTATCTCCCTTGACTAGATATAAAAAATACAAGGGGACAAAAACCATCATGCCCCAAAAACATGTGAAAACCTATGCACAAACCATAGGCGGGTATGCCTACCTAAAATAGGGTCCAAAAGCATAGGCGCATGCGACTAGTCATGGAAATAATATAAAACAGACCCAACATTTCCCCCTGTCAAGATCAATATCAATTATGAAATTTTCTTCAATCCTTGGAAGATAATCCTTTGAAAAATAACTTGTTTTGTTTTTTCCCCTATTTAATTTTTTCTCAAACCTGAATAACATTATATAACATGAATTATCTCTTAACAAACCATGTTCATGCCAAAAAATAATTTCATGGAAAATAATAATATTATACTCACAATAGATGTCTTGTACATACTATCGAGATTCATTGTGGTTTGAGTCTAGTCAGTGCAATATGTTGATTGGACCCCTTCCTCCAGTGGTTTCTACTACGTTCTAGAAAACGTTTTGACATACGAATGATAAATATGTTCTATGACAAGGTTTTTTGGAGTTTAGTAGGTCCTACCCACCTTCTATAGTGGTATAAACCAACTACGATGAAATCTTTCCATCCATCTCCTGAGGTGCCTCAAATTTTGTCTTGTGTGCAAGCTAGGAGCTAACACCATGCTGAAAGGTGTAGATTGTTCCTTGCCATGAAAAATGGCTTGAATTTTGTACCGATATACCCTTAAACTAGATACTTTCCTAACAAAAATAGACTACAACAGTCTCACAAGTCCTAAAAAAATTAATAGCCTTTTTTTTAACAAAAACCACCGAGATTTTGGCTGGAAGGACTGATCAAAATTTGGGAACATTCAGCTCCAGGAACTCTTGGGTAGAGTCCATAAAGGAATTATCCAATCTTAATAGAAGTTGGGAAATTTGTGGTAAACTTCCACAAGCCTATGGCTAGACTATAGCCCAATCAATTTTTTTTTTGAAAGTATTAGCCCAAGATATGATCAAGTTCAAAAAACATTGAACATTGAATATTAATTTTATATAGATTGAATGGAAATCCTATCACCAAGAAAATGACTTAAAATAGAGAAAATAAATTGTGTTTTGTGTAATAAAATGTAGATGAAAAGGTTATAGTGATTCTTACACTGTCATATTTCTGGGAATTATATCGCCAAACCACTATGTTTCATGTGTTTTTTGGTATACAAATTAGTTTGCATTCTGTTCGATGGAATGAAAGTTCTTCTATGCTTAGAATTGGCAATGTTTCTAGCTCCAATGATGGTGCAAGGGAGCATTCATCTTCTCAGTAAGAAGAAGCTAGTTCATGAAACCTGATGATCGTTGTTGCTATTAATACCTAGTTTGTTGCAGGTTTAGAGAACATAGAAACTAACCATGAATCTAGAAATTTGGTTCCAATGAACAAAACTCCAAATGGAATTGGGGATATTTCTTCTTTGATGCTACATCTGCTACCAAGTATGCCTTGGGAATAAAATCATATTCCATTCACACAAGCACCTAGGAGAATTAGTGGTCCTTCTCAAGACATGGCTTATCATCATTTATTTCCAAACCTTCATAGGGTAGTCATTTTAATCCTTCTCAGAATATTTATTCATCTTCACCATACATGTCCTTGTGCTACCAGTCACTTTTTTGTAAGTCCTACAATATCTTAGATCCAGTAGTATTAATGGAACACCAGGTTGATGGGTTGGTAGGTTTATCATTTGGGTTACTGCAAGCAATTTCTTCTGAAGATTATAGACAAAACATAATAATGACTGAGGTTTGTAGCATGTACCTTACCTAAGAGTTTTTAATGAATATTAGTTTTAGAGATAATGAATAGTATATATATGGAATTTTTTATGTAGTTCCTCAATCTCTAATGTGTCTATATTAATGGAAATTATAATATATTAATGGCATTTTTATGTATTTCTTCAATATCTTATTGAAAGTTTCTACATATAGAGATTCTTTCTTGTAAAAGAAACAAGGGTAGTGGGATGTGTAAGGAAAATTGGACTACTCCTAACATAGGAGGGCCATCATAGAGTAAATTTCCCAAATCCCTGTCAAGACAAATATCAATTATGAAATTTGGTTCAATCCTTGTTGAAGATAATTCTTATAAAAATCACTTCTTGTTTGGATTTTTCCCATATTTATTTTTTTCCCAATCTTGAATAACATTATATAACATGAATAAACTCTTAATAAACCATGTTCATGACAAACAATCCTTTCATGGTAAACAATAATATTTTACTCACAACAGGTGGCTTGTATAGACTATCAAGATTCATTGTGGTTTGATTCTAGCCAGTGCTCTATGTTGATTGGACCCCTTCCTCTAGTGGTTTCTACTATGTTCTGGCAAAGATTGCAACATCCAAATCATAACTATATTATACGACAGTGTTATTTGCATCACAGTAGGGCCTACCCACCTTCTAGAGTGGTAGAAACCAAGTATGATGAAAGCTTTCTTTCCATCTCCTGAGGTTCCTCAACTTTTGACTTGTTTGCAAGTTAGAAGCCAATACTACGCCGGTAGGGGTATATTTCCTTTTTCTATGAAAAAGGGCTTGGATTTTGTCTTGATATACCCTATATTTTTATTTATCTTTATGTTTTGATATCTCTAATATATGTATATATTTATAATCAATTTCATGTTAATTTTTAATTAATAACAATTATAACTTAAGGTGGGGTACCTAATCCTTTCGCATCCCTTGAGGACAATTTTTAAACAATAATTTAGATGAATGTGCTATTATTCTTGTCTTGAGAATATAATGATACTTAACCATTTTTTATTGCAACATATTCATAGTGTATCAAAGCTTATGTAGAGTCAGAGAGGTGATAATATGAGATTTGAGGTTATTTTTTTATTCTTTTATATCTTGTTGATTCTCATTTTATTTTATTTGTTATATATTTACCCAAAATACATACCACCAAAAAATATATCACTGATGACATAAATAGAAACTTCATTCTCCTCACCCTTCATCAGATTGAGGGGAGATTTGACCTTCAATTTCCCTTGGGTCACAAAGCTGAATTGTTTTTTCTTCCTTTGGCATAGATTAGAGTGAGTTCTTAGTTCCTTGATTATTACAAGCCATGGAGAGATTCCATAGTATAAGTGAAAATTAAGCTTCATATCTTGTTGCATTCAATCTACGTTGTATCCAATCCATGTTTATCAGGAAATTTTATGCTCATTACATTAGCATTGTGTGTGGTTCATGCTTGTTCCAAATTACAAATTTTAGGAAACTTCCATCAAAGTACTGCAATTGGCTTCATTGATCACTTTATGAGAGTAAGACTCTCCAAATCTCTTTCACATTAGTGTATTCCATAGAAACTCTACCTGTTATCCCTGTAAGCTTGCGTGCAAAAGAGTGCCTTCGGACTTGTTATGAACAAGATTTTTCGAGTATGAGCGGTATGAATTAATGCTATTAAAACAGGAGACGAGCCTTGTAGCCCTTGGTCATTCAAATTGAATCGAGATACATTGAAAAATAATATTTTGGCATAGGGTGGCTGACTGAAACAAACTTTGATCCCTTCTAGAAGTCATGGAAATTGTAATCTGCTAAACCACTAACAAAATTTCCGAAGGAAAAAATCCAGAGTTTGAGGACATGCCTTGCCATGTTTCTAGAATAGAAATGTAAGGAACAAGTTGAAAATATATAGGAGGGGAAGTTTCCTTGAGCCACTGGCACTTCCCACTAATATTCCTCCAATTTGTGATGTGTTGAGGCCTGCATGAACCTCAACCTTCCATATTTGAACACATCTGTTTTGGGTGCAACAAGAGCAGTTTGAGGGGAAAGAATAAGGAGAGCAAGTAGGTTGCATCTAGAATGCACTCAAAGATGTAATTGATACAAACCAATGAATACTTGAACACTTACAGAGACCAAGAACCAGCAAACATAAAACCTTAACCCAACTTGAATTTTTCCGTTACAAACATCCCTTAAATGAAGCTCCTCGATCTACCATTTTCAAGGTGTTTTGATGAATTGTCTGCATATAATACTTCATATTTCTTGTTGTGCAAATTTATTACCCAATTTATTTTGAATTTAGGGGATTAGTCTAAATTCCATCACCCTACATTTAAATAATGTTCCAAGGTCCAGTGAATGGAGCCCCTTTAACTGCCATTGCCAAGGTGTTTGTCTAACTTGTTTGCATTGAGTACTTCATATTGATTGTTGTGCACATTAATATCCACTTTATTTTGAATTTAGGGGATCATTCTAATTTCCATCACCTCACCTTTTAAGAATGTTCCAGGGCTAAAGTTCAGAAGCTAACATAGCCCAATGATCTGCCTCCTCATTCATTTCTCACTTGAAAGAATCAAAATCATTTGAAAAGAGAGAGAATGTTGTTTGATTCTAGAAAGGAAAGTCTTTCATATATACTTTTCTTGATTGGATTGGTCAATTTTTTCTTTAATGACAATATTATTCAAAATATTTCAAAGACCCAATTTGTATTAGGTGTTGTCTATTAGATGATTTGAAGTTTTTGGCTGGAATCTAGTGAAATAACTATTGGTCAAATATATGGTTGTTTAAATTGGGTTTTCAACTACATATATGGATTCAACACCATAAAAAACCCGTCAAGAACTTGGATTGTGGAGATTTCACAACTCAAATATGTGATTCCAACAAATCCTTGCTAGATTTTGGGAAAATGAGACTAGAAAATAGGCCCTAGAAAAACCTTGAATATGTCTAACAGGTAGACTATGGATGCATAATAGGCTATCTTATTTCCTCTAGGATCATGAAGACCCACCACACATGTTGTATCTGGTCTATTTAGATTTCAAACTCATCCATTATTTTATTTTTTTGGTATTTTCATTTATGTTTGTGTGGTGTCATTTTTGTGATTATTTAACAAGAATTGTATTTTGTAACAGTTGAAAGAAAATTTCTTACAAAAAAAATGTGTTTTAATTACAAATTAATGCTTTGGGTTATCGTTGTTAGCTTTATATCTCCATTTCCTCTTGTATTTTTGATGTACTAGGATATTTGTGTGGTAATTTGATAGGTGAAATAGGATTTATAAAAACAACTATTTTATATATAAAGAAAGTTGTTAATGTATGATATAAAAAATATGTTAATGAAACAAATAATGTCCAAATATGGAAACTTTGATCGATCTAAAAAAATCACACAACTAGGACTCCAAGGTCGTACTAGTTTCCTGTTAACAAATATTCTCCAAATATTTATAAGTAATATCCATCGTATTTATGGATATATTTGTGGAAACAATTTATGTACCATTTTGTTAGCCTACGTGAAAATTTTCCATTTTTTTAACACAAATTTAAAATATTTGAATATAATTTTGTGCAAGTATTTATGAGTATTTGTACCATGTAGTTAGCATGCTTGACAAATCTCCTTTTTTTTTAACAAAAATATAAAATCTTTGAATATTATTTTCTGCAAGTATTTATGAGTATATGTACCATGCAATTAGCTTGCTTGAAAAATCTCCATTTTTTTCTACAAAAATATAAAATATTTCATTTGAATGTTACTGGACTCTCATGTGAGCAGATTACAAGAAATGAGATTGGAAAAAAGATGGGGAGACAATGCAGAGAATGTCTTGGATATGAATAAATTTTTGTTGGATATCCTTCGGGCACTTGATCCAATGACTTTGGAAATATTTTTAGGAAGGATTCCTATGTTTTTAATGTTGTGATTCTTTCACCTCATGGTTATTTTGGGGAAACAATTTTAGGAATGCCAGACACATGTGGACATGTAAACATACTTTTTCTAGCTGCATTGCCCATTCCATGATATCCTCTTTTTATTGTTTGATTGTATTTTGAACTTTTAATTTGATTTTGTTTTGTATTTTAAATATACAATTTAAAATTCTTTGTATGATACCCATTTAAACAACATCCAAAACTTGAAGGTAATATTAGTATAATAATTGTTTTGTGTAAAAATATTCTCAGATTCAAAGTTTGTAGATATAAAAGATTAAGAAAAAAAATCAATGTCTTCGTTTGATTGTTATTTGACTCTGGTGTGGGTAGGTTACATGAAATATGATTTGAAAAAGGATGGGGAGACAATGCAAAACATGACTTCGATATGATTCATTTTCTAATGGAGATCCTTTAGGCACCCGAGCCATCGACTTTGGAAATGTTTCTAGTATGGATTCTTATGGTTTTTAATGTTGTGATTCTTTCACCTCATTGGTTATTTTGGGCAAGAAAATGTTTTAGGAATGCCAGACAAGACATTGGCAGATAGATAAATAAATTTTTTATAATTGCAATGCCCATTCCATGATATCCTCTCTTTATTGTTTGGTTGTATTTTGAACATTTATTTTGATTTTGTTTTGTATTTTAAATATAAAATTGAAAATACATGGTATCATGTCCATTTAAATAACGAAATATTGAAGATGAAATTAGTATTACACGATATTGATTGAAATCATTTGAGCTCTTTTGTATTAAAAAATTTCATTACTATTAGAAAAAATTACTTTCATGTTGTCTTTTGAGCACGTGTTGTTTATATACTTAACCAAGTTCATGAATTATAGAATGAAATGTTGTTATGAATAAAATGACAAGTATTATACATCACACCTCATATTATTTTTTTTTCACAAGCTATGTAAAGCTTCATATTTTTAGTATGTAACTTAGTTGCCATCATTGTACCTTAAGCTTTCCATGAAGGTTGAATACTAAGTTACTAAGATGTTTTTTCCTATGTTTATTTTTTATTTTCTTTGTTTATATACATCATATGGCTACATAATTACCACTATCGCCCAACTAAAGAAAACTTGTTTGAGTTTCTTTATTTTATGGGGGGAAATGGCTTTGACATTGCTGATGTTGAGGTATATGTCGTGTAAATATTTTATAGTCTACTTTAGTTCATATTCTAGTGTTCATCATCTTTCATGTCTTACACTTGACACTATATCTTCTTTTGTTTTCAAAAAAGGAACTCAGAACTCAATATTGGTAGTAAGAAGCAAGAATTAATGAAATAGGAGAACAATAACACTAGAGCGACAAATGCAAAAGGAGAGAGAGAATAGAATTGGTCTAGTGATACCGTTAGGAGCAATATCTTGCATAATAAGACACATACATAGAGACTCATGGTCAAGTCTTTAGAGTTGGTATAGAATTCACCTGCAATTCCTTGGCAACACAATGATAATGTTTTGAAGTGATGAAACAACATTTCATGTTTAAATTGCAGTCCAACCAATAGTAAGTTGGAAACTCATATTGTGATATTGAAATTTAATATAATATAATTTATGTGGTTGAAGTTATTTATAGTTTCATCTGATATTGTTTAGTATTGTAATTAACATATGTAACTTTCAATTTTTATCTTAGATGAACATGTACATTGTATGATTTTTTTAAATTTAGTCGCAAAATAATACTAATTAATTTATGTTTATTAATAATGAACACATAAAATTAATCTAAAACTAATAAATTAGTAGTTTAAATTGATTAATGATGAACACAAATAAAATAAATATATGACTAAATTAGTCGTTTATAATGATTATGAATGAAAGTAAATGAAATGAATATATACTACTAAATTGGTTGTTTATAGAATGAATATGAAACTACCAAAAATGATAAATTACTACTGCAAATGATAATTTTTTTTATTACAAATGACGATTAAATTTTGCATATATATGACTATTAGTGGCTAATTTAAAGTATCTTATAACACGACCAAAATTTAGTCTTATTTCTTTGGTCATTAATTGATTCCAAACAATGACTAAAATTTCCATATATATGACTATTAGTACCTAATTTACAGTATCTTATAATGTGACCAACATTTTGTTCATATTTCTTTGGTCATTAATTGGTTTTCTTGGGTGATCATATAGTAATATATTTTTTTGTATATTTGGTCATTAATTGTGGCCATTAATGACCAAATCAATTACTAAAAGTTGGTCACGTTATAAGATACTATAAATTATCTACTACTGGTCACCAACTGAAAAATGGTCATTTATATGCAAATTTATTCATTTTTTTAGTAACTAATTAGCCATTTTGTACTAGTGTTAGGATTAAAAAAATATAACTCTACCTTTTTATATATTTCCCGTGTTGGTATGTGTTATATTATTTGTAAGAATAAATCACACATTGTATGTTGTGCGGGAACAATGGAGAGTTTAAGGGGGGGTGAAAAACCGCCTCCACACCCCGTCCACTCTATTTGGGAATTATTTTCAATCCATTTATGGAAGTTTTGGACACACTGTTTTTGTTAAAGAATTTTTATGGTGCATGGTGGTTCTCTAGTTTTGTTTAAGGAACTACGATTGTATTGTATTAATTGGGCAAATGGATTGGTGGTTCATGGATCCTACAGAATATATATTGTACTATAATACTATACAAAAAATTATGTATTGAAAAACCTTGCTGGTTTTCCCATTTTTGCCTTTTCGAGATAAAATATTTTTGTTAGTGTGTGTGTTTATTATTGAATCATTTTGGGTTTAATTAAGAATTTGTTTGTAGTAATTATTTATTTAGGGTTAAAACCTACACCTTTACCCACTAGAATTGTTTTGTCATGGCTTCCTCCATTGTTTTGTCTTCTATAAGGGCCTTCTCCATATTTTCTTTCACTTTAAATGCACCAACTTACTTATTGAGGAACATATATAGAGATAATTTATATTGGTTATTGAGGATTAATTCACTACCCGATAATATGAATTGGCTATGAATTCCACCCCCAAGGTATGCTATGATACCATTAGGGAAAATGAAAGCCCTATATGGGTCCAATCTCATTTATCCCAACCCCTAGAGCCAAGGAATTTAAACCACCCAACCGTATATCATCAAACTAACAAGGAAACTTCTCTATAAACCTAGCCATCTCTCATTCAAATTGAACCTTAATATTCTAAGCTATATAGAATAAAAGGGAAGGAATTTGTGTTTTATGCTTCATTATCGAAAAAATGCTTTCTTGTCTCTTCTTATTAACCCCTTCAGAATCCAGATTAAAATGTCTTTAATGTGTCTTCTTAGCAGTCCCTTGGGAATAAATATTTCCCTTATCTACTTAATAGTCACTTAGGTATGTGTTTGTCCCTTTCTAACTAGTCTCTCTAAAATTGTTATCTATTAATGATCTACTATAGGAATAAATTCTCTAATTCATTTAATGGTCTCTAGGCCTCTTTGAGTGGTACACCATTGGCTTAACTATGGTTACTTTTTGCAGAAACACAAGGTTGAAGATGCAAAATTTATAACAATGATTGTGGACATTCCAATCATTTCTATCTCATAAGAAATAATCACATTTTCATCCCTACGGTAAAAAAATCTCCAACTTACGATGGAATCTATTCAAATCACAATATTATCTTCCAATTTTCAATTATAATAACAACTAAGTTACATAGATATCTTCATAACTAAGGTGTAAAAAGTCTCATGGATGGGAGAATGATATGAGAGAATATTAATGAAAATTAAGGAGAGACCTTGATTTGCATGAGGTCCATATACCTTCTTCCTGAAGACGTGACAAATTTGTACATGTACACAAAAGTAAAAATATTGATGTGAGATGTTTTAAGAAATCATGAGAAAATTAGTAGTATTCCAAGTAGGAAATGTGGAAAGGTATATCCACTCATGCACACACTTTCGTCTTCCCCTCTAGTAGGACATAGCCTCTTTTTTCTCCTTAAACAAATATTTGTTAGATATTCTATTACTATGTTTCATTTGCATAATTTTACACAAATTACCACAATTGTGACTTTCATATGGCGGTACATGGAATATAAAATACACATGATAATCGTAGCAAATTTATTGGATTCACAATCATTCATTAATTTATTCCACAATATGAGTATTTATAATTCAATTAAAATTTTAAAAAAGGAGGAAAAGGTCATTATAACCTGGCCCACCTATCTTATCAAGAATTGAGTAATTTCCCACATATCTGGTCACCCATTAAGAAAATTAACTCATGAAAAAAGTACACAATTTTAACATATTATAATTCAAGTATTAACATTATGATATTGCAAAAACCTTAATATATGGAGCTCTTGTTTTGAATTTGTTGGTTGTCACAATCCTTATGTTACATTATTTGAAAATTTGTTGGTGTATTTCAATTAGAATACACTCAAGAATACCATAAAGAAACTAAAATCTCTCAAGGAGAAATTTATTAGATATAATCCATTGTCAAACAAACAATAATGTCCCATATTTATAGTGTTTGAAATTAAGTTTATACCAAGGGGGGATGGGCGGTGGGTAATTCAATATAAAGAAATTTTTATAAATTTAAAGAATTATATAATAGGACCATGCAACAATTAATATACAAAAAATATGAACACATGATATATGTGGAAACCTATCTAGGAGAAAATCACAAAAATTCTTTTGATTAGATGTATCTACAAGCACCAATTTCAATTAAATCTATCTTTGTAGGCACCAAACTATAGGAGACACCAAGCCCATTTTCTTTGTAGGAACCAACCGACTAGAAACAAAAATACCCAATTGTTTGTAGGTACCAATTAGCAGGAGACACCAATCTCCTTGATATTTATAGACACAAACCTAAAAGAGACACCAATCCGTTGATTTGCAGGCACCAATCTGCACAACCACACAGATACCTCTTTCATACATTTTTAGACTCACATCCATTGGAACTTCATTTCAATTTGACTTGGAGAGAAATATTTAATTACATATTTTTTTTGTATCTCCTATCTTTCTCGATAGTAGACTTTCCTTCTAATTTGGTTCTCTAACCCTATTAATCTTCCACTCGATGTTTGCTACTTGTTCTTAGATCTGCTTTGGACACAATTATTTTTTCTAAGATAACTTCTTCTTTATTTCCTTTACTCTTTAGGTTTGCAATTTCTTTTCACACAACTATTATTTACATAAATTAATTAAATCAACATTATAAAAGTGCTTCATAACTCTAGCATTCTTCACCTTCAACCTCTACCCAATATTCCTGAGAATACTCTATCTCCTACTTAGCAAGTTTGGCACTTAACATCTTTTAATGTCTACAACACCATTCCCTCTCATAAACTTCCACACTCTACTTGTCCACAATAGTCCTATGCTATCATTGCATGCTAACTCCCATAGTTTACATTGTTTAAATTATTCTTTATACTGAAAAGCTTCAAGATTTTCACCTGATTTGGAGATATTTCATTTCAATAACTTAAGATTTTGCACACTTGGAAACTCAATTTTTTGGCCTTAGGTCTAAACAATTTTCATAGTAGCAATTTCGATGTCTAATCATTTTGGAATCAACTAGACACCGATCACATCAAATTAAAGTGGATAATAGATTCCCAAATAGCTCTTTCGAAACACATTTAGCATTGAGGGCTTAGAATCAAGCCTCCTTGTGACTTGGGGATAGAAATTGTAGGCTTAAAATGCTTTTCACATATCCTGGGATCCATCATCTAGTCATTTCTCCCCCTCACACTAGACTACACTAGCATATGGGTGGATCGATCGATCACTCCTTGTGTGTTGAACCTTGAAACAAGATGTAAATTTTACCTAAGTTGCCTCCTAAGTTGAATCTAGAGCTCGGGATTTTCAAATGAGCACACTTGCTCTACACTCAGATACTCTGGTGGTGGCCTTTTCCTTTAGACTCCAAAAACATAAAAAATCCAAATGCTTAACATTGTGAAACCTTAGAAAATAGACACATTATGTAGATCCCAAGGCATCCATAGCATCCACATCATGCAACTATGGTGCAATCATCATGCACCACTTGTCGGTGTTCCATGTTTCCTTCCATGTCACGTGCCATGTGTCACATTCCAAATGTCTCATTGGACACCAAAAATGACAAAGTGGGTTCCATATTTCACTACCTATGGTTACAACATCGAATGGCTATGTCACCTAGCACCACCTCACATGATACCTATATTGGTGTCCACATGCAGGCTTAGATGAAAAAATATAATATTTGACTATTTCTTTAAGTGTCTCTTTGTTGCACTCTTGGATTCCCTAGATGCCTAGATGTTTGGATGCCTGAAAATAATATAAATATATCTCTTATCCAACTCTTTCATTTGAAATGTTGTTTTATTCACCCTAGATTATCTGAATTCTCGGATGCCATTGAACCTTGAATAGCCTTGAACCTTTCTTGAACTAGTTAAACTTAAAATACAGTTTTCACCTTCTTCCTTGACAGTTAAAAAAAGTGACATATACCATTGGAAATATATTACAATATACTATCCAACCATATACCATTATTTCTCATTTAAACAAATAATTTTTATGGAAAAATCCTACAAAGAAAGGCTACTCAAACTGCAACTCCATCCATGACATCAAGCTAAAAAAATTGCACTAAAAAACCAATGAAAACATACAAACAACAATGAAACCATGAAATTAATGATAATGAAAATAAAATCAATGAAAACATACACTCAACAATATGGTAATACACTCAACATATAATAACGAGATAGGTACAATAGCCAAATATAACAACCAATTACAACTAGAATAATAATGGTTCTTATGTGGTTACATATAAGACTTATTAGGAAACATTAATCTCTAGAAGAATGCATCAAAACTCTAATTTATAAGAACATAATATATTTGTAAATTAAAATAGACTTAATAAATATTGACTCTCTTAGCTAGCCAATTGAGTTAGTTTAGATAATATCTCAACCACACATAAAACTAGTAGCTAAATTTAACTAATTAACTATCATTATACAATGTTTAATATCACAAAATAAACACAATACAAGTAGGATTTAATATCTCTAACACCCTCCCTTAAAGAGTACATGTCTTCATCTCCAATCTCTATTTGGTAAAGTCTTCATTAATATCTTTATTCACTTTTGAAATCTTGTAACTTGAGCTCAATAACAACCATCCATATTGAGTTACATTTCCACTTTATCCCTTGAAGATATAGTTTTTTCAGACTAGTAAATCAATTTCGTGTTTGTAATGACTGAACTACTAGCCATTCTATTGTTATAATTCCATTTACCAAGATACATGGCCTAACAAATGTACTTGTCGTTTATCTAGGAAAGGAGTCTAGATATTGAATTTACCAAGAGTCAATATTACAATATAACATTTATCTATATTCATCATCATTTATTTATTCCATAAACTAAAAACCATGTTTTAATATAAAATAAGCCTGCATGCTCATAGAGGCCATTATCAATATCACTATGACATCCTCATTTACTAATTAATAGACAATTTCATGCCCAGATCCTTGTTTGCACTAATGATATCAGCAATATTATTCCTTAACTGTCATTGAGAGCTCGATGTCACCTAGCCTACATGCCTTACATTGTTCCAATTGAAATTGTTGGATCACAACAACTCAATTTTGTATGCACAAATTCAATGAAATTGTTCACCCATACAAAAATTTGGGCACAACAACTAACCAAGTATGGATGCTTCTCATACTTTAGCAAACCTAATGCATATGCATAAAAAAAAAAATATCTACATACACTTAAGATAATCTAATCTACACCAGATTAATCTCACAACTCTCATATATTTTTGGGCCCTCATGTAATGAAGTGATGCCTCGAGCTGCTAGGTTTGATACTGAATTAGAAGACACTCAAAATACCATAAAGAAGCTAAACTCTCTCGAGGAGAGTTCCATTAGATCTCATCCTTTGCCAAACACACAATAAAATCCCATATTTATAGTAATGGGATAGGTACAAATGATAACTATAACAACCAATGACAACTAGAAGGATAATGACTCTTCCATGGTTACAACCCATACTTATTGGAGAATAAAATATTCTAGAAGTATGCATTATAACTCTAATATATAATAATACAATATATTTATACATGAAATTAAGTATAAGATAGATTGAGTATTTTAAAAAGTTAATATTAACAATCATTATACAACGATGAATATCAAAAAGTAAACATAAGACAAGTATGAGTTCATATCTCCAACAAGTTCTTCGAGACAAATCTCTTCAATAATTTAACTTAAATCATCTTTCATAGATCAAAACTTTGTCCTCCATATTTAACAATTTCCAAATCCTTTTCATGGAAGTTAAAAATTGATGCTATGACCACCTCCTGGTCATAAATAAGCTTCAATGTAATATGTCTAGTTAATTTCTTCACTCCTTTTGTCAATGTTCTATTGATTGTTAGCCAATAAATATTAATCACTAAGAACTACAAAATTTTGACCATTAATCACTTCAAAAAAAATTTCGAATCTTATTGCAATACCTTAAGCACAACCCTCATGGCCAAGCCTTCCTTCTATGGTTGAATCAATTTTCTTAATATGCCAAAACCCTCATGGCCAAACCTTCTCACGTTGACTCATTTGCATGAGAGTAGTTCAATATAACACTCAATGATCAATATATTTCCTTTCTCGAGGATAAGTGAGTATGACTTCTAAATTATTTGAAAGATAAACCTAAAGATAAATGATTTTTATTCATCTTAGCTTGCTTCAAATCTTGAATTATCGGTCATGCTTACCTACTTTCAATCCATATTTGCAATATCAACGTATAAATATATACTTACTGTTTAAAACGATATCAACATATAAAAATATACGATTCAAATCTTGAATTATTGGGCATGCTTACCTACTTTCAATCCATATTTACAATATCAACGTATAAAGATATACTCTGTGTTTAAATATAATTTAATTTAAAGTGATAGTTCTATATAGATGTCCTTTTAATTATATTTGGAATTTGTAATTATTCAAAATTTTAATTATATAATTTATAAAACTTATCAAAATTGTTCAATTTAATAAATCATTTCATACATTCGAACAAATATTTTAAATATCTATACTTCACGAACCTACTAAAATTCTCAGATCTTACCATGAAATTCCAGGATGAAATTCCACCAAATATAAAAGGAAAAGAACATCAAATTGTGAGATTGTGTTAAGTTTCAAACATAATTTAATTTGTCAAATTCTTACTTTTAATATTTATTTATTATCTAGTTTAAAGTTTTAAGGTCACTGTCAAACTAGACATCAAATTAATGTATGAAATTCTGTGTTTGTGAGAGGACCCATCTCCACTTATCTTTCAAACTATTAAATTTACTAAGACATACATACTCTACGCTTCTGATTTTGAACTTATAACCTCGAAAAATGTCAACAGTTGCAGATTGAAGACATGAAGTTTGGCAAACAACACAGGAGCTCACAGGTGTAGATCACCAGGAGCTCCCACAAGTAAATGCACCCGCTTGGGATTTCTCATTAAACACCAATAATTAAATAGATACATTAGGTAAAACAGATTCCTAAATGATAGGAACTGAATGTCTAATAAAATGCGAAATCACAACTACATAACCAAATACCACCTAATCTCCATTAATTTATAACACTCCCCCTTAATGGAGAAATGGATTTTTAAACACACCTAATGTATCCCTAAACAAATCAAACTTCAGTCTTCCTAGTGGCTTAGTGAATATATCAGCCATATTATCACGAGAATTACAATACTCTACAGAAATCTCTTTGGATTGCACTTTCTCCCTAACAAAATTAAATTGAGTGTCGATGTGCTTAGTTTTCTTATGAAACATAGGATTGTAAGCCAATTTCATGGAACTATGATTGTCGCAATTGATGATCATAGCTTCTGTTTGTTCTTCCCCTGCATCTTGGAGAAGTCTACGCAACCAAACTGCCTCACATGTCGCTACACACATGGCTTGATATTCTGCTTCTGTTGAGGATAAAGCAACAGTATGTTGCTTCTTGTTGCACCAAGAGATGACCCCGGAACCAATGTTGAAGGTGTAACCTGTAATTGATCTTCTATCATCTATATTTCCTTCCCAATCAGAGTTTGTATAGCCTATCAACTTAACATCAAATCAGTCAGAATACAAAATACCAAAGTCTGATGTTCCTTGCAGATACCTTAATACTCCTCTTGCTGCACTCCAATGACTATCATGGGGTTGAGTCAAAAACTGACTCAAAACACTCAGTGCATAAGCTAAGTCTGGTCTTGTTGTAGTCAAATAAATATGACTACCAACCAATTGTCTGTACAATGTTGCATCTGCATATTTCGAACCATCATTCATCTAAATTTTGTTATTCTGCTGTAAAGATAGACATGAAGGCTTACACTCATCCATCATAAACCTGGACAACAGAATCTTTGCATACTTACCCTGGGACAAGAAATTTTGGCTTCAATCTCTCCAAACTTCTAGAGCCAAACAATATTGCATTTCTCCAAGGTCCATCTCAAGTTTCTGTGATAATTTATGCTTGATTTCTTCAATGAGATTGTCTGCACTTCCTGTTATTATCATATCATCTACATATAAAGAAATCACCACTATATGTCCTTCATTATTAAACACGGTATATAGATTGGGATCATTTTTTCTCCTTTCATAACCATGCATGAGGAAAAAAGAACCAATTTTTTCATACCAGGATCTAGGTGCCTGCATTAAACCATATAAAGATTTCTTTAATATACATACTAGGTGTTATTCTCCCTTCTTAACAAACCCTTCAGGCTGTATTAAATATACTTCTTCTTTTAAATCACCATTTAAGAAAGCAGATTTAACATCTAATTGATGTATTTTCCAATGATGTTTAGTGGATAAAGCAATAATCATTCTGATGGTATTTAATTTTGCAACAGGGGCAAATGTCTCCTCAAAATCAATAACTTCTATCTGGGAATATCCCTTTGCCACCAACCTTGCTTTATGCTTATCAATAGACCCATCTGCTCTAAATTTCAACTTAAATAAGCATCTACCACTTATGGGTTGTTTATCATCAAGAAGTTTTAGTAGATCCCAAGTATTGTTCTTAATGATAGATTCATATTCCTCATTCATTGCTTTCTTCCATTCAAGACTTTTACTAGCTTCATAAAAATTAGAAGGTTCTACAATGTTTAACATACCAGTCATAAGCGCATAATCCCTAGATCGAGTTGTTAATTGTTTTGGCCTGCTTGATATTCTGATTGTTGGAGGTTCAATTAATCTGCTTCTTTCTTCTCTTTGTGGACTGAACTCCACATTATCCTACTGCTGTTGTACTTGTTGTTGTTCCTGTTGCTGTTGCTGCTTCTGTTCCTGCTGCTGACTGACTCCTATTTCAGTATCCTCTTCTGAAAGTAAAGGTACATGCCATTCTTCATTTGTTTGGACAGGATTTCCATCATCAATCTGTTCATGGAATAATACATCTCTACTGACAAACACCTTGTGAGTAGTAGGGTCAAACAATTTATAAGCCTTATACTCACTACAGTAACCAATGAAAGTGCATTTAATGGCATTTGAATCTAACTTCTTCATGTTATCTTTGGGAACATGTGAAAAATATTTACAGCCAAATACTCTAAGATGACTTACTGTAGGCTTGAAGCCAAACACTGCTTCAAAAGGAGTTTTATACTCAAGACTTTTAGTAGGACTCTTATTCTTTAAATACACTACAGTATTAACAGCTTCTGCTCAAAAACCATTGGTTAGATTCTTACCTTTCAACATACTGCGAGCACACTCCACCAATGTTCTGTTTTTCCTCTCAACAAATCCATTCTGCTGAGGATTGTAAGGTGTTGTAAATTTCTGTTGTATCCCATGCTCATTGCAGTATTTGATGAAGACTACTTTCTTGAATTCTCCCCGTTGATTTGATCGAAGAATCCTGGTGAACTTTCCTGTTTGCTTCTCAATCATGTTTCTGAATTGCTTGAAATATTCAAAAGCATGAATTTTCTATTTAATAAAATACACCCATGTGAATCTTGTACATTCATCAACAAATATTAAAAAATAATAGGCCCCCCCTAACGACCTTGTCTGCATCGGGCCACATAAGTCAATGTCTACAATCTTGAGCATATCCCTCTGTTTTCTATCTTTAACGACAGGAAATTCATCTTTATGTTTTTTACCGAATGCACATGCTTCAGAATCAATATGCAACTTTTTCAAAACAGCAAGACCATCTACCATACCTTTGTTCTGCAATAGAAGGAGATCACTGAAATTGATATGCTCAAGTCGCTAATGCCACAAATTTTCAACAGACTTATCCAACGACATCAAGGCTTAGTGAGGCGTACTCTTCACATACAGTTTGTAGAGTCCCCCTATGTGAATACATGTAGCAATGGGCTTCATCTGATCCAACAAATCTTTAATAATGCAATGAGATTTAAAAAATTCTACTTTGAGGTCTTGATCTGTAATCTTTGACACGGAAATCAGGTTCTTCTTAATGCTAGGAACATACCACACATAAGATATATTCCTAATCTTACCATCAGGTGGAGTAACAAGGACATCTCAATGTCCCTTGATCTCATACCCTCTATTATCTCCAAGGTAGACTTTTACTCCAGAGTTGGATTCTTTAAAATTTCTGAACAATTTCTTTTTACTTGACATATGCGAGGAGGCTCAATAATCTATGAACCAAATATCTTATTCATCCTCCTCGGTAGCTAAGGCAGTGTCAGACTCAGCCATAAATGATCTAACATCCAGATTATGATCTGTGTCTGCTTCTGCATCTGCATCTGCCAAATGACCTGCATGTCTTCTCTGCTTGTACCTTTCTTGATTTTCCTTCTTCTTACGACAAAATTTAGCAATATGGCCTATCTAACCACAATAAAATCATTTAAGAGCAGACTCGTTTTTATGTGAGGTCATATCTTATGGTGTCCTTTTTTATGTGTTGCCCCTCCTTTGATCAGCTATTGCTCTCCCTTTTGACTTGAACTTTGTTATCAATGCAATATCTGGATCTTGAGGTTTGAGAGACAACCTCCTTTCCTCTTCTTGTAGAAAAATCCTAGTAAGCTCTTCAAAACATGGAGGCTTTTCTCTTGCATTCAATCCGGTTATAAACATATGATATTCATCCATCATGCCGTTCATGGTAATTGTCACCAGTTCATCATTTTCCACGGTTTGACCGATATCAGATAGTTTATTGTTAACTTCCTTCATCCGGGATAAGAATGACGAAACATAATCATTCTCCTCCATATTGATTGAGAGGATATTCTTCCTGAGGAACAAGGTTCGACTGGTGTTCTTGATTTCATACATGTCTTTGAGAGTTGTCTAGATGTCATTCGCTGTCTTGAAATCCCGAATATGAGGTATGATGCAATCTTTAACTGACATTTTGAGTAGCACCTTTGCCTTCATCTCCCTTTTCTCTCACTCTTGAACTTTTGCATTCGTTCCACCATTTGTAGTAGTCATCTTAACTTCATCGCCGATGATAATGCTATAGGAATTGTTTCCCTCAAGCAAATTTTGGAGCTTAAATTTCCAATTTGTGTAATTGGAACCATCCAACTTGCTACTTTCATTTAAGTAATCTGCCATTTCAGCATTCATCTTGAAAAAAAAAAAGATACTCTAGCAACTTAAAAAAACAACCCAGATTACCACAAAAAATTGAATGTAGTTGTGTGTTACAGCATATGTTTTCAAGGCAACAAAAACAAAAATTATACTATTAGAAAACAAGCTTTTGGATTAATCACCAACAACTTAAAATATACCCATGTTTTGGGTTCTCTTTCAAGCTTGCAAACAGCAGGAATATCCTTTGGGTGATGCACAGACCAAAGTTCAAAAAGAAATTGACTCTCATTCATAGTCCATTTCGACGCTTCTTCTAACATTTGTTTGTTACTCCTTCAATACAAAGCTTCCTTTCCACACGAGGAGTATAAATAAATAAACCAATGAGCTGATGATTTAAGCAATTGACACAAGGCACATGTTTGATCTTCTTGAAGCAAGCATGGACTTCATTTACATTTCAAAAACAAGCATGGACTTCATTTAAATAATGGTTGCGGCCTCGATCAATGCAGCGTTGAAAAAACTAATTTGCAGTGTTAAAAAAAACTTTGCAGTGAGCTCAATAATTATGTGAGAGACACTTACTGTCTTATTTCTTTTGCAGTGTTCTTCTTGTTGTAGACAAGGCCGCCAATGACAGTCTAGGTGTAGGAGTCTATGCTTGTTGAAAAAAACTTTGATACACGATCTCATCGACGTTGTTGTTGAAGAACAACATCCCCCTCTTCGCTGCACATTCCCCTCTGAAGCGACCTTGCAGTAACAATTAATGGCCGATGTCAAGCGTACAGGGCCTTGTCGAATATATCAGACTTCCCTGCAACAAAATTTTGGGAAAGGATGGCGGCCACAACAATGGCACCAATTAACACTTTAAATGAGTAACACCAGATCGGAAGCAACACTTGAGCTTAATTAATAAAGCTCTGTCTGATCTGTCCCTCTAGTCAAATGTCAAGGAAATCATGTTGCCACTATGTTAACTCGTGAATACGATGCATTGAAAAAATAGCACCAAATTGTGTAGACCTTCCCGGCTACTCCCAGCAGAACAAACAGATTTGCTCCACCTCTAGGCAATGCCACCAGAAAAAATCCCTTCACTGGCCACTCACAGTAGAATATACAGATCTGCTCAACCTCCAAGCGATCCACACCACATAAAAATTCCTTCACAGCCTTGGTAAAATTCCTTCACAGCCTCACGGCCTGCCTCACGCAGTACTACAATAGAGAACACAGCTCTACACCAACAAGCCATGAAATTCGCCTTCACGGCCAGCCTCACACACAACTTATCTCAGCTCTCCTAAGCTCTGATACTATGTCAACAGTTTCATATTGAAGACATGAAGTTTGGCAAACAACACAGGAGCTCACAGGTGCAGATCAATAGGAGCTCCCACAAGCAAATGCACCCGCTTGGGGTTTCTCATTAAACACAAATAATTAAATAGATAGATGAGGTAAAATAGATTCCTAAATGATAGGAACTGAATGTCTAATAAAATGCAAAATCACAACTACGTAACCAAATACCACCTAATCTCCATTAATTTATAACAAAAAATACATGTTAAATGCTATATAAATTCTAGTAATGTTAAATAAATTGTTCAACGTGAGTGACTCATGGCTTTGTATGCATATGAACCCCTTTCATCAGTGTGAAATTCACATTTATGAGTACGATTTAAAGTCCAGAACAATTTTTTTTAACAAAACCAATGCCAAACGTCAAAAAACTTGCAAAAATGACAAATGGAGAGAAATAAAAACAAGATTTTGCACAGTCTCGACCATATTTATTTATATTTTATTTATTTCATGAATGTCCCCAAATCCTCAGCCCCCTATTCTTAATTTTCCCTTAGTGACAACATTCAGTAAATAAACACACACATTCAATTCAAAGAAAAAATAAAATAATCACATAAGGCAATCAAATTTTGAAATCAAGAAAGTTTGAGTCTTACATGTTGTAGTTCATGTTCTCAGTGAGGCAAAAAGGAAAATTAAGATGGCACTTGGAAGGAAGATTGGTGATTACAGAATCGTTGATGGTTGCTAATACACATGACACGTCACACATTCACATGATTGTCGCTTCGTAGATCTGCCAGAGACTGGACAACCCGCCTTATCCGTTAAAAGGTTGGGGCATGGAATCAGTAGGCTTATTCCATTGTAATCCTGCAATCTTGTGGTTTTAGCATGTGATGCAGAAATAATTTTGTTATGGAGAATTTTCGTAAATGGGTATGGGGAAAATAGTTTCGTAGAAAGAAGAAGTAGTACGTGGAAGAATTCAACCCCACAAGTGATCTCCTACAAAAGCAAGTATATTGGGGTTAACATTCTCTAAAGGGAAAATGTTCTTATTGCTCAATTAAGTACCAAATCCCATAAACTTTTGTGTGAAACCAGACCGTGGAAAAAACCTAAAGAAGATTGGGAAGAACGAGTGTCTAAATTTTTCACATTTCATCTTGGAATGTGGTGCGTTCAAAGACATTTCAGAAATTTATGGGATTATGTTAGCATCTATTTCTTGGCATTGTGTTTTCAGCTAGGGGATTGTTGGAAGGCTGACCCAACTCATCATCAATTTGAATAAGAAAATGATTGAATCACAAAAGGCTAAAAACAGGGAATTGATGGTCTCATAGACTATTTTTAGTCTCATGTACATTAAAATATCATTTCATTTCATTTAAACATTATCACCAAAAATACCATAAGAAGTATCAGTTCACGTAAAATATTTATATCAAATTAATCAACATATTTTAATTATTCATTTACATAAATTATCATTCAATATAATAGAGCTCGCATTTTAAAAAATGTTAATATCTTTAAGGTCTGACACTAACACATTTCCCCTATATTGGAATCTAACACATCTCCCCTATACGGTGTTGTAGAGCATCTCTGCAACAAATAATAATAAAGAAACTAATGATAATAATAATAATAATAATATCAATTCAATAAAAAAATAATAATAAATGAAAGTACTTAAAATAATAATAATAATAAATAGATTCAATAAGTTTGTTATATTGAAAATTTGTTTTTATTAATAAATATCACATTAAAATAATTGTTTATATTGAAAATTTGTTTTTATTAATAAATACCATATTAAAATAATTCATAATTGATAGTTGATATTTCGTAACATATAGTTAATAAACATAAAAAGTAATAAATTTAATTAATAAAAATATATATAGTCCATTGAGTCTAGCTTTTGAGGTTAGACATAATTGTTATGATCTTCTCCAGCTAGGTTCAGGTCTAGTTTGACTTGTCATAGCTCTGAAATAAAGTAATTATGGGCATACATACACCATATAAATTAAAATAATGATTAGGAATCAAAGAAATTGATAATAGTTACATCGTACCAGGTGAGAAAATCATCGAGACAAATCAAATCAAATAATGATTACATGGTACCAGTGAGAAAATAATCAAGATGAATAAAACAAACTAATGATTACTTGTGGCATCGTGCTGCATGGTGCTAGGCCTCAGTAGCCTGGTAATAGGTGAGCAATGTTGGAAAATTAATCTCAACCACCTAGTTAAATGAACTCGCAGCAGCGATACCTCTGTATATGTTTTGTAGGTTGGGAATTGATTTTGCACCCAAGGATATGGGTTAAATGAAGTTCTAAATAGGAGGAAAATAAACCATTCTGCAACATATTAAAGGATGAAAGTCAAATGAAAATTTAATTCATGGTTTCATTTTTGTATTTGTGTATTAATTCACCTATGCTTTGTATTAACTTTTTATTATGTCATGTGTTAATGTCTTTGATATATATGTTTTGAATATACATGTATGTAGTTTATATTATGAATTATGGTGGAAGTAAGTCTGGAAAGAAAAGGGGAGAAAATCGTGGAGCAAATTTTGGTGGGCGGGTGAAAACAATAGTTACAAGTTGCGAATTTTGGTTGGGGCGTCAAAACATCAAAGGTTTTAAACCAACAGAGGTTTTACTATGTGTTACTTCACAACCCCTATTGAATTTAAATCTCAGTAAAAGTAGTGCTTTACTAGTGATGGGGCCGCAACATCCATATATGAATTTATTTCACGTTTTGAAGTTATAATATAAATTTTGGTTTGTCACTATATTATTCTAGAGATTTCAGGTGTGAATTTCACTGCCACTACTCTCTTTTACTTGGTTTCGTCGTGAGTAAATATATTTGATTTTATTTTCTCCATTATAGTTGTGATTTTAATCTCCCCCACTCTATATTAAAAGGAAGACTCCTATGATTTGATTTCCGCAACTGTATTGTATCCATTCGATTAAGACTGCAATTGTGTTGTATCCATTCGTATCCATTCAATTAAGACCTCTCTGCAACTCAGTGTGAACTCTGTGTGTTGAGGAAAAGAATTTCCCTGTCTTAAAATTTTTAACATGGTATCAGAGAAGGTCAAAAATGTATCAGTGTAAGAACAAGTGTTTTTACTGGGAATTAAACGGGGAGAAAGTTTTTTACATGGTGAAAATGGCAACAACAAGCACAAGCTTGACTAATCCAAAAATACCAAAATTTAATGGAAAACTTTCAAGTTATTAGGCTATTACAATGAAGGCCTTGTTTTCTTCTCAAGACATTTGTGAATTGGTGGAGAATGGTTTCCAAGAACTAGTAGATTCACTATCAAATAATGCTTTGACAGAAGAAGAAAAGGATGTGTTGAGAGAAAACATGAATAAGGATTCTAAATCCCTCTTCTACATTTTTCAAACAGTTCATGAAAGTATCTTCCCAAGGATTATAGTAGCAATGAAGTCCAAGAAAGCAGGTGATACCCTCCCGATAGCCTGCCAAGGCATGGAAAAGGTGAAGAAAACAAAACTATAAATGTTGAGAAGAGATTTTGAGACAATTTGTATGAAAGAGTTTGAGAATGTAGAGTCACTTTTTACACATGTAATTGGGCTAGTTACTCAAATCAGGTCCCATGATGAGACACTTGAGGAAAGTATAATAGTTGAGAAATTTTTGAGAAGTCTGCTAGAAAGATTTGATGCCATTGTTGTGGCCATAGAAGAGACAAAGAACCTCTCACAGATTTTAGTGGATAAGCTTTATGCATCACTGATCTCTCATGAACATAGATTGAACAGAGCAACAAACTACTCATTGGAGCATGCTTTCAAGACACCAATTTCATTTGGTCAAGGTAAAGGTCAAGGAAGAGGAAAAATCCCACATAGAGGTGGAAGAAGAAACCCTTGAAGCTCAAGTGGAAGGGGAAGCAATCAAAATCCATGTTAAGGGCCAAGCCAGAATCAAGCGCAAGGTCAGAGGTATGATAGATCCCAAGTTCAATGTCATTACTGTAAAAATTATGGTCATTACACAAATGAATGTAGAAAGAATAAATATGACATAAATAGCAAACCCAGTGGAAATTTCATCAAGGAAAATCAAAACCATGATAGCATGTTTTTATCTTGTCATGTAGCACAAGAAAACAAGGAGATGTATGATTTCTAGATTTAGGGTGTAGCAACTACATGACTAAGAACATAGAAATATTTTCCAATTTAGAGGAAAGTGTAAAATCTGAAGTGACATTAGGGATTGATAGAAAAATATTTTTCATGGGAAAAGGTAGAGTCTACATTCTAACAAAGAAAGGAGAGAAGAAATATATTTCAGATGTTTACTTTGTCCCTAGTTTGAAGCATAACCTCATAATCATTGGGAAACTCATGCAAAAGGGCTATAATGTTTTTTCTCAAAAATGATGTGTGCACGATTTTGGATAAGTCTCCAAATAGAAAATTGATTTAAAAACTTCAAATGACAAACAATATAATTTTTCCTCTCAAACTAAAATCATATTTGAAGGAAGAAGGTGCTCAAGCACAACTATCAACGAATTCACAAGAGAATGAAAGAAAAGTTGCAACTGTCACACAAGTAGACTTTCAATAAAAGGTCAAAGATGTAAATTGGTTATGGAATTTTAGATTTGTTCATCTCAGCTTTGGAGGTTTGAATTTGTTTCATAGGAAAGGCATGGTGAAAGTATTTCCACTCATAGAAAAATTGGACAATCTGTGTGAAGGATGGATCTTGGGAAAACAACATAGAGAATCATTTAGAGCAAGAAAGTTAATAAGGGAAAAGGCACTTTTGGATATTTTCCATTCAGATTTATGTGGACCAAAGCAAACACCATCAATTGGGGATAGCTATTATATTTTGATCTTCATAGATGACCACAGAAGGAAGACATGGGTATACCTCCTAAAATAGAAAAATAAAATTTTTGAGTGCTTCCATCAATACAAATCTCTTGTTGATAAGAAAAGTGGATGCTACATCAAAGTGTTGAAGACTGACAGAGGTGGCGAATACATCTCAAGTGACTTCCTACGTTTTTGGAAGGGGTATGGAATTCACAAGCAATTTACAACAAGATACACACCTCAAAATGGTTTCATGGAAAGTAAGAATAGGACCATTATGGAAATGGAAAGGAGTATGTTGAAAGCAAAGCATTTTCCAAATGATTATTGGGCTAAAGTTGTTTCTTGTGCATTATATATCATTAATAGGTGTCCAACCAAAAGTGTTATGAACATTGTTCCTGAAGAGTCATGGAGTGTAAGAAAGCATAGTGTCACTCACATGAGAATTTTTGGATGTGTGGTGTATGCACATGTTCCGGATGAGTTGAGGAAGAATTTGGACAACAAGGGGGGGAAATTTATATTTGTTGGATACAGTGATGAATCCAAGGAATACAAGCTCTATAATCCATGAAGCAAGAGATTCATAATCAACAGATATGTGCAGGTCATAGAAGTGGAAGCATGGGATGGAAGTTTAGAGAAGAAAATCAATGTGAAAAATGTACACCACATGAAGACAAAGAGGAATTGACTACAGCGAATAATTCCTCAACGATGACTCCTCCTACACCTACACAAGCTAAACAAAGTAGTCAACATGTGACACCACAAACAAATAATAGGACAATTTCACGTAGTCAAGAAAGTGCTTCTCCAAGCACACCACAAAGATCTGCAACTCCATCTACTTCAAGCGCAACACAAAGTGACATGTCAAGTCCATATTCTACAAGCACAAGAGGACAAAAATTCATAAATTTAAGTGAAATATATGAGAACAATATAGTTGATAGTAGCGATGGTATGAATTCGTTATTTGCACTATTTTGTCATGTAGATGATCCAATCCACTTTGAGGATGTAGTCAAAGAAGAGAAATGGGTTGCAGTAGTGGATGAAGAAATAAGAGCGATAGAAAATAATGACACATGGGAGTTAGTGAAGCTTCCGCAGGGAAAGGAAGTCATTAGAGTGAATTGGTTCATAAGACTAAGAGAAAAAATGAAGGAAATATTGAAAGACATAAAGCAAGGCTAGTTGTCAAAGGATACAAGCAACAACATGGAAGAGATTATGTAGACAAATTTGTGTCAGTTGCGAGGATGGAGACAATGTGTACAGTGTTGTTGATTGCAGTGAAAAATAAATGGGAAGTGTATCAAATGGATGCAAAATCAATGTTCTTAAATGGAGTGTTGAAAGAAGAGGCATATGTTGTGCAACCTCCTCGTTATGAGATAGAAGGCCAAGATGAAAAGGTCATAGTATGTGAAAATCTCTTTAAGGGCTAAAGCAAGCACCACGTGCATGGTATAACATAATAGATTCTTACTTTATGGACAATGGGTTCGACAAATTTTATGGTCAACCTACTCTCTACATCAAATAAAGTGGTCTTAAACTTCTTATTATTGTTTTCTATGTAGATGATTTTACTTTTATAGTGAGTGATGATTTCCTCATCGCTGATTTCAAAGCAGTCATGAAAATTGAGTTTGAAATGACTGAATTGGGGTTGCTAAGATATTTTTTGTGCATAGAATTGAAGCAAACAGAAAATAGCATTTTTCCCTCTCAAGAAATGTATGTTGGAGACATTTTACAAAGGTTTAATATGCAAAAAAATAAGCTAGCACTAACTCCAATTGTTATGGGGTTGAAGTTGAGCAAGGAATATTGTAGCAGTAATGTAAATCTAACATTATACAAAAGTATGGTGGGAAACCTAATGTATTTGACCGCAACTAGGCCTGATATAATGTATGTAGTGAGTTTCATGTCAAGGTTCATGGAAACACCCAAGGAGACACATTGGAAAGCTACCAGAAGGATTTTAAAGTATTTCAATGGGACAAAGGAGTATGGAATTTTGTACACCGCATGATATGATTTTAGGCTAGTTGGTTACACTGACAGTGACTGGGCAGGAATTGTTGATAACAAAAAGAGCATGTCAGGATATATTTTTCATTTGGGTTCGGGAGCCATTTCATAGGCTTTCAAGAAGCAACCGATAGTGTCATTGTCAAAAAGAGAAATTGAATATGTCACAGCAACAACAAAAATGTGTGAAGTTGTTTGGATGAGAAGAATGTTGAAGTATTTATGCCATCAACGAAATGTAACAACAACAATTTTCTGCGACAATATTTTCACAACTTCACTATGAAATAATTTTTTTTTCACAAGAGGACAAAGCACATTGATGCTAAATATAATTTAATAAGAGAATTAGTTAACAATGGTGACATTGTGTGGTCAACTGTAGGTTAGAAGAAAAATTAGTAGACATCTTCACAAAGCCATTGGCACTTGGAAATTTTGTTTATCTCAAAGATTGTTTGGGAATGGTCAATGGAAGTAGTTGCGGTTAAGGGAGAGTGTTGGAAAATTAATCTCAACCACCACTTTAAATGAACAAGCAGAAACCATACCTCAGTAAATGTTTTGCACGTTGTGGATTGAGTTTGAAGGCAAGGAAATGGGCTAAATAAAGTTTTGAACGGGAGGAAAATCACCCATTCCACAATGGATTATAGAATCAAATCCAAATGGAAATTTAATACATGGTTTCGTAAAAGGGAATGTGACAAAAAAAAAATATTGTGTAATACCCATGTTGTGTATTAATTAACCCATGGGTTGTATTATTTTTTTTTACTTTGTCATGTATTAATGTCTTAGATATATATATTTTTGAATATATATGTATGTAGTTTAGATTATGAATTGTGGAGGATGTAAGTAAGGAAGGACAAGGGGAGAAAATCATGGAGTGAATTTTGCTAGGCAGGTGAAAACAATAGTTACGGGTTTTATGTGGGTTACTCCGCAACCCCTGAATGTAAATCTTAGTAAAAGGTAGTGTTTTACTGGTGAAAGAGTCACAACCTCCATATATGAATGTATTTCATGTTTTGAAGTTATAATATAAATTTTGGTTTGTCGCCATATGCTTTTGGAGATTTCACGTGGGAATTTTACTACCGCCACTATGTTTTATAGTGCTTCACCGTGAGTAAATATGTTTGATTTTATTTTCTCCATTAAAGTTGTGATTTTAATCTCTGCCATTCTATATTAAAATGAATATTTTTATGATTTTATTTCCGCAACTATTTTGCCTCGATTAAGACTTCTATAGATCCGGGTAAATTCCTGATACCCTTTTAACCAAGACCTTTTACTTCGGCTGATGTGTTAGACTTATATTTCATCAGAAGAATTAATGAATGCATGCATATATAATCAAGAGGAACATAAAAAGAATTAAAAACATAATATATTGATAATAGAGTTCATCCAAGAGGGACAACGTCTCCAGGCCTCGGTGTGAAGATGGTGTAGGTCGTTGCATTAAGTGTTGGGAATAGTGATGATATAAATGGATGGTATTTTCTCTGTCATACAAGGAAAATTCCCTCACGCAGGAGTGGTTGGACCTCGCGACAAGATATTCTACTACAGGAACTCTCATTCACAAAAAGTACTCCTATCAGCATGAAAATGTCACTTAATGGTGAGTAAGAGTATTCTCCTAGCATGGAAACAGAGGGATATCAAAAAACATAAGACAAATCCATGATGGAACTTACATCTCACATCAATAACAAAACAAGATCCCACATCAAACAACAAACAGGGATCTATACAACACAATGCATCTCATAGGAAAGATACAAAGAAGTACATGATCACACTACATATACCTCACATCCTGGAGCTATCTGAAGAAAAGGATGATAAACTATTGGATCTGGTTGTGTTAGCCACCTATAATATTTGTTATAGAAAAAGGTGGCTAAGACCTTTAGAGCCTTCAAAGAAAAAATTTTATTACTAAAAAGTGTTGGCTCTTAAAGACTCTTGAAGGCCTCATGCCTCTGTCCAAAATCTTCATTTCTGTTCCCATTTTATCATTAACTGAACATGATCCATTTCGATAAGTCTGCACTACTCTCCCTAATGTATAAAGGTGGGTTGGTAGTGTTGTAAGCCCTATATATGTACTCCAATAGAGCGATGCTTTGTAACTCCCAAATTTGCTCCTCTTGTTGCCTTCTGAGGGACTTGAGACGTTCCTCTAGACTAGAAATCTTGGCCACTAACTCAGTACATACCCCTATGAGCTCCTCATTTTTTATGTTCTCTTGTAAGGAAGTCTATCGGTTTCTCCAGACTCTCTTCTTCAACACCGTAAGATCTTTCTTGAAATTATTGATCGTTTCTCGAAAGTCCTCCCTTGGAAATTTTGGTGTCCTAATGAATGCATTTTATCTACCTGCACTTGATGCTCAAGTGTCACAACTATACCTTGAGGTCTTGACCATCTCTTTGGCAATGGCTCATTTTGCACACTATCTTTATTAGTATCCCCTTCAATATCATGCTTATCATGCAAGTTCCGTACTATTGGCTCCCCATTCAAGTCTCCTTGAATTTTTTCTCCATGGCCTTCTCCAATTATGGAAACAACCTGTGGTTCATCTCATACTTTTCTAAGTGCTCATCATGTATGTTGTAACCATGCACCTCTATGTAATGTCTCTCACCTACACACTTTTTTTTTCTACTAAGGGTTAATAACAGCTTTTTATGAGTTTTTTTCGTCGCCACTTGACGGACTTCTATTTTCCCATCTAGATTTCATTTCGTTGCAAATTGATGAGTTTTTGACATCAATACTAAAATCATTATTTCCTATTCTTTAGTTTTAGTATTTAGTTTCCTATTGAAATAGTACTCTTGGGCATACAACCATTAAGGCTAAAGCAATTTATTATTTTCTTTCTATGACAACTCCTTATTTTAATTTAACTATCTTTAGCCTATCTGTGCACTTCAAATTTATGGATTCTTATTTTGATACTAATTATATATATTTGTGTAGGAGGTTTCCTACATATATATTTCATTTCTCTTCTATTTGAGAACCCATTTAATTATTAACTCTTTTATTCCTTCAAGAATTTATTATTTTGGACAACATATAGATATACATATATATGCAAGGCCTTATTACGTAACATATATATTATATTCTACTTTATGACATCTTTTCCCCTTTTTCATTAACAACTCCCGTCATAAAATTTATATATAATAAAAGAGTTTTCTTGGTACTGCATTTTACCACCCTATACTTATTATATCCCACATAGGGTCTTTATAATTTGTTTATTCCATTATTAAGTTTTCAAATTGAAGTTTTCAAGTTTTTAATTGTATGCATTCAATAATAATTAACTCCAAACTTTATTCCTTTTGTTCTAAAAATCTCATTTACCAATTTCAATACATTACGTGGCATACTATTAGTTTGTCTAGGATTTGGGATTTTTCAACGTTGCTTACTTTCAACGTTATCTTTTTTTTCTTCCATCGCACTGAGATTTTTTGTATTATGATCCACCACTGGTCAACCTAAGTTACACCTACCTTACCTATGAAATCAAGACGGCATTAATGATGCCAACCCAATAATTCATTACCTTCTGACAAATATTTTGATGTGATTTCAACCCGTCCGACGTATTAACTTTACTGCCATCATTTAATTTCTTGAGTACTTGATCACATGATGAGCTAGACATTACCCATGTCGAATTTGCGATCTGCATGAAGATCTTAATCTGTTGCCACCTGTAGGGTTGAGATACATTGGGGTTTTCTGCAGCTTTCGATTTAAAGTTTTCATTCTACAGCACTTGTATTCTTTACATATGCTATCGAGAACTGCAATTTTTCTTTCCATCAATTGAGAGGCAAACACTCATTTTCATTGTCTCGAGCTACAACAACGAAATTTCTCCCTTCTCCATCAGGGATTTATGAAAAATGGTATGCTTCTTTAATGCCTTTGGTTCTCTAAGTTATCTATTTCTCATTATCGAATATGGATTTCTTTCAATGTCGTATTTGTTTTTTTTTTTTTTTAGCATTCACTGTGGCTGGTTATTTCCTTCCTATGGTTTATGAATTTGTATACGGAATCACGTTTGGTAGACTTCTGGTGGTAATTTTTCTTGTGGCAATTTAACTCAGCGTCACTTCCTCCACCTAAATCTTCGACTTAGGAACTTTGCTCCTTCATATTTTTCAAAACCCAACCACTCTGGAGTTGTGAGTTCTTTCTCTATCCACTACGAGTTAAATTTTTAAGTATGGTTTCATTCTATGCTTCAGGTTTCCCTTTCCTTTAAAAAATGATGACTACCATTTACCTATGGCCAGTTAAAATTTCAAATTTATTTCTGTTTAGGATTATGTTTATATGCATATCAACATTTGACATAATTGTAACTCTATACCTTCCATTCGGAAAGGGACTGGTTGTAATTGGAAAACCCTTCGTCATGTTGCTGACGCTGGCAACCACACCGAGTAGCCATTTTTGTCTTTCAGATTTCTTGTTCTAATTTGATACTGTTATTCAATCATAGCCTTATATTATTTTTCTGGTTTGGGCTATAGTTATGAAAATTGGGAAGTTGAATATTTCAAGGTATGTCGTTTACTCATGACCCTATTATTTTCTCACAATTCTTCCTCCTGACAATTTCGTTTTATTGCAATTATTCTAAAACTGGTTATTGGTGAATGTTGGTATGTCAGGGATTCGACTTATTTAATTTCAACAAATTGGACTAGTTCGATTTCAGTTTAACTGGTCCACGGAAATAAATTTTTTTTTTTTTTTTTCCGATGTAGGTTGGTACACATTTCTGAAATGTCTATTCTATTCTGGTCATTTCTCCAGAATCACCAAGACTATGTAATATTATAGTAAATTAACCATAACACAGATGTATTACTGTACTGAGTTATGTAGTTAATTTTGCTGTACTTTTTAAAAATTTCTGGGTGTGTAACTCAAGTTGGGGCTGTGTTAAATTTTTCTTAAAATTTTCTGTTGATGTATTTTTGGTACATCAGTTTACTTCTTTGAGACACGAGCATTCCAGTGAAATTTATGCAGCGCATTTACATGTATTTTATGTTTGTCTATATCTACATAATATTCTTTTTAATTCTTCTTTATAGACTTTCAAAGTCTCCTCTTGACCTAGTAGTTGGGAATAGGAATACTGCCTTTCTATTTAGTTTTCTCTTAAAATTTTCGTCAATTTTTGTATTCTTAACTTCATAAAGTATTAATCTACATGTACTCCCAAAAATTTGCATAAATATTTCTGCGGTTACATTTTACAGGTATATCTATATATGATATTCTCATATTTAATTATGATCTAGGATAAAATATTCACAACAACAGTAAGTAATAGAATCTGTTTTTCTATTATTATTATTATTATTATTATATATATATATATATATATATATATATATACTTCCTAATCCACTTTTTCTACTTTGAGTTTGACATACTTTCTAGATCAATATAAGATACTAACATAAGCTGATCAACTCGATATTTTTCTTGAATTTAATATTATCCATATATGTATTCCCTTAACATAATTTCTGAATGGTATATGTATATTCCTTTGATACAGAATCATGTATAAGTACTAGAATACTTGAAGTAGCAGTTTGTAGCAATAATTTCAATTAAAATCACACTGTAAATTATTTACATTCTTGACAACAAATTTCTAAATCTTAGTACATAATGCTAACTCATTATACATGTTCTTTTGTAATGGTGTCAGTACTTTTACTTCTCAATTTGTAACGCAGTATACATAAGATTGAATATTGACACATGCTGACATTATGATTACTGGTAGTTTTGCTTTAAGATTTTATTCTCATAACAGGACTAGTGTAACTGTTTAAATAGAATAAAATATTTACTATTTAGAATACTAACTTGAGATTTAAGTCTGTTGCCAGATTTAGACACTCTGAGTGTTGGATCAAACCCGACTTTGTGAATACAACTATGCAGATTCTAGTATTTCAATTGAACTAAAATATGTTAAATGTATGGACCTATTCTAAATCATCTTATTCAATATACATCAAAATATGTAAACTCTACAAGGACAATTTCCAACAATTTCATATATATATATATATATATATATATATATATATATATATATATATATATATATATATATATCCTAACAATTTCCAACCGAGATATTTGTTAACACATATTCGAAATCAATATCAACTAGTAATATTCTAGTTTGGCGTGCATACCAATTGATTTGACTAGTTCCACCTAACCATAGATTTCTCTCTCTGTAACTCAACCCCAAGCCGAGACCTTAGCTTCTAGTGATAGAATTTTTTTTGTGTATCCTCACTAGTACAAAATGACTAATTAGTTACTAAAAAAATGACTAAAATTTGCATATAAACGACTATTTTTCGATCGGTGACCAATAGTAGCTAATTTACAGTATCTTATAACGCGACCAATTTTTAGTCATTTTTAGCTTAGTCATTAATTGGTTGTCTCAATTTTGTTGTCTAGTAGTATATTTGGTCATTAATTTAGTCATTGATTTGGTCATTGATTTAATAATTGATTTAGTCATTGACTTTCATTAATTTATTCATTGATTTGGTCATTGATTTAATCATTCATTTGGTCATTAATTGTCACAATTAATGACCAAATATACAACAAAATATCTTACTAAATGATCACCTGAAAAAACCAATTAATGACCAAAGAAATATGACTAAAATGTTAGTCGTGTTATAAGATACTGTAAATTAGCTACTAATAGTCATATATATGCAAATTTTAGTCATTGTTTGAAACTAATTAATGAACAAAGAAATATGACTAAATTTTAGTCGTGTTATAAGATTAGCTACTAATAGTC
Source organism: Pinus albicaulis (assembly GCA_034641835.2). NCBI lineage: Eukaryota > Viridiplantae > Streptophyta > Pinopsida > Pinales > Pinaceae > Pinus > Pinus albicaulis. Next base: position 1,217,909,521 of record CM076584.1, read on the forward strand.
GTATATATGCAAATTTAATCACTATTTGCAATCACAAATTTATCATTTGCAGTAATTATTTACCATTTTTTGGTAGTTTCATATTCATTATATAAATGACTACTTTAGTAGTTTATATTCATTTCATTTACTTTCATTAACAATCGTAATAAGCTACTAAGTTAGTCTTATATTCATTTTATTTGTGTTCATAATTAACAAATATAAAGTACTAAATTAGTAATTGTAGATTGATTTTATGTGCTCATTATTAATCAACATACATTAATTAGTATGATTTTGCAACTAAATTTAAAAAATAATGTCATACAATGTACATGTTCATCTAATATGAAAACAAAAAGTTACATATGTTAATTACAATACTAAGTAATATCAAGAGAAACTATAAATAACACATAAATTATATTATATAAAATGTCAAGTATTACAATATGAGTTTCCAGCTTAATATTGGTTGGAGTACAATTTACACATGAAATATTGTTTCATCACTTCAAAACATTATCATTCTGTTGCGAAGAAATTGCAGAAGACATTGCAGGTGAATTCACCAACTCTGAAAGCTTGGTCATCAGTCTCTATGTGTGTCTTATGCGGGATATTGGCCCTACAGATACCACTAGACCAGTGTTCTTCACTCCCTTTAATTTGCATTTTGTCGCTCTAATGTTATTGTTCTCCTCTTTCTTCAATTCATGCTTCTTGCCATCAATACTGAGTTCCTTCTCTAGCAAAAAAAAAACAAGATACAATGTAGAGTATAAGACATGAAAGTTGATGAACACTGGAATATAAACTAAAGTAGACTATAAAGAATTTATACGATATATACCTCAACATAAGAAAGATTTAAGTTAAGAAATATTGTTAATGTCACTTTTCCCCATAAAAGCAAGAAAATCGAAGAAGCTTTCTTCAGTTGGGAAACAGTGGCCACTATCTAGCCAAATTCCCTGCATAAAAATAATAATAATAATAAAACATCACCATAGAATAAATTTTGTACCTACTGTGTTCTCATTGTACAACATTTGTTGATGAAATGTTATCTTCAACTAAAGTAATAAATGCAAATAGCACACATTCAGTATTTTGAATTCTCATGCTTATGGTACACTGTAATTTTGATTTTATCCAACATAATCAAACACAGTAGAGCTAGCAATTTCTACTATGAATGTCTCATGCTCTACTTTTGTAGTTGTATCGTTTCATCTAGTTATCTTTAAGAAGCAATGACACTTCAACAATAAAACTGGTCAGTAGAAATCTAATGGGTGGAGCAAAGTATTGTTGACACAAGATTATAGAAAGAAACTAAAAAAGAATAAGATAAGACTTTGTAAATTTGATACTAACTGGAAATATAGCTTCAATATAAAAATCTTCAATCATCGGCATACTGTTCCAGGGGAAAAGGAATCAAATTCCCAGAAGCCAACAAATTATATCCAGAGAAAAACTAAACATGTTGGCTCCACATTCAAAGGTAAAGTAACTGGGACTAGCTATATCAGATACTTTTTAGAGTGTACGGGTAGCTACTAACACCATTAACAATAATTTTAAAATATATCTGCCACGTATGACTTCAAATGTGGCAACAAATTTGATATATGCACAACCTGTATACATTTCAAAATGCATTGCAATGATATAAGAGTATCAAAAGTAAACTACACATAATTACATATTCACTATCCCCTTTTATTCCAAAACAACATTCAAATAACGGTATAAATTACCCTGAAAAATATGCCGAAATTTCCATTCATTGTCATGAATATCCTTGGCTGTGAGTTCCTGGAAAGGTGGTTGCTTGGTGAAATCCTGCCCAAAACAAACAAAAATTAATAAGAGACAAATATGACAAATACCTTTACCTTTTGATCCTTCAAAAAATGTAGTGTTCTCTTAAAAAATGTCTAAAATTCTAAGCACTTATCTATTAAATCACAAATAGAACAACAACTATGGGAAAATAAGAACCGCACAAGTGGAGGACAAAATTTTTCCGCAGCGCGTCGTGGCACATAAAACCTATCATCGGTGCTAGTGTTACTTGCAGTCAACATTTTATAAAAGTAATTCGGTTTCTTGCTTGGCGTGCCAAGGTCAGAACCAAAATAACAATATTTTTCGCTTGTTCCACGGTATCATCAATTTTTAGTTCCGTGCACAAATGGAACTAGTACCAAAGCATTGCTCACCAAAATTGGAAACTACAGCAAAGAACATATAATGAAATTGAAAATGTCTTACAACATTAAGAGGTTGCAATGTCATTTGAGCATATACTTCATCTGTTTCCACATCTTCCTGGAATTCAATAAGGTGTTTATTAAATTTTAAATCTTGTATATATAGCGATATGAATAAAAGTGTTCACAACCAAAGCAAGGATGAAATGCAGAGAACCCACATGCATTGTAACATTGTGAAGTTGGCTTATTTAATTGAGTTGGAAAATTCGTATAATTGGATATATGAGCATCAACCTCCTTGTTTGTTGAAGAAGCTACCTAAAATCACATTGATTATGATCAGTTTCATTACGTAACATTAAAATTTCAAAATAATGGAATCACATTTTATGATGAAAATAAGATAAGCATTCATTATTTTCAATCATTTGTATCCAAAAGAAGATTGCAAATTAAAAATTAGTGAGAAACAACCTCACCTGCTCATTGTAACCCTATGTAAAATAAACAACCTTGCTCCCAACAACATGTAAGAACAGAAGCGGTCCGACACAGGCATGCCAAAGCTCTGAATTAAGGCATCTCCTTTCCCCTACTTTATGTGACATGAACAAAAAAATTGTCAATTGGATATTCCTTTAGAAACCTCTCGACATTCCAATAGTAATTGTGTAAAGTAATATGATATTATGAATGTAAACATTGCAGTATAAAGCACACTAACTTGACAAATATTCCAGATGACAGTATTTTCCATAGACATTCTTTATCTCTCTTTCTTTGGTTGTTAAATTCTTTGTCCAGTCAGGTTGGAATTCTGGAATCTGTGAAAATTCTTGAATACAGTTATGCAAAAATCCTACCGTAGTATCATGGTTTATTTCTCCTACTTGATTAAGTTATACAAGTTATTTTCAGAAAGAATATTCAGAAAATACCGAAGTAAACACAACTAACATCCTACACATGAAGATCATTTACTGAATATTACGCTCATTCAACAAAGTGACACACTGATTTTTGGACATAAGTCCCCGAAAAAACCAAAAGTGAGAAAATCGGTGCAGTAAATATGAGGGTTTATTATTATTAAGTAGATTATGAGTACAACAAATTTGGGCACCAAATCTGGTTAACCCGACAGAGAAAAAGTAGATCTACAGCTAACCCGTTGTTCTAAGACTAAGATTCAGACTGATCCACACCCTCAAATGGGATTTACAGGACTTAACCCAATTCTAACCCTAGAAACCCCAGTGCTGCCCCTGAAGCCCTAGCGTCAGCCCTGCTAGGCTCTGCGTGCCCTTATGCTGCTCAAAAGGGGTCTGTGTAACCCCAGAGTGGGTGGCGCAGTCCTTACGCTGCCTCTGGAGGCCTCTGCGTAACTTTGGAAGCCCTTTGAAGTTGCAGCACTGCCTCTCCTAGGCCTGCATAGCGGCTGAAGCCTTTGTGTTGCGCAAATTTTGGGTCGTTGTTGCTGCTGCCCTTGCTCCTCTGCGTTGTCCCTTAAAGCTACTCCTCTGCCTCTTGCTGACTCTACTATGCTTCCTTTTAAATGTAAACCTAGTAAGTCTGTCTAAAAATTAACAAATACAAACACAACAAGAAGAGCACAAAACAAACTACCATGTAATCTCTTGGAATCCTTCTCCTTCGTGATCACGCTAAGAAGGGGCTTTTTGGAAAAATATTATTAAAGGATTGTCTAGTAAAGGAACAATTTGGAAAGGGAAATGACTCTCTAGCTGGAAAAGTACAACTGTCAAAGTCTATTCTATAATTGGCCAATTCTGAAAATTTCAGCAAACGTGTAGTCTGTTAAGGAACACAACAGACCAAAAAATATTATCTTGCTCGCCTGGAAGAATGTGTATAAGGCTTGCAGAGGCTTGGGTCTATGTTATGGGGGATTGGATTAATAAGGCTTTAATGGAAAAGATGGTCCAACATATTTTCAAGGAAGAAAAAAAGATCTAAGGAAAACTACACAGGCACCATATCCCCAGAATGTCTGCTCGTCCATCTGTACTTCATTTGATACAACCTGAACATAATTAAGGATTATATTTTTTGGGATATCAAGGATGGATCCAAGGCTAAGTTTGTGAGAACTCATGGAATTTGAAGATAATGCTCTCTAGCATGGAAGATTTAGCAAGTCCAAAGGGGCCCTTACAACAGCCCTTGGCCTCTATTTTTTGGAACTTTAGGTATGAAGCTGAAGATGGACACCTTTAAGGAGAGAAACAGGAAAAGATTGGAGGAATTTAGAACCCAGATCAATAGAGATGCAACAAAACTCTCAATAAAGATCCTAGAAAATTTCAGAATTCCAACGAGGGGGGACAGAATGACTGAAAATGGAGAGCTTCCACGACTGAATTGTACACAATAAAGAGAGGTCATGAAAGAAGGGACAACTTCAACAAAACCTGGAAGAAGGTTTGGGTGAAGGAGGACTTGACTAAAGCAAAGACTTTGTTACAACTATCCATTGAAAAACAACCTAACACAGGATCAACTCCTGAGGAAAATGCTTCCTTGGCCCTTCTTAATGACCCCTTTTCCTCTGCTCCTTATGTGTGAGTACCCCTGCCATATTTGAAGTCATTTTATAGAGAAACACATGATCTTTCCTACCTTGTTACCAGATCTCTTTCAAAACTGGCATATGATATCACATCCCCAAAGCTTAAAGCAATTTGGAAACATGTCACCAGCTATGGAAACCTAGTAAGTCTGTCTAAAATTAACAAATACAAACACAACAGAAAGAGCACCAAAAAAACTACCAGGAAATCTCTTGGAATCCTTCTCCTTCATGATCATGCTAAGAAGGGAATTTTGGGCAAAATATTATTAAAGGACTGTCTAGTAAAGGAACATTTTGTAAAGGGAAATCACTCTCTATCTGGCAAACTACAATTGTCAAAGTCTATTCTACAATTGGCCAATTCTGAAAATATCAGCAAATGTGTAGTCCGTTAAGGAACACAACAGACCAAGAAATATTATCTTGCTAGCCTGGAAGAATGTGTATAAGGCTTGCAGAGGCTTGGGTCTATGTTATGGGGGATTGGATTAATAAGGCTTTAATGGAAAAGATGGTCCAACATATTTGCAAGGAAGAAAAAAAGCTTTAAGGCAAACTACACAGGCACCATATCCCCAGAATGTCTTCTCGTTCATCTATGCTTCATTTTATACAACTCGAACATAATTAAGGATTATATTTTTTGGGATAGAAAGGATGGATCCGAGGCTAAGTTTGTGAGAACTCATGGAATTTGAAGATAACGCTCTCTAGCATGGAAGATTTAGCAAGTCCAAAGGGGCCCTTACAATAGCTCCTGGGCTCTATTTTTTGGAACTTTAGGTATGAAGCTGAAGATGGACACCTTTAAGGAGAGAAACAGGAAAATATTGGAGGAATTTAGAACCAATATCAATAAAGATGCAAAAAAACACTCAAGAAAGATCCTAGAAAATTTCAGAATTCCAACGAGGGGGGACAGAATGACTGAAAATGGAGAGCTTCCAAGACTGAATTGTACATAGTAAAGAGAGGTCATGAAAGAAGGGGCAACTTCAACAAAACCTGGAAGAAGGTTTGGGTGAAGGAGGACTTGACTAAAGCAAATACTTTCTTACATCTATCCACTGAAAAACAACCTAACACAAGATCAACTCCTAAGGAAAATGCTTCCTTGGCCCATTTTGATGCCCCCTTTTCCTCTACTCTTTATGTGTGAGTACCCCAACCATATTTGAAGTCTTTTTATAGAGAAACATGACCTCAGCTGGAGCTTTCCTACCTTGTTACCAGATCTCTTTCAAAACTGGCATATGATATCAAAATCCACAAAGCTTAAAGAAATTTGGAAACATGTCACTAGCTATGGAAGTTTGGTTAGAGAGAAACAGAAGTATTTTCAGATATCAGTCTATCAGGCAGCCCTTGAGAAAGACTAGTAGCATGTGTGGGGGCATTTATAATTGAAATAGTAAAAGCCACCCTGTCTAGAGAGAGAAAATCCCCCAGCAGATGACTGTTGACTTTAAAAACCAAGGGAGCTTGAATCCTCCATCCCTAACAAAGGAAGTGGGACCCGTCGTACATAGTCAAACTAAGAGACAAGGAGGATAGTTAAGACACAGTAAACCTAGGGGAAATTGTAACAATCTAGCCAAGATAAAGGCATGATCAAGGGATTTAAACTGGCTTTTCAAATAGGATTTCCTCATCTGAATTGGAAGAGGACTTTTCCATAATTGTCAAAGCCTAAAGTAGTCAAGAGGCTCATTTTTCACCTCAGCCATCCTTTTCTTCTCTCAACGGTCTGGTTCAATAGATCACGAGTACCTTATGATTGAAGATTATGAGCACCAAGACATCATGGTGAAGAAAATGCTAGAGATAAAGCAAAGAGGCCGTGGAGAGAGGGATGGATATTTGAACCCCTACCTGTGATCCCTCAAGACCACCAAGGCAATAGACCCCCCTCATTATCAGAAAGTTGTGTCTGACAGCAATGGTAGTTCAAAATGGTGTGGAAGGGCAGCTGCATGAAGGGAGGATACAGAACACAGTAATTATGTAAAGGGTGGCTGCTAGAAGATAAATTGTAGGAAGAGCCAAATACAAGAGGGAGCATGGATGAGCTAATGTTTGACTCAGGATCAAGGAGGAGCCCCACACAAATGTATCATATCTAGACCATGAACTTGTTCCTGAACATAATATTGAGTAGCTTCTGGGTGAATCTCTGCTGCAGGCCAAAGTAGTAAAGAAAGATCGATATTTTCAAGCTTCTCATTACTGTCTATAACCTCTTTATCCATCTTTAGCATATATGCACGACCGACCATATCCTTTATAGTTCTGAAACCCATATCAGACAAAGTTCAAGATCCTTTCTGTTAAATCTTCAAATAGGATAAATCTATTATTGCAGCTTATAATTTGCAGTATGCACTATTTCCAGCCTAGAAGAAGTCATTACCATGCTCAACAGTGAAGAAACTAAGTTTGAACACACAGTTTTGTGTTAGATGGGATAGGTGTAGATTAAGGGTTCTTAAGTCTGAGATCAGGTGTGGCATCAGCCTTATAGGCTAGGTTGTTGGATTTATTATGCTGTTGGTTTAGCTTAAGAGGAACTTGAAACACTAAATTGCTTCAAACTCTGTGAACCTTGTGTATTGATTTTCTTTAAGGACACTTTAAACAATGTCATAAGATGTAATCCTCATCACCAATGCTAAGAGATGAGAAATTAAGTGTTATATGACTCAGTTTCAGAGCATATATATCATCAAACAATGGTGCAATAAACTTCAGTACTTGACCACATAAAATACGTAGATAAAAAGTGAGAACTAGAGCCAATTTTTTATGTCAGTGACAAATCTGCATATGTTGTTGAATTATAAAGTGGTTTTTTGAGCTCATTGTTGCATTTTCTTGCATTAGAAGGTGTTTAAGTATTCATTGTGCAAAAAAAACATTGAAATTATCAAGGTGTAACATGCCACATTTCAGACCTTGATGTAGAGTGAGTAAAATGACATACAAGAAATAAATCACATGCGTTGAGGTGTTAAATGAATAACCAGGAAGTTGGTCATACCATGGATCATGCAATATCCACCAAAAATAAAATTAGATCTGAAGGCTTGAATTTAACCCTAGAAATCAATCTCAAATGGCATAAATTGTTCCAATTATTATTAAGTAGGTTTTTCACACTATTTTCACATTTATTAGTCTTCTTTGAGTGTGTAGATCATAAATATATCTCGATTCTCAATGTTGAAAAAAGTCATTGTAAATTGACCTCAAATGAGCAATATATATTCAATTTTCCCAAGCATGACAACTCAATTAAGTGCTTGTGTTAGATCCAATATAAGTAAATGGGTGAAATAAAAATATAGCAAATGAAATAACCTTGGATCTAGTGACCTAGATTTAGAGATACAGCAAGCAAAACCCTCCAAAGAATTCAGAGCAATATTCCTTTATATAATGAATCATCAATAGGGTAGTGCAACCATGAACCCATTACATCTTCACGAATGGAACTAGAATTAGTTAATGACTCCAGAGTATTATCCTATCCACAAGAGAAGGTTTCCAAGGTAACACAACATCATCATTTTATAGCGTTTTGATAGTTGAGTTGGCAAAGGAAGCTTGACCACTTTGTTCACAACCTGACCATTTTCCACAAGAGTTCTTCTACATCATGCTCTACATCGTGGATCTCTTATGTAGTTGTAGTGTATTCAGTAAAAATCAAGTGAGTAGTTCTCTGGACCAATTAGCTCCTTTACAATTGGATTCCACGACATTGTAAGGCTGAAGTTTTCCCAATGTCCTGGAAATACATGAAATCTTACAAAAATCCAGCCATAAATGATGTTTACTTCAACAGAGAAGGAGGTTTTTGCCCTCATCAAGAAATGTGGAAGGAATTTGAGAAATCAATTAAAAACAGATTCCACTTACTAAATAAGGGGATTTCTATCTTTATTCATCTGTAAAGCCCAACAATGGCACATCTGTATCTCATGCATGCCAAGCGATGAGAGTAAACGTCAAATATAGTCCCTCTGCAAGAGATTTATGTACTAAAAACTTTGTCCAAAGCCTAAGATGATTATATAATATAGATAATACATTTATAAAATGTCTCATTTGGGAAACCCAACTCAACTCCGAGGACCGTAGTGTGAAAAACATAATGCAAAGCATGGTAGGAAACACAAAAGAGTTGTCAGAAATTTTGCCAAAGAAATCAGCACTGCTATGGATCAGGCCTATGCTTAACAAATCCAAAATTCCGTCTAGATTTTGGTTGGCAATGACATTGAAAATATCATACTTTGCAACGTAACAGCCAACAGTTATTAACCATATTTGTTAGATGGAATCGAGTGGTTAGATTGAACCCATAGTGTCTGTCAAACAGCTTAAATGACTGACAATATGCACACCAAATGGACGAATTTATGACGATGAAAATGCAAATATTTAGTTAGTTGTATGATGTACACAGGCTCCAATTTATTTGGTATACTAATCAGCAACAAATGAAACTGATCAAGATGAAAATATTAGTGTTGGATGAATCCTCTATGATGTTTTGTATTATCATCCAATAATATCTGTCTTTATGCTTTCAAAAAACACATTACAACAGAAGTTTATTTCTTCTTGAGGTAAACCTGTTAATGTGACCAAAGCATGTTCCATTACACATGCAACAGGTAACATTCATTCAAAGATTATTCTAAATCACATGCTAACATTGTGCTACTATAAAATAGTTCAACCACCAGGATTATATAGTCTGGCCATCTGTGATGAGACTGTATAAAATCCAGGAAGCTGGATAGAACACTCGAAGAATATATATGTGGGAGTCTTTTTGAATAGAAATTATATTTACAGCTAGCCTATATGTATTAGACAGCCTTGAGACTAAGAAGATGCTGCAATATTTGATTTTCTTTATGACAAATGATGTAGGCACCTAAAGAATGTAATTATCCATTCCACTATGAATGGAAATTGCAATTTTTTCTCACTGTAGTGTTGAAAATGCAGCAAGATGATGGAGCTTAGTGAAATGAAGTTGCCTTCACTAAGTGGGCCCGCACGCAAATTCTGGCGCAAAGTCCATTTTTAGACTATGTCTATTTTTATACATATGGAGCATGGTCCAGGGGTTGCAGTATGTTATTCTTGGAGTATTGGTCATGTTGATAAAAATATATGGACCTCTATTTTTTTACCTATAGGTCGATAGGTCGATGTCTATTTTTAGACTGCCTATCCTAAAAATAGGAAAGTCAAATATTATTTACCCTTAATAATATTTGGACTCTAAACAGCAGTTTACTCTCTTGGAGCACTTCAGTTCGAGCTACAGAAGTGGCTCATGCATCTGACAGAGGAATTACGCTATTCCTAAGGGTTTGGTGAGCTCATGCATGGTTGACTTCAGTTAGGACTTCAGTGGCAGAATTTTGGTGGAGTTGATGAGACAATTGGTGGAGTTGTGTTCGGTTTAACTTAGTTGAACTAGTTGAGATTAGTTTAACTAGCTAATAAACTAGTAATGAGTGGAGTGAATTAAATATTATTTAATTCATTAATTAGTAACTCATTATTCAACTCAAGAACACATCAGTTCACTACAGTGCATGATCAGTTCAGTGGAGACCAGTGAAAGAGGTATATGAAAGGGTGGAGTTAGCTATCAGTTGTGACTATACTGTTGCTATTTGCAACACACAGATAGGTGGAGTAAGCCCATGAGGATTGCGCAGTTCAGGCTGGTGGTTTATCTATATAAAGAGGCCATCCCATAGCATTGAAACACGCAACAGAGGCAAGGCAATTGGCGGTGAGTTTTGAACCAGTAACCTGTTCAAAACTGAGCTAGATTGTGAGTAACTGTATGAGAAAGTACTGAGTACTTGTGAGGAGTATTGTACTGAGTTTGTTACTTGATTTCTCCATTATAATATACAAAATAGCTGCGGGTTTTTCAGCTATAAGCTTTCCCCATACATACTGTGTTAATGTGTATGATGATTTGATGTGTTATCGCTTGATTTTATTTCCGCATGTTTGATGATCTGAGTGGAAGAGATTATGTGTTGCATATAAATTCGAATTGTATGTGATCAGGATAGTCTCGGTGAATAATTAATCATTATTCAGTAAATTTCTACATGGTATCGGAGCTATTGAAGCAGAGATTGATCATCACAGTGATTACAAACTTATTTTGGTAGACAGAGTCTGCATGCGGGCCAGGTAGCCTCCGGATTCATCTTTCTTCGGAAAGTGAAAGGTCTGGTAAATGCCCCTTGCAGTCAATCTCTGTGCTAGAAATAATTTGTTCTCACAGATCTAGAGTGGTTGAGCTTTGAGGTGGAATTCGAATTTGGCAGTAGTTTTGTTTTCTTGGTTCCGGTGTTGAAAATGTCTTTCAACGGTTTGCGACTCGAATATGCTCTTGAAGGCAGTTTGAATTATGTTGCATGGAAGGATCGCATGGAGGCAGTATTAGAAGATAATGGACTGAAGGAGTTCATGGATACGGATGTCCAAAGGCCCACTGATCCTGCTGAAGTTGAAGCATGGCAAAAGAATATGGTGAAATGTCGAAGGATCCTGTTGGAGGGCGTTAAGGATCATATTGTATCCAGCCTGCATGGAAAGGCTTCTCCGTATTTAATGTGGAAAGCTTTGATGTATCTATTCCAGAGTAAGAGCGACCAAAGGAAGCTGGCGCTCAAAGATAAGCTCAGGAACATCAAGATGGAGAAGGGCGACAGTATCGCCAAAGACCTCACGAAGTTCACTCAATGCAGAGATGAGCTGGGAAGTGTGGGGGTGACTGTCGAAGACGAGGACATGGTCGACCTGGCTCTCCTTGGTCTTCCGAAGGCTTGGAACTCATATCGAGATAGTTTCAATGGTCGGGAGAAGCTGCCAGGATGGGAGCACCTTTGGGCGGATCTCATGCAGGAGGAGATAAGGAGGACTACTCGAAATGGATCTTCATCAAAGGGAGCTGATGAAGAAAATTACGCTTTGGTTGCCAAAGAAAAGAAGGGGAAGGGTAAGAAAACTTCTCATTCCGAAGCAAAGGGCAAGAAGCAGGATATGGCGAAAGTGAAGTGTTTTCACTGCCATGATCACGGACATTATGCTACCAATTTTCCAAAGAAGAAGAAAAACAAGCAAGCGAGAAGATCTGCAGATGGAGAGGCTTTGGCTTCACAGTTCGAGCTTGAATTTTCACTGATCACATGCTTGGTTTCAAGTGTGATGGGATCGGTGTGGTTCTTGGACAGCGGTGCGTCATTTCATATGACGGGAGATCGAGATTTGTTCTCAGATCTGGAGGACAAAGATTTGGGTGTGCACATCGAGATGGGCGATGATGGTAGATACAGTGCGACTGGTATCGGTACCATATCCTTTTAGAGGGAGTCTGGTAAACCCTTTGTATTGAAGGATGTCATGCATGTACCTGGATTGAAGAAGAAATTGATCTCTGTGGCGATGTTGGAGGATAAGGGGTATGATGTGGTCTTTAGCGAAGGAAAAGCCTTCTTGCATAGTAAGAATACTAGAGAGACTCGGAAGATAGGGGTTCGAACCAAGAACCTTTATCAGTTGCAGGTAGATGGTTGAGCAGCTATGGCATGCAAAGCAGGAGAAGTGGTGAGCCGGGATGATGAGGGCGAACTGTGGCACAGGAGATTGGGCCACCTTCACCATGGAGCTTTCAAGATCCTGCAACAGATTTCTACTGGGCTTCCTAAGGGCACTCTTGCGCAGTCAGATCAGTGCAAGGGGTGTACTTTAGGGAAGTATGTGAAAGCCACCTTTCACGAGAAGGATAGTCGCGCCATGACGATCCTTGAGAGACTTCACACAAACGTGTGTGGTCCTTTCTTAGTTGCTTCGACAGCAAAGAACAAGTATTATGTGATCTTTGTTGATGATTTCTCTCGAAAGTGCTGGATCTTCTTCATGCAGAAGAAGAGCGATACATTCGCGAAGTTTTGTGAGTTTAAAGCACTGGTCGAGAAGGAGTCGGGGAAGAAGGTGATTGCTCTAAGGAGTGATAATGGTGGTGAATTCATCTCGGCTGAATTCAAGGAGTTCTCCAGCACAGAAGGGATTCGGAGAGAGCTCATCGCACCCCATAACCCACAGCAGAAAGGGGTGGCTGAGCGGAAAAACAAAACGATCATGGGTGTTGCACGGGCGATGTTGCATGATCAGGGCCTACCCCTTCACTTGTGGGCTGAGGCATGAAATACAGTAGTGTATGTGCAGAACTGTTGTCCTCACAAGGTTCTTGGCATGAGTACACCGGAGGAGGCTTATTCTGGCAAGAGGCCTGATATTTCCCATTTGCGGATCTTTGGTTCTCCTGTCTACATGCATGTGATGAAGGATGCGAGAAGGAAGCTGGATCCAACCGCTGAGGTTGGAATATTTGTGGGGTACACTGATACACCTCACAACTATCGGGTGTATTTTTCAGATAGTTGCAAGACTGTTGTGCGACGAGATATAAAATTTCAGGAGGAGAAAGCCATGCAGTGTTCGCTTGAGAGGGAGCTACACTTGCATGCAGATGAGGAGCTGTTAGTTCCTAAGGAGGAGCTTCCGGATTTGGAGCATCCATAAGAGGAAGTTCAGGAGGTGGAAGAAACCACCCATGCGGTGCCAACCATCAGAGGGCGCATGCGTACTACAGAAGCTGAGCGACTGGCTCGAGATGCAGAGAAGGTTGTAGGACCACTGACAGCACAACGCAGACAGAGGCAGTCATCGGATCAGTACACTAGATACATGGCTCTTGTGAGTCAATGTGTTGTGACAGAGCCATCCTCTTTTGAGGAAGCTGTGGAGGAACCCGCATGGGTTGATGCCATGATCGAAGAATATGATTCGATCGTCAGAAACAGTGCATGGGATATTGTCCCAAGACTGGAAGGGAAATCAGTGGTGGGTTCGTGATGGATCTACAAAGTGAAGCAGGCGGCTGACGGGAGTGTGGAGAAGTACAAGGCGAGATTTGTCACCCGTGGCTTCTCACAGATCGAGGGGATTGACTATGAGGAGACCTTTGCACCTATCGCAAGGTACTCTTCCATACGGACGATCCTTGCTCTCTCAGTGCAGATGGGATGGCACATTCATCAGATGGATGTGAAGACTGTGTTCCTCAATGGAGTTATTGAGGAAGAGGTGTACATAGAGTAGCCTGAAGGTTTCGAGATCTTCAGCAGTGAGTCGCATGTGTGCTGACTCAAGAGAGCACTGTACAGGCTGAAGCAAGCACCTCGTGCTTGGTACACTCGCATAGACATCTACTTCACCGGGCTTGGATTCTCCAAGAGTGAGGCGGATCCTAACCTATACCAGATTGTGGTTGTAGGGGAAGCTGTTGATCATCTTACTGTATGTAGATGATCTGATTTTGACTGGCGATGAGAAGTTGATACTTTCATGCAAGGAGGAACTTGCACGAGAGTTTGAGATGAAGGACTTGGGCATCCTTCATTATTTCCTGGGATTGGAGATTTGGCAGCGTAGCGAAGGAGTGTTTGTTTCTCAGGGCAAGTATGCCCGGGAGATTCTGGAGAGGTTCAACATGCAAGGCTGCAAGCCTGTTGACACTCCTCTTCCTAGTGGTTGGAGGAAGGAGGATGCTACATCAGCAGAGGTAGTGGATGCCACTGTCTATCAACAGTTGGTGGGGTCGCTTATGTATCTGGTCAATACACGACCCGATATATGCTATGTAGTTAACCAGCTTTCGCAAGCTATGGTTAAGCCTACCAAGCTCTTTTGGAAGGCAGGCAAGCATGTATTGCGCTATATCAGAGGCACATTGGGATATGGTCTATGGTACAGACAGGAGGATGGAGCGAAGCTTTCTGGCTTCACTGATGCAGATTGGGCAGGGAGTCCAACGGACCGGAAGAGCACTTCTGGAGGAGTTTTCAGCATTGGGTCGACAGCAGTTTCCTGGTACAGCAGGAAGCAGAGATCCGTGGCACTCAGTTCAGCAGAGGCCGAGTACATGGCAGCTATCTTGGCTGCATGCGAGGCTATTTGGATGAGGAAGATCCTCGTTGGATTGTTCGGGTTGCATTTGGAGCCTACAGTGATTTACTGTGATAACCAGAGTTGCATTAAACTCTCGGCTAATCCAGTATTTCATGATAGATCCAAACACATCAACATCAAGTACCATCATATCAGAGATTGTGTTCAGCGGAGAATCATGATGCTTTCATATGTTCCCACGGAGGATCAGGATGCCGACATCCTGACGAAGGCGCTCACCAGGAGCAAGTTCGAATTCCACAGAGGCAGGATAGGGGTTGCAGATAATCCATATCTTGCTGAGAGGGAGTGTTGAAAATGTAGCAAGATGATGGAGCTTATTGAAATGAAGTCGCCTTCACTAAGTGGGCCCGCAGGCAAATTCTGGCGCAAAGTCTATTTTTAGACTATGTCTATTTTTAGACATATGGAGCATGGTCCAAGGGTTGCAGTATGTTATTCTTGGAGTATTGGTCATGTTGGTAAAAATAGATGGACCTCTATTTTTTGACCTATAGGTCGATGTCTATTTTTAGACTGCCTATCCTAAAAATAGGGAAGTCAAATATTACTTACCCTTAATAATATTTGGACTATAAACTTCAGTTTACTCTCTTGGAGCACTTCAGTTCGAGCCTTGGAAGTGGCTCATGCATCTGACAGAGGAATTACGCTATTCCTAAGGGTTTTGTGAGCACATGCATGGTTGACTTCAGTTAGGACTTCAGTGGCAGAAGTTTGGTGGAGTTAATGAGACAGCTAGTGGAGTTGTGTTCGGTTTAATTTAGTTGAACTGGTTGAGATTAGTTTAACTAGCTAATCAACTAGTTATGAGTGGAGTGAATTAAATATTATTTAATTCATTAATTATTAACTCATTATTCAACTCAAGAACACATCAGTTCACTACAGTGCATGATCAGTTCAGTGAAGACCAGTGAAAGAGGTAGATGAAAGGGTGGAGTTAGCTATCAATGGCGACATCAGTTGTGCATGAGATTTGCACCACACTTGGAGGAATTTCCCATGATGATTGCGCTGTCAAGCCAAGGAGATTCGAACCTTGGATCTCTATATAGACAGGCCATGATTGCGCAATAGAGGCAAGGCAATTAGTGGTGAGTTTTGAACCAATAACCTGTTCAAAACTGAGCTAGTTTGTGTGTAACTTCATGAGATAGTACTGAGTACTTGTGAGGAGTATTGTACTGAGTTTGTTACATGATTTCTCCATTATAATATACACAATAGCTGCGGGTTTTCAGCTATAAGCTTTCCCCATACATACTGTGTTAATGTGTATGATGATTTGATGTGTTATCGCTTGATTTTATTTCCGCATGTTTGATGATCTGAGTGGAAGAGATTATGTGTTGCATATAAATTCGAATTGTATGTGATCAGGATAGTCTCGGTGAATAATTAATCATTATTCAGTAAATTTCTACATGGAGGAAAAAAATATTCTCGTGATGAACACCCAGGAAGCTAGCATATCTCCAGATTCTGAGGACGTTATTGCTGAAAATATTAGCATACTGACATCAAGATGGAAAAACACTGACATTATATGAGGAAGAAAAATCAGAAATCGACTTCATAATGTCTTGGTTTCCATGCAGTGATGTCATGCAGGAAAAAATATACAGTAGCTAAAGGATAACAAAATGGAATAAGAGGAAAACATGCTACTAGACCTGATGGTGACACAGTCACCATCATCAGACTGAGAGACCATAACGCATCTTACATCAAGATGTTATCTAGATTCTCTATGAAGACATCCAAAATACCTCTAGTAGATAATTCTAATGTTTTTGTTGGAATTTATAATCTAAAACACTTGAAATCCATAAAAAGGTTGAACTACTGTTAACAAAAACAATTATGTTAAACCTACCTAGCAAGGCATGCTATGTTGAATTTTATAGCTATGGTCAGTCTTCATAATTTATATTTAAGCCCTTGTAATGTATAATGTAAATGTAAGGCATGTTCTTCATGTCATTTTTATTGATTAGCACTTGAAAGAAATATTATGAGAAATTTGAATTTTGAATTTTTGGCTCCAAACTAATCAAGTCAACCCTTCCTCAAGTCAATTCGGCTCCAGTGAAGAGACAAACCCATTCATGAAGATAGAACACTATATAAAGGCATTCGACCTCCTCCACAGAGGCACCATTTGATCATACACAAGAAAGACAGTTTATGGGCATTCAAGTGAAGGAGAAGAAGGATGAAGGACAAGAAGGATGAATTCATCTCTATCATATTTCTCTCTCTCTCTCTCTCTCTCTCTCTCTCGAACTTGCACATGTAAATTTCTAGGCAGTTTCTGGGCAGGCAGAGTTTTCTGGGCATATTCTAGAGGCTGAAATTTGGCCTAGGTTAGAGCAAAGAGGGCCGAAGTTTGAAGGGCAGAAGTTTGAATTGACTTTACTAGAGGGCTGCTTGAGCAGGTTCAACTGTAGCTTGTTGATCAGTTTGCACTAAATGATGAATGAGGCAAACGAGGTGGTATTTATGTTGCTCTTGCATTGCTCTAGAGAAGAATCCCTGCTGATGTGCAGTTTAGTTTACAACACAATGACCCCTCACAGAAAGAAACTCTTTCCTGCCCAGTGCCAACATAAATTCTAAGTTTTGACAGTGTTAAGGGAAGAGCACCTTTTAATTGAAATGGCCTATTTTGGTTGGATTCAAGTGATCATTAATTAAACTAAGCACCACAGATTATTTTTTTGATAGACAAGAACTTTTTGTATTATAATGGGCCATTGCTACAAAAAATTCATATGAACCTGTCTAGCTTTTCTGTTTACAGAAATAACTTTTCTGTTTAGCTCATTTGACAACAGAAAATCTAGACAGGTTCATATGAATTTTTTGTAGCAATGGCCCATTATAATACAAAAAGTTTCTGTCTATCAAAAAAATAATCTGTGGTGCTTAGTTTAATTAATGAGCACTTGAATCGAACTAAAATAGGCCATTTCAATTAAAAGGTGCTCTTCCCTTAACACTGTCAAAACTTAGAATTTATGTTGGCTCTTTTGATTAATATTTCAAGGTTCTGTGGTGGAGATACTTCCAGGAGCTTCCCTTTTAAGTCTGTCATACAAAGTAAACATAGTTCCATTACATGCTTTGCTAATGCTAAGTTATTACTGTTTTGATTTCTTAGGGATATCTGGAGAAAATTTTCCCCGTCAAATCCTAGAGTTTGTCAGGTTAAATGACTTGACAGAAAAAACAAGAATAACTAATATAGACAAGTCAAGAGTTACTAAGCTTCACCAGATGGTTCTATTAATATAACTCGTATTAATATTGATTTTTTCCTGCTCTGTAAGAGAAACGGGGATCATTTTATTTTGTATGCATGACCAAAATTTAAATCTGCAATGAACAAGGGAAGATAAGCACTGAGACCTGAAAGTTTGGTGCAGAAGGGCATCGACGACATGACAAGGAAAACATAAAGAGAATAGGGCATATTGAGTTAAAGTTGCAGCCAAGGCAAAGGTGCCGAAGAAAAGGAAGGAGATCTCAGCAGCTCCACTCTCTATTTTCTTCTTAACGAATGTTATTTGCCTCATTCATGGTTCAAAACTAAGAATCCTAGTTTGAAACTAAGATACCCTGGTTTGAAACGTTTGGACTTATGTATTGATGATGAACCTAAGTATCTAGGTTTGAATCATCGATATAAATATAAGTATTGCAAATATTCTTTTTTTTAATAACAAGGTAGTTTGAATTGGAAAAATGGTGTTGAACCATAACGAAGGTACATCCATAGCATTATGTAGTACAATGTAGCATAATATTTTGTAACTAAACATGTTCGATCATGTCGATTGTCTCTATCCTACTACAAGGCTCAAGAGTCCAAAAAAGTCCATAAGGATACATTTTATGGAATAGGTGTATATGTGATATCAATTGAAATGAATTCAACAAAATTTAAACCAAGGTGGATTCTTAATCATCTATGATAATCAAATTATCTATTAAGGATACCTGGTTGAGGTCTGTTAGGCAATCCAATTGAAGCAGCTTGGACTAAATTTACTGAAGACACCTAACGATCTCTTCCCCGTGCTTCTCCCTATTCCATAGCCTGTGCATTTTTCATTTGGAGTTGGAGATGCTATATTTCCATACTCACATCTTGAATCTGCTGGTAGTGGGTGGAGATAATATTAGTTATTTCAGAGTTTTGGTTTTTTTGGAGAAAGACGAATCAAGCAGCCTCAAAGAAAGTGAAAGACACAGTGTTGGATGATCTATGGTGGGAGAAGATAGATCTATTTATTCAAATCATGGAGCCTATCATTTCCTTGCTCCAATTTGCAGATACAAACCAACCCATCCTAGGAGAGTTTTATGAGGGATGGGATTCCATGATTGAGTCTGTGAGGACCATTATTTTATAGAGTCAGTGCCCAAAGTATGAGACATCACCAGAGGCCTTCTTCACCAGCATACAAGATATTATTGTCAACATATGGGACAAGAATTTGACACCTTTACATTGTTTGGCTCACTCCTTGAACCCAAAATACTACAGCCATGAGTGGCTGAATGGTGGACCTTCCCACAGATTCCCTCCTCACATGGATGGTGAAATCTCATAGGTTAGGAAAGATGCATTGAGGAGGATTTTCCAGGAGAGGGCATCCCTTGATGAGGTGGAGGATGCCTTTGCATATTTTTCCACTGGCACTAGGTGATTTGCAAGCTATGATGTGCTTCGAGACAGGGGGGCTAAGAAGCCCTATTCTTAGTGGGCAACTCATGGGGCAACAAGCCCTCCTTTACAGCAGTTAGCCATGAGGCTTCTCTCTTAGGTGACTTCATCCTCTTGTTGCAGGAGGAATTGGAGCACATATGGGAAATTGTATAGTGTGAAGAAGAGTAGGCTTGAGCAGTCCAGGGTAGAGACAATGGTGTATGTGCACACCAACCTACGTCTCATCTACAGGCAGAGGGAGGATTGGTTGAAGGGAAAGACAAAGATGTGGGATGTCTTTCCTGATGATATGGGTCTAGACAATAGCGTTGAGTTGGCATTGGCCAACTTGGATCTCAATGCGCCAGTGCTAGAGCCTCTCACATTTGATGATGGAGTAGAGGCATCATCCTCCACACCAGTAGATGCAAAGATGACAGAGGAGGAGGATGCATCAGAGCTAGAGGAGAGCATTGGTGAGCATGATGATCGAGATGAGGACAGTGATGTTGATTATGATGATGAGGATTGATGACTCATTGACTCAGACTCATTGAGGCTTCAGGCTTGTAGTCTTGTAGACTGTAGCTTTTTTGTATTTTCTATTTCTCTTTGCCATTGGCAGTGTACTTATGTAACACATTTTGATTCTGATGATTTAATGAGAAAACTACAATATCTTACTATCTTGTCTTTCTGAGTAAATTTGATAATTGTATGATGTATCAATGTATCAAATTTCAATGTATCATGTATGAATATCTAAGATCTTAAATCTATGTTTGAATCAATGAATTTGTGTGAATTTGTGTAAAAAATATAATTTTTTTTTAATATATGTATCTATATATATATATATATATATATATATATATATATATATATATATATAAATAATGCACGCATGTATTATCTGAGATGTGTGTCTGACAGGGTCACCTTTAATCCGATTCCTCAGAGTAGGTATCCCCATACTCACAATTGCACTCTCCTTGGTCAGGATTTTAAAACTCATCACTGTAAAATTGCGTCGACATTCATTGGCAGTGCCAATTACCTTGATGACCCTACTTTCATAGAGTGTTTTGGAACCAAATCTGACAAAATATAACAAAGAGATTTTGAGCAAGTTACCTCCCCAGGTTATCAATTCCTTTGTGATGCTTTTAGAGGGTAATATAAAACTTAACTTCTCTAATCCTCCATGACCTTGCCTTTATAGTCCCTCTTTGTGTTGAATATTTCCCACTACCAACTTGCATGGGGTGACTACTACTAGGGATGGGCCAGAACTGGCTATACCATGCCATTCACACAAGGAAACTCCTCTCTTCACCTATTAAGGTGTTCCAATTGTATACATGATTGTTTGGTACCTCTCATGGATTCCCAAGACTTGGAAACATTTTACTCTGACTTACTTATCACAATATGGCAGTTCAAATTAACTCTATCACTATTATCACAAGACAGTCTGTGATTGCCACGTTCCAGGCATGCAAAAAGAAATACTTCCATGCTTTTTAATTGAGTAGACATATCCATTGAATTATGTTATCATTTCCTCCCTCCATTGTTCCTTTTCTATGCATGCTTTCAGGTGCTAGTGGTAAGGCTTGGTTGGCCATCCTATTAGCTATAGAGTTGAGGTCTCTTAGAACATGATTTACTTGTGTGATTGGTAATATGGATAGATTTCCCATGATTCTTGTGTGGAGATGTCACAGCTAAGAGTCTGAAGAAAAATTTCTCAACACAAGATGACATATGGTGTTATTGGAGTCTCCTATTATAATGAGGGACCTGTTTGGAGAAGAAGCAACCAGAATAAGGCCTTGAAGGATTAGAATCTTTTCCTAGATTCCAAGAGTAGCCTAATTCAATCTATCCTTCGGGGCCAAAAAGAACCTTCCCCCCTCACTTGCCACCCCTATAAGCATTGCAGATATTCTTGAAAATGGTGTCACAAAGAATGGCTTCTGCAAAAGTTTGTAATCTAAAAGCACAATTTTTTTTAGGGAGGTATATAGTTTATGCATTTCAAATTATTGCATAAGAGATGATCTAGTTAATCTAAAAATGATACTTTGTTTGGGAATAGTATTTAACAGTTTTTATGTTTCATATAATGCATAGAGACCATTCGGTTGTAGTAAAATATATAAATATCATATAATCCATCTAGCAGACAGGTTGCAATTGAGATGAGTTTTGTTTGCAAAAAAACAAGGTTGGTAGCATCAAATAACAAAATAATTGTAAGAAAAATAAGTATCAGTTGAATTCAAACTAGCCTCTTGGTATTTTTGAATGTTTATATACCTTATGAATCTCTTTGTGGATTGTTGCAATGATAGAATATGCATAATATTCTATGTTTGAAAATTGGACTACTATGACACAAATGTCTATACAACTAACTATTTACAGTCTCAAACTAAATGCTAACTGGCTAAACTATGATTTATATCATTTAACCTGACAGGTTTTGGGCTCTGAAATATATGACAAACTTTCAATAATTTTCCATTCTATATTTTACAAATATATCTAACAAAGAAGCACTGTAACACTATCAAGTAGATCACAATTTTGGATTAAAGAAAATGTGAACACAGTAAGTGAAATTCCCTTCTCAGAGTTTGAAATAGTTTAGAAAAAAAAATCGGCATTTGTAACCTACAAATGTTAGACAAGTCTCGATTTGTCAACTCTCATATATGATACTTAGCTTAGAGAAATATATGTGCACAAACATGCCCATGCACACATATGGCACACATGAAAAAACTAGATCTGGCTTCGTGGACATCAACGATTTTGGTTTGCCTAAGTACACAGTGGTGCAACATTTTTCCTTGTGCATGACGCTTCAACAAGATAGATATTACATATGGCCCCACTTCCACATGACTAATATCCCTCGGCCCATAAGGGGTGAACCACAAAGCGACCTACTTATGTAGGAAAACCGGTCCACGACGCTTGGGCATATGCTCTCAGGAGATTGGAAAGCAATGGGAAACTAGGAAAGGGACTACCTTCACTACTAAACTAAAACCCTATGGAAAGTAGAGCAATTTTGAAAGGAAGTCTTAACAGTGAGAAAATAATAAAATCAAATTTGAAATTCAAGATAGCATAGGGTGAATGTTGGTCCTATGTGACATTAAAGAAAGCCTTGGTGAGAGGGATAAGGATTCAAATGCATAATGATTTACAATTGTTTGTGGTTAATGGATATGATGTTAGGGCTAATACCCTTTTATGCCAGAATCATTGTGAGAATTCCATCAGAATTGCAGGTGAGTTTTGGCTCTAAGCCAAGGTTAAATATTGGTAATTTAGTTTATGTGCTTCTGCAAGATTATGAGTGCATTGATTGGTGGAATTTCTAGAAATATTATTAAGTGATACAAAGAAAAATTGCAAAAACAGAGAAATGCATGTTGTCCCAAAATTCATTTCATATTTTGAATTTTTTCATAACTTGTAATGGCATACCTCAAGTTTGACATGTGCAACACAACCTCACCTTTACTTTCTTTCACAACAGTGCAAATACATATGTGCCACTTGGATCCAGCGACAATTCACTTGCTAGGTATTACCTACATTTGAAGGTTGAAGCACACTACTCCAAGTTTATTCCCTATTCTAATAGACTTTTTCCCTTCTCTAAAAAATATAGAAGAGTTGGAATCTCCCACAAATTGTGACACATAATTTTTTAATGCACCAGCCTAGAAAAGTGGGAAACAAATAGTCTTCTATGCTACTCTGTCTTCACATTTTCCTTTTCAATTCAACTCCTAATATTTTCCTGCCCCTCTTTGCATGAAATCTACTCTCAATTCTACAAAATATTTGATAAACAACACCATATACTCTACAAATTACTCCTAAATTTAGCTCCAGAAAGAGACTTAGCACATAATTGATGAATGCAACAACCTAGAAAAGCAGGAAATACATAGTGTTCTACACTACTTGTCTCCACATTTTCCCTTTGAATTCAACTCCAACAAACAAATCTATATATCAAAAATATTGAATTATTAAGCAATGTGATACAGGACATATGGATATCTCTATTAGATATCAGGTAAAATCATAAATGTTAGAGATTTTCTCTAACTGTTGAGATATCAACATGAATCTAAGCACAACTGCAATTATTTTCAGCATATTCCAATGAACCAGAAGCTCTTAAAGTCCATCAAGGATTTGATGTACTAAAAGAAAATTTTGTTTGAAAGGTGATAGTGATAAACAACTCAATGGTGGTTATCTAATCCCTCCTTCAAATTCCCCCTACTTACAAGCCTAAATCTTGCCAAAAAATATTAAATTCGAAATGTTGAAGCAAACTAAAAGGCCAATGTACTAAAAGACAAATGTGTTTGAAAGGTTACAGTGATCAAAAACGAAATGGCAGTTATCTAATCCCTCCTTCAAACTCCCCCTACCTACAAACCTAAAGCTTTCCAAAATATGTTAAATTCTAAATGTTGAAGAAAACTAAAAGGCTGATTAAAGGGTTCAAATACAAGGAGGTGTTTTGTGTGTAAAGGAGGGGGTAAGAGACTTGAACTCCATGTGCCCACTCACATGAAGTAGCAAAGTGTTAAGACAAGAAACCCTTCCCATGATACCTATCATATCATGAGGAAAATGTGGAGGACAGGGCTTAAACGGCCTCACCTTCTAATCTTATGCACGTTTATTTGATTCATTCTATAAAGAACTATATTTTGGTGGAAATGGATCCTACATGTGGGATTAATTGATCCATCCAAAGGGTGAACATTGGTCCTATGTTACGTTAAAGAAATCCGTGGTGAGAGGGATAAGTATTCGAATGTATAATGATTTGCAATTGTTTGTGGGTAATGGATTTGATGTTAGAGCTAATACCCTTTTATGCCATAATCACTTTGTGAATTCCATCAGAATTGTAGGTGGGCTTTGGCTATGAGCCAGGGTTAAATATTGGTAACTCAGTTTTATGTGCTCTGTAGGATTATGAGTGCATTGATTGGTGGAATTTCTGAAAAGATTATTAAGTGTTTCCTGGCTTAGAGGGAATGGGAGGATGAACTTCAGGCCTCCATGACCATTTTTAGAGGGAACTAGTTGGAAATGGCCTCAAATATGGAGCCTATAAATGATGGTTGGGTGTAAATTTGTTCACTTCAACCTCCCTCTAGAGTTTGAGTTAGCTCCTACTCTCAACTTAAGCAACACCTCTGTAGACTCTACCTCATTTTCTATACATCATTCAATGGATACACCCTAACTGCCCATATCTCAAAGCTATTGGAAGGCCTCACTAAAGACAAACATGTGGCTATCTACTTTGATACTAGCTCTACAACAATGAAATATGAAGACCTAGAGGCTAACAATTCATGTGGACCTAGTAACTAAAGCCCAAAATGGGCATTACATTTTTTATTTTCTTTTAGTAACCTAGTGTGTTTGTTGAGTACCGTTTACATTATTCCAGTGCGTTAAGTAGTATGGCTATGGACTTCTAAGAGGTAGATATGGATAGGCCTCCATAGTATTCTTTTTTGCTATTTCAACCTTCATCCTTAGCTGGGAATTCCAGGTCATGATTGCCTAAGACTACATATTTTTTGTAAACTTAAGTTGTATGGTATGGCCATAGATTTTTTAATATAAACTCTACCTCCCAGCTTTGAAAAAAAAAATACAAATATAATTAGCATAGCATAGAAAAAATTGAAATTTACTATATCCCTCAACAATGAACAGGGATAGTGTTTTTTTGCTTTTGTTGGGGGTTAGGTTTTAGGTTAAGCTCTTGAACAATGTCATTCAATAATACAAATTGCACCCAACCCATTATACATGGACTACAATCTTTCTTGGTTATCCATGAGTTTCCAACAATAACAAATTCAAGCAAAGGTCAATATATACTTCAAAGGGATCCAAAAGTAATGGAATTTATTAGTGAAAATACTATACTTACTACCCAAAAACAATTGCAAAATTCCCCCCCACTCAATGCGAACATAAAATAGAGGCATACAAATTTTTTTTGACTAGATAGAATAAAGAATTCTTCCCTAATAACTAATTAGAGGGAGCCTGTCAATGGTTAAAGCGATGGATAATAAATCAAGTATCTAATTCGTAGTGCAAAAGTATCAACAAATGAAGGTTAAGAAATTACATGTTTTCAAAAGAAGGCCATATTCTAGACATGAATTGTTGGGGAGTGCAAGGAAGTTGGTAGTCCTCTATAATTAGAGTTGCTGCTTCCAGTGGGCTTTGCCCAAGCGCTTCTCATCTCCTCTGCCATCCCACTGCTTGCCATACTTGGCCAAACACTCCTTCGGAACTTCATCCACAACGTTTTCTGTGTCAAGAAGTGTGCCGATGGTAAGTTCGGTAGTCAAGGCATTAAGAAAAGAAAAAAACAGTGTACTAAATATTTAGTATAAACAAAAATCTTTAGTAACTTTACATAATCCCCGAGAGGCCCTATGCTTTCATGAATAGCCAGAAAATTTTGTGTGTATTTACTTGCAGTCACAACCTTATCTTCAACGTTATCGTTTTCATTTTTTGTAATGCAAGGGGATTCTATTGTATTTTTGTAATGCAAGGGAATTCTGTCGTATTTTTTTAATGCAAGGGATTTCTCCAAATTATTTCTAGATTCATTCATGCACCACAATAATAGTTGGCAGAATAACACATGCACATACAACTAGAAAAAAATTACAGTAACCTTGGCAATAAAACTTAAATATTCAGAGGGTTACTCCTTGCAAGACACTCATTCCTTACGATCTCATCTGATCATTACACCTAGGAGAAATAATACCTTATAAAACTGCCAATTCTATTTAGCAGCACTGATGACCTGAAACTTTCATTCATTGAATCACTGCTAAATTATCAAAAAATATGGCAATAAGGAAATTGAATCATACTTGCACAATCAAAGAGTGGAGGTAAAAATTGTGAGGCATGATATTTGCACCAAGAAGGCTCACAGTTGTATATAGATTTTCACGCTTCACTCTTGGAATCATTCCATTCACTATAGAGACAACATTTGATTCCATGGATAAAGTGTCGGGTGCAAAGAACAAAACCACCAATCTTGTTATGCTTATAGATAATACTTCAGCATGGCGCTTTCCCAGGAGAGGTAAAATAAGTGTAAATAAAAGTGCATCAACTGTGTGCAGGATCACACACACAAGCATATCCAGCCCCAATAGAAGATTAATTCCAATAGCGGTTCCTAGAATCACTGTAAAATCCAGAGCTATCACAGAGGCCTCACATTGTAGCCATAGCAACATGCACACGGGTTCAGAGTACTCCTCCAAAAAAATCCAAGCAAGATGTTTCTCAGTCGCGACTCCAATGTGAGATGCAAGGGGCTGACATAAAATAGAAACCACATTTGACAGCATTAACAACCATAGAAGCTCAACCCCAAAACGTGATCCACCTTCAATTGTTGTCACCCACTTTGCAGGGTCAATATATCCCATTGAGACTAGAAAAGTAGGCCCTAAAAATGGGTGTATTTTCATTGAAATACCTTGCATTTCCATTGTGCCATCCATCTCACTGTCCATGCTTAATGCTTCATAAAAACATTGAACTGAAGCATTATTTCTTGAAACCTAGGTAACAAATATTTTTTCCTCTGGATTTCCAAATTGTATGTGCTTCCTTTTTACATTTAAACATGGTCTAAAATGTATGTGCAACTAAAGAATGAGGAGTATTTATGAATTTACGACCGAGGTCATGAAGCTTCTGCTGATGGGTAACCCATCACTAAACGGATGATGAAGATTATGATTTTTTTTATAAAAGCCTTCGCTCAGAAATAAAAATATTCAGAGTGGGCAATCTGTCTATTATACCTGAAGAAATCAAGTCCAATCTAGCCGAGTCCAGTGTTTGGAAGAGCGAGAGTGAAGCTTCAATGGTATATTCTCCATCATCAATCCGAAAAGTAGAGCCAGGAGAGGATTATATTGAAGATTTCAACAAGAATTACTGAGAGAGGATGTGTTGCTTGGATAAGCTTAACAGTCAGTAGACCTATGCATTAGGAGTTTTTCAAAGCCATGAAATCTGAAATTAGGAGTTTTTCAGAGCCATGAAACCCGCAAGCCTAAAGGGGCGACTTCCAGGTAGAAGAGATATACTCTAAACAAGCATGTGGTCACACATAATTCCCTCGAATCCTTGAAGAGAGTGCAACAGGACCTGGAGACTATGTATGTCGGCTAGACTTGTTTGTCTTGGGAGGCCCTGCATTGGCAATATAGAAAATTCCGGGAGGCGACATTGTATGGGTCACAGCAGGATTTGTTTTATGACCACGTGGTAGATCAGTTTCAGCAGTTTCAAGTTTTTTTGCAGAGGTTCTTAGAGAATGATCAGTTTGAAGGTCCCATGATTTTGTCAAAGGTTCCATGAAGCAAATACAATACCAGCAGCTCAGCTGGTTAGTATCATGGAGGAATCCATAATGATACTCTGGGATTTTGTTAGGTCTGACGAGCACAAAAGTTTTGTGCAGCACCAAATGCTGATTTTTTTGTGCGTAAGTGAAGAGGTAGAGGATCCCAACGACTTTACTCTCCTGCATTTGATGAGGAGAAGCATGCATTGTAAGGAGTTGAAGGTGCAAGAGCTTGAAAGTAAAGGGATATGCTTGATAAAGAGGCCGATCTTGTGGGCAGAGAGAAAAGGATAGAGATCTTGATGGCCCTTTTGGACATCAAATTAGTATCTCGGGTATTGAGGATGTCCAGGATCATTATAGATCATCTGTAATGGTGCCAAAAGAGACTCGGTAAGCTCAGTATTCACAAAGGTAAGTTCCATAAACCACACGATACTGTATTATTTCCATATTCATCATACATTTTAGGCCGCTACTTCGATGCATTTCCGTCGGAATTGTAGACTAAATACATGAGTTAAAAAATGCTAACAATAAATATTTATAGGACAGGGAGTTGGGATTTAGGGGTTTCACGGCATTATGAAAACGAAATCTGTGTTTTTTTGTTTTCTAATTTATTATTGTGGGAGCATGATGCTCCCTGGAAGAAGCCATTAGAGCTTAGATTTATGTGACCCAGCCCCCTCTAATGATTTTATGATCTAAGGTTTTTGGGAATGAAAGAAAAAGAAATCCCTTGCAAGGATGTTGAGAATCTACAGAGGAGAGTCATACAACTAGATTTAGTTGCAAAACAGGAGATGTTGGTCCCATCTGGAAAATTAAATTCTTAATGGAAAAAAAATAGGTTTCAAAGCTTTAAAAAATGGATACAAAATATACCTTTGTGACGCTTCGTGTGGTGCAACTGTGTGAAAGCTTCAACTGGTCGCAGTTCCCGTGTGCAAGTTGTTATCAACAGGAACATTGAGGATAACTCTCTCACTTTCTTTTTCATTTTGAATCTGACCCTCTCCAGGTTTTACCTCCACACCCCCAAAACTCCATGTGATATGTAGAATTCATTGCCGTAAGTAATATTGTAGTGCAAGCTCGATGAAACAAACCAGAAAATGCAAAACACTAAACCCTTTATTTACCTATTTGAGAATTTCACCATGAAAAATGACTCTCTCCCAACCATTTGTTTGATACTGATACGTATTTGAAATTTTCACGATGAAAAATTACTCCCGCGCAATCTCATGTCATGGAGTATTTGAAGAAAATAAGTGGACAAAGAAATGACTCCCGCCCAAATGGACAAAGAACCCTTGATTTATTTATTTTTTAAATAGTATTTTATTGGTTTTTATTTATGAATTGTATTTAGAAATTGTTGAATTTTTTTGTTAATGTATATATATTATTTATTTATTTTTTAAATAATATTTTATTTATTTTTATTTAGTGAATTATATTTAGAAATTGTTGAATCATTTTTAATGTATATATATTGTTTATTTATTTTTTAAATAGTATTTTATTGATTTTTATTTAGTGAATTATATTTATAAATTTTTTAAGCATTTTTTTAATGTATATATATTATTTATTTATTTTTTAAATAATATTTTATTGATTTTTATTTAGTAAAATATATTTAAAAATTATTGAATCTCTCTCTTTTTTTAATTTATGTATAAATTTATAAGTATTAAAAAAAAATCAACAATTAAATTGTCAAATTTCCACCTAGATTGAGGTGCTCACTTTCCAACTGCATCTTATAAGTAAGCAATTTAATGCTGACATGACCACCATGAATGACTGACAGCTATGCGAAATGACTCCACCTCCTTATCAACATGTGAATAACTTAAATGTCCAAAAGAGAAATCGAGCCCTTTGCATCTGCACCCTCTTAATGTTAATTCTCATGTCCGGTCTCACATGTAACTTAATGCTCGCCACCATGTTAACTCCTTTGCTCGACCAACATATCCTGCATTCCACCTTGCGACCTCTGAAGCTTAGGGAATTCGGCTTTACCATGCTTCCATTACTGTTGTTATCTAAGGCCACATCCCCAACATCTTTGTTCTCCAGCACACTATCATGGTGAGGGAACGAGGACATGTTCAACACGGTGGCAAGGGTAGAGGTCACCCTCTCACCTCTCCATAGTGCAATGACCACATGATTCTCTTTGACCACAACATCCTTCAGCATATCAGGCGTAATGTAGTTATCCTAGAAGTAGTTGACCGTTGAAGAATTGTTGACACGCTCTGGGTTGTACAAAATTTGCTCGCTATGCATCTTTGAGACCTAGAGTTGGCTCGCACTCATGTTGAACATCATGTGGTTGAATCTAACACCTATGCCAGTCACATTAGAATGACACCTCATTGTCTCTTGAAAAAAATTGGTATCATTTTTCCTCCCAAAATGATGTCCTCCACTTCCTCCAAGACTTCGGACAGGTCTACAGAGCAGCAACCAGAACAATTTCTCTCACATCAAATCCGCTCTCACATTATGATTTGAAATCGAATTAAATTCCATTATTACCCAAAAAAATGTTGTTATCATTCCATTGAAACAGAAATCACTAGGCCTATTCCCTATGAAATATCTCTCGTACGGTATAAAATTAGCTAATAATCGTGGATATTTTAATACTATTTCCAGGATCTACTGTTGAATCTTAAAAAATAATCAAACTTAGTGCCAATCATCTAACAAGTTTCGGTATTCATTGCATTGTCAAAATTCTCCAAATTGATATCAAATGTGCTGAGGTTTGAGCAACATGTGGAAGGTGTCTCGCATAACTAAATATAAGTGGAGCAAGGGTGAGGGACGGTACTCCTGGTCCGTTCACCATAACGCATGTAGTGGGAGAGTTACTGGATTCACATTGGAAATTCGTGTGAAAAATAACTGGGCATTGGAGTTTGGAGGTGGTGAAAGGATAAGGCGACGGAAGACGAGGGAGCCTGACATTAGACTCCTCACTCTGGTTTGGTGTTGGTCCTAATGGTTGCCTTTGGGGAGGAAGTGTAAACGTTGCATGAATTTTTACAAAGGGAGTGGCTTGTGTGTACTTGTCGTGGGCATTTGCTGGTGCGATGTGTTCAACTGGTCCTTGTTGCTCAGTTTCTTAGCCATTGTCTGCATCTGGGTTGAGGATAGGAAGTTGAAGGGAAGTGAGCACACTCGTTTCAATTTTTCTTGGCTTTCAATGAGCTTGTTTTTTCGTGCTAAGAGACGAAGCTATAATCTACGGTCCGAGAAACCTCAAGGGTGGTGGCGGAAAACTAGTTTCTTTTCCAAACTTCATGCCCTTCGATGTGGGTGTGACGGTGTTTGGTGGATTGTTGTGTGGTCACTGGTCACTGCCCTGGGGTAAGTTATGCTCAACCATCGACTACCTTGTCATAATTTTTTTTTCAATTTCCTCTGTTGGTTTGGTGGGTGATGGTATTTGGTTTTCCTGGTGGTGGCAGTCTTTATCTGGTAGTGGGAGGTTTCTCTGTGCTTCCCTGTGGTGGTGGGTGACGACATTTGGCTCCTTTTCTTGCAGTGTTTACTTTCTATGGTAGGGGTTCTGGTATCTGGACTCTACACATAGTGGGGTTCCTCGACCTTGGTGAATTATGAAGCCCCTGGTGTGGTGTGGGTTTTCTCACTCCCCTGTCATCCATGGCCCTGTTGGGGTGTCAGACTTGGAAATAATCATGGCGGCTCCACTTTGGGGTGGAAAGACTGCGGGGCATGCATGGCTCACTAGTGTTGGTGTGCATGGGGGTTGTGGAGGAGTTAAGCGAGGGTGTAACAGAGTTTGGGGTTTGAGGGTTCAGAAGCGGAGTCGCCGAGGCGGAGCAGGTTGTGGTGGTAAGGGAAATCATGGGTTTTATTGATCTGAGGTAAATGAGGGGTAGGTTATCCAACATTTTTGCCTAGAGAATTTTCATGCACTTATCAACAACCTGATGGAAAGAGTGGACACAATTGAGAGACTCTGTCATGAGGGGCATGCAAAGAATATGGAAACATTGTACCAAATGCAATATTTACAGCTCCATGTATGGGAGATACTGGTAGTGGCTTTGCGAGGCCAAATTAAACACACTAAGAAAGTAGACAAGTTGGAGACTTGGTTGACGCACTTTGAAGGGCACGGTCAGTGTGAATTTTATCCTCCACCGCATCTAGGAACAATCCCAGACAACCCTGCATCCATCACGTCGGACACCTAGTATGTTATTTGGTGTTCTTTATGTTTTATATGTGTTTTGGCGCTTATGGCCCAACCATATATGGACAATGTCCCTAGTCTCTCTTTTGCATTTTTTTGCGTCTCATGCAATTTTTTGTCAACAAACCCAGATGGTGTGAGAACACCTATTTTCTAAGTGGCTATATGTACTCCTTTTTTCCTACATGAATAGAACATTGACTTACAAAAAAAAGAAGGTTCATACATCATTAAAAAATTAATTAATTAATGACCTACAAAAAAACAAAGGTTCACTTATTATCTAGTCATATATTTTAATCCTAGACTAAATTAGTCATTTAAGTTAGTCGCGTTTTGTTTAGTCACTTATTATCTAGTCATATATTTTATCCCTAGACTAAATTAGTCATTTATGTTAGTCGCTTTTAGTTTAGTCACTGATTATCTAGTTGTTTATTTTATTCCAAGACTAAATTAGTCATTTAAGTTAGTCATTTTTAGTTCGATCACTCAAAATTGTTCAACTTTAGTAGT
Organism: Pinus albicaulis; assembly: GCA_034641835.2. NCBI lineage: Eukaryota > Viridiplantae > Streptophyta > Pinopsida > Pinales > Pinaceae > Pinus > Pinus albicaulis. Next base: position 1,217,942,359 of record CM076584.1, read on the forward strand.
AATTCACTTGAAATAATTGTGGCGACTAACATTTTTAGTCACCTAGTCATTAATTTCATCATTTTTTACTAGTGCCTAGAGCAGCTTATTTAAGTTGTGCTTTCCCAAGCCTGTTTCACATTTTTGCGTCCAAAAATTTTAGGATGTTTTCTTCTTGTTTTGCCTAGGCTATCCCTCATAAAGTGACTTTAAAGTTGTCTCTTCCGCTTTCCCAACTTTTTCTTCCTCTTCCCAATTACTTTCCTCTTCATTGGGGAAATTAGATTTTTATCTTCAAATCTAATTTTGGTAATATTTCTTCCAAGGATTTCTGGAAGCTGTGGGAAAGTCTCGTCACCTTATCCACATCCTCATGGATTTAGGTTTCAGATCTCAATTCTCAATCTATTCATTGCACACATAACTTTTCTATTTATTTTTATGAATTAAAAATAAAATAAATCCACACGATAGTTCTCCATTGGCCGCCACTTCTCGTTTGGACTTACTCAATTGTCAATTAAAAAGCATAGGAATTTGGAGTATTACATATTCCCCCTATAAAAATAAACACCTTCCTTGGTGTTGATAAAATAATTAAATAATTCACTGTGTAAATAGTGAGGGATATTTTTCCATCATCTCAGCATTTTGTTCCCAAGTAGCCTTTGCGGGTGTAAAGTGCCTCTACTACACTTTTACCCTAACTACTGTCCAGTTTCAAAGTTCAATTTATTTCCGCTCCAAGATTTGAAGCAGCTCTGGAAGGAATTCCCCTTCTGGTTCCACCTAAATCACATTTCAATCAATAACGTGATAAGAATCATGTACATATTTTTCCAATAAAGAAATATGAAACACATCATGAACCTTAATATGAATGGGTAAGGCCAATTTATAGGCCATTGGTCCTACTCTTTCCAGCACTTCAAATGGTCCACAGTATCATGGAGCTAATTTTGCACAACTTTCAGTGTGAAAATTTCTCTTCTTAGGTTTAATCCTCAAATATACATGTTCACCCACACTGAATTCCCGGTGAACTCTCTTTTTTTCTGCATAACTTTTCTGTCTGTCCTAAGTTGTTTTGATACTTTTCTGAATCTATTTCACAATTTTTTCTATTTCTTGTAAATATTCTGGTCCAAGTATCAGTTTATCTTCAGGTTGACTCCAACTTAAGAGGGTATGGCACTTTCGACCATACAGTTCTTCAAACGGACTCATCTTTATGAATGCTTGGTAGTTGTTATTATAGGGAAATTATACTAAGTGTAGCTAGTATTCCCACTTGTTTGGCCTATATATAACATACATCATTAACATATCTTCCAGAATTTGGTTGGTTCTTCCAGTTTGGCCATCAATTTGTGGGTGGTAGGTAGTACTAAAATTTAATTTAGTGCCCATGCCTCCAAACAAGCTCCTCTAAAAGGCTGCAATAAATTTTGTGTCCCTGTCTAAAATTAGCATTTTAGGAACCCCATGTTGTCTTACAATCTCTTTCATAAACACATTTTCTACTTGATTTGTCCCAAAAGTAGACTGAACATGTATAAAATGAGTAGCTTTAGTTAAAGTATCCACTACAACCATCACAGAATCATGTTGATATTTGGTTTTTGGTAAACCAGTAATAAAGTTCATGGAAACAGTTTCCCATTTCCGTTCTAAAATAGGTAAAGGATTCAGCAACTCAGCTAGATGCTGATGTTTAACTTTCACCTGTTGACATTCAATGCATCTAGCCAAGTAACTTGCTACATTTTTTTTCATTCCAGGCCAAAATAGGTCATTTCTCAAAGCTGTGAGTAATTTCTGGTATCCAAGATGTCCAGAATAGGGCCTTCTATGATATTCATCTAAAGTTTCTTTATTTAAGGAGTCTACATTAGGAATGTACAATCTATCTCTGTAACAAATTAGCCCATTTTGATTTTGTGTAAACCCTTTCATTTCTTTTTTCATCATTTAAGTCTGAAGTTTTTCATAGTCTTGGTCTTGGTTCACTACCCCTTGAATCAGTCATTATAAGTCAAATTTGACACTAATTCCAATGTTATTCATACGTTGTGAAGCATTTCTGCTTAAGGCATCTGTAATCTTGTTTTATTTGCCTTTTATGTGTTTTATCTCCATGTGAAATTCACTCAGAAAAGACAACCACGTAGCTTGCCTAGCATTCAGGTCTAGTTGAGTGAAGAAATACTTTAGGCTAATGTAGTCTATCATCAGCACAAATTTCTTTCCTAGAAGGTAATGTCTCCACATCTTGAGAGCATGTATTACAACAGCTAACTGAGGATCGTAAACACTATATTTTTGTTCATGTTTCTTAAGTTTTCTAGATTCATAAGTTATAATAGAATTTTCCTATAATAGTATTCCCCCTAATCCTTCTTCACAAACATTTGTGCATACTACAAAGTCCTGATCCAGGTCAGAAATATTTTGAATAGATGTTGTAGTAAGTTTTAGTTTTAACTGCTCAAAGCTATTCTGACATTTTTCAGTCCATTCAAATTTTACTCATTTCCTTTGCAAGGAAGTAATGGGGTAGGCTAAAGCTGAAAATTTCTCTACAAACCTCTAGTAATATCCTGTAATATCAATAGGTACATGACACTCTCTGATTTCTTTTATCTTTTCTAGGTCTACAGCCAACCCCTGTTCTGAAATTATATGCTCTAAGTGTTGAATTTTATCTTTGAAGAATTCGCATTTGCTAAACTTAGCATACAAATTTTTTTTCTGAGAGTTTGTAAAACAATTCTGAGGTGTTATTTATGCTCCACTTCACTTTCTGAATAGATTAAAATGTCATCAATAAATACTAGTACAAACTTGTCCAAGTATTTATTTAAGATACTATTCATTAAACACATAAAAGTTTCGGGTGTATTGGTCAACCCAAACAGTAGAACCGCAAATTCATAGTATCCATACTAGGTTCTAAATGTTGTTTTTTTGATATCTTCATCTTTAATCCTTAACTGATGGTAACCAGTCCTTAAATCAATTTTGGAAAACACTGTTACCCCTCTAACTTGGTCAAAGAGGTCATTAATCCTCAACAATGGATATCTATTTTTAGTTGTCAGTTTGTTCAATTGAGGGTAATCAATACACATATGGAAAGTACCATCTTTCTTTCTCACAAACAACACTGGTGCTCCCCAGGGGGATACACTCGGTCTAATGTAACCTTTGTCCAGCAACCTTTGTAGTTTCATTTTTAACTCCATTACTTCCTCAGTGCTCATTCTATATGGCGATCTAGAAACTCGAGTTGCTCCAGGCATTAAATCAATTGAAAAATAAATTTCTCTCTTGGGGGGAAGATGAGGAATTTCATCTGGAAAAACATCTTTAAATTCTCTTATCACTGGTAATGTTTCTAACAGATTTTCCTCCGTTTTCTATCCCAATTCCTCTACATGCACATAATACACACTGATATCCTTTCCTAGCGATTCTCTTTAACTCGAGGGCTGAAATTTCCTCATAGATATGAGTTTAGGATTTCCACTGATTATAATAGGTTTTCCCTCCTTATCAATGCAATGTAAGGTTTTATCTAAAAAATTCATCATAGCCTTCTGTTTTTCTAACCATTCCATCACTATCAGTACATCATAAGACCCTAATGGCAGAATATTTAAATTTAATTCTGTTTGGTATCCATTTAGATTGATGGCTATTTGGGGTAACTTATGAGTTACTTTTCATTTTGTACCAGTGGCTAACTGGACTAACCAAGACTATTGAAACTTCTATGACTTTAATTTACATTTTTCTACCATTTGAGGACTGATATAACTTAAATATGCACTTAGATCTATTAAAAATATAACATATTGGTCAGTGATCATACCTTCCATTTCAACCATAGTGGACTAGTGTTATGTTTGCCAATCTTCCATGGCAACACTGATTGTGGGAATGTTCCTGGCTATATCATTAAATATAGTTGCCTTTCTCAGTACTTGTACTGTCTGGATATTTTGCTGTGGACAGTCCCTCAATAAATGAAGTTCTCCACAACCCCAACACTTCAAAGGCTCTTTCATTTTAATAGTCCATTCGCTCTTATTATTTCCATTCATTGGTTTGGACCCAGTTTGAGATTGAACAGTTTGATTTTTACCCATTTTACTGAACTTATTTCTTTGGTGGTTTCTCCCAAAGTTTTAAAGATAGGCTGGTTTTGTTTTCTTACCGCTGAATTCACCTTTGTTTGACCAATTTTTTCCTTGTTCTGTCTTACCCTTGAATTGCTGGTAACACAATTTGGCCTTCCACACTACCTCATCCATATTTTTTGGGTTATCAAACTCTACCTTTTTTTTATAAACAATAGGAAGACAGTTTAGGAACCTCTATACCTTTGCCTTCTCCTCTCTGATATAAGGCACATATCGTAACAGATTGGTGAATTTTGTTACACACTCATTAATCATGAGTTGTCCCAATCTGAGTTCATGAAATTAATTTTCCTTGTCGTCATAGTAGTGTTCATACAAGTATCGATTTTTAAACTTAACTTGAAAATCTTCCCAAGTCGCCATTTTCACATCAATTGCATGGACCATATTTGTTTCTTCCCACCACAAGGTTGTCTTACCTTGCAGCTGATAAATAGCCAACCTGGCTCGTAAGTTACTTTCATATTCGTAAACCTGAAAATACTTTATCATATTCAGAAGCCATGCTTCAACATCTTCTTCTTTCTCTCCATCATAGGAGGGAGGTTTAATTTTTCAAAATTCACTGTGTAATTTCTTCTTTTGTCTAGACTGTTGTCTAGAGGCATCATTCTCCTCAGAATCTTCTGAGAGATTGACCCTTCTCTTTCTCTTCCTTTTGGAACCTTCACCCTCTTGGCTATTCCGAGAAGTCAATTCCCTTATTAGTCTATCTTGCTCCTCACTGGCTAAAGATAGCCTTTAATTGTGGCTTTTAAGTTGTGCCATTTATCATTGCATTCTATGCAACATAGCTATCAATGGAGAATTTGGATCTGGTGCACTTTCTCCATCACCCAGATCTACATACAACTCATCCCCTTTAGTTATGGTTCACAGTTTTATACTTCAATACTATTCACTGTACAAGAAAATAACATTATAAAAATTTAAATTTCATAAAATTTTGCAGCGGCATACATTTTCTGTGTGAGCACATAATTTTCCCAGATTTTTAGGTAATGCTCTAATACCATTTGTAATTTCTCTCACCTACACAATTTTTTTTTACTCTACTAAAGGTTAATAACATCTTTTTATGAGTCTTTTTTCGTTGCCACTTGACGAAATTATATTTTCCCATTTAGATTTCATTTCGTCGCAAATCGATGAGATTTTGACATCAATACTACAATCATTATTTCCTCTTCTTTAGCCATTAGGAGAATTTTGAGGTCTAAAATGGGCCTCCTAAGGAAAATGTACAATCAAAATTCACTTTATGAGAACCAATCACATTTTAGGGGATGACATCATCCATAATGGTTGAGGTGGCATTGCTCTAGTTAAAGACATTTACTTGTCACCTTCTCAATGGTGGATAAAAACTCATGGTTAACAATGGTATTACTCTAAGTACTTTTAAAGTCATAAAGTAAAATACTCATAATAAATGTCATTTCACACTTTTTGAATAAAATATTATTATTGTCAATTCATATTTTTTGAAAGAAACAATGCATATCCCTACACAATCTTCATGTATTTACACACTTTTCAATAAATATTATATTTGTATTTTCAAATATTTATTTATAAATAAAATCAATTCAATATGTAATATAAAATTCATACATAAATCAATATATTATATTATATTATTTTTATATAGTATATTGATTACATGTTATTATATAATTTAAATAATATAAATTTTAATTAATAGTATATTCTATAATTAAGAATTTATAAATTTATATTTATATTTTAATTTAAGTTAGTTAAGTACAAAGGGAAAATGCATTAGTCGTGCAATGATAATGACTTTTTTCTTGAAAATATTACTCTTATTTATAGTCACATCAATACAATTTTATTATTATTTTTATTTTGGTACAATTTTTGAATTCAATTTAACCATGGTTATATTTATTTTGGTGCAAAAAGTGAATTGCAAATTCATAAAATTATTTTATTTGTTTAGACATTATTTTATTATTTCCTTAGGAGGCCCATTTTAGACCTCAAAATTCCACTAATGTTTAGTATTTAGTTATTTATTGAAATAATACTCTTGGGCATACAACCACTAATACTAAAGAAATTTATTATTGTCTTTCTATGACAACTTATTTTAATTTAACTATGTTCAACCTATCTGTGTGCTTCAACTTTATGGATTCTTATTTTGATACTAATTATATATATTTATGTAGAATGTTTCCTACATATATATTTCATTTCCCTTCTATTCGAGAACCCACTTAATTATTAACTCTTTTATTCCTTGACGAATTTATTACTTTGGACAACATATAGATATACATATGTATGCAAGGCCTTCTTACCTAACATATATATTATATTCTACTTTATAAACACTTTTCCCCTTTTTCATTAACATCTCCAGTGATAAAATTTATATATAATAGAAGAGTTTTCTTGGTACTACATTTTACCACCCTGTATTTATCATATCCCACATAGGGTCTTTATAATTTATTTATTCCATTATTAAGTTTTCGAATTGAAGTCTTCAAGTTTTTAATTCTATACATTCAACAATAATTAACTCCAAACTTTATTCCTTTCATTTTTAAAATCTCATTTACAAATTTCAATACATTACGTGGCAGACTATTAGTTTGTCCAAGATTTGAGATTTTTCAACGTTACTTGCTTTCAACGTTATCTTTTTTTTATCCATCGCACCTAGATTTTTTGTATTATGATCTACTAGTGGTCAGACTAAGTTACACCTACCTTACCTATAAAATTGTGATGACATTAATGATGCTGGCCCAAGAATTCATTAGCTTCTTACGAAGATTTGGATGTGATTTCAATCCGTCCGGCGTATTAACTTTACTGCCATAACTTAATTTCCTGAGTACTTGATCACGTGATGAGCTAGACGTTACCCATGTCGAATTTGCGATCCGCGTGAAGCTCTTAATCCGTTGCCACCTATAGTGTTGAGATACATTAGGATTTTCTGCGGATTCTGGTTTAAATTTTTCATTCTACAACATTTGTATTCTTTACGTATGCTATTGAGAACTGAAATTATTCTTTCTGTCTTATTGAGAGCTGAACCCTTGTTTTCATTTCCTCGAGCTACAACAACACAATTTCTCCCTTCTCCATCAGGGATTTATGAAAAATGGTATGCTTCTTTAACGCCTTTGGTTCTCTAAGTTCTCTGTTTCTCATTATTGAATATGGCTTTCTTTCAATGTTGTCTTTATTTATTTTTTTAGCGTTCACTGTGGTTGGTTATTTCCTTCCTATGGTTTATGAATTAGTTTACAGAATCACATTTGGTTGAATTCTGGTGATAATTTTTCTCATGGAAATTTAACTCAGCTTCACTTCCTCCACCTGAATCTTTGACTTAGGAACGTTGCTCCTTCAAATTTTTCAAAACCCAACCGCTCTGGAGTTGTGAGTTCTTTCTCTATCAACTATGAGTTAAATTTTTAAGTATGGTTTCATTCTATGCTTTGGGTCCCCCTTTCCTTTAAGAAACGATGGCTACCATTTACCTATGGCCAGTTAAAATTTCGAATTTCTTTCTATTCAGGATTATGGTTATATGCATATCAACATTCGACATAACACTATAGCTCTGTACTTTCTGTTCGCAAAGGGACTGGTTGTAATTGGAAACCCCTTCGTCTTCTTGCTGGCGTTGGCAACCACACCGAGTAGCCATCTTTGTCTTTCATATTTCTTGTTCTAATTTTCTACTATTCTTCAATCGTAGACTTATATTATTTTTCTGGTTTGGGCTACAGTTATGAAAATTAGGAAGTTAAATATTTCAAGGTATGTCATTTACTCAGGGCCCTATTATTTTCTTACAATTCTTCCTCCTTAAAATTTCGTTTTATTGAAATTATTCTAAAACTGGTTATTGGTGAATGTAGGTATGTCAAGGATTCGACTTATTTAATTTCAACAAATTGGACTAGTTTGATTTCGGTTTAACTGGTCCATGGAAATACTTTTTTTTTCGGTGCAGGTCGGTACACATTTCCGGAATGTCTATTCTATTCTGGTCATTTCTCTAGAATCACCAAGACTATATAATATTATACTAAATTAACCGTAACACAGATGTATTACTGTACTGAGTTATGTATTTAATTTTCCTCTACTTTTTAAACATTTCTGGGTGTGTAACTCAGGTTGGGACTGTGTTAAATTTTTCTTGAAATTTTCTGTTGATGTATTTTTGGTACATCAGTTTACTTCTTTGCGACACGAGAATTCTAGTGAAATTTACATGTATTTTCTATTTGTCTATCTCTACATACTATTATTTTTAATTCTTCTTTATAGACTTTCAAAGTCTCCTCTAGACCCAGTAGTTGGGAAAAGGAATATTGCCTTTATATGAAGTTGTGTCTTAAAATTTTTGTCAATTTTTGTATTCTTAACTTCATAAAGTATTAATCTACATGCAGTCCCCAAAATTTGCATAAATATTTATGTGGTTACTTTTTATAGGTATATCTATATTTTATATTCTCTAATTTAATTATGATTTAGGATAAAATATTCAAAACAACAATAAATAATACAATCTGTTCTTCTATATATATATATATATATATATATACCTCCTAATCCACTTTTTCTACTTTGAGTTTGACATACCATTTAGATCAATATAAGATAGTAGCATAAGCTATTAAGCTCCTTGATATTTTTGTCGAATTTAATATTATCCATATATGAATTCCCTTAACAGAATTTCTGAATGGTATATGTATATTCCTTTCATACAGAATCATGTCTAAGTACTAGACTACTTGAAGTAGCAGTTTGTAGCAGTAATTTCAATTAAAAATCACACTGTAATTTATTCTTTACATTCTTGACAACATTCTAAATATTAGTACAAAACGCTAACCCATTATAAATGTTCTTTTGTAATGGTGTCAATACTTTTAATTCTCAATTTGTAAAGCAATATACATAGGATTGAATATTGACACATGATGACATTATGATTACTAGTAGTTTTGCTTTAAGATTTTATTTTCATAACAAGACTAGTGTAACTGTTTAAATAGAATAAAATATTTACTGTTTAGAATCCTAACCGTAGATTTAAGTCTGTTGCCAAATTTAGACACTCTGGGTGTTGGAGAAAACCCGTCTTTGTCCATACAACTATGAAGATTTCAGTATTTCAACTGAACTAAAATCTGTTAAATGTATGGACCTATTCTAAATCATCTTCTTCAATATACATCAAAATATGTAAACTCTACAAGGTTAATTTCCAGCAATTTCATATATATATATATATATATATATATATATCCTAACAATTTCCAACCCAGATATTTGTTAACACACATTCGAAATCAATATCAACCAGTAATATTCTAGTTAGGTGTGCATACCAATTCATCTGACTTGTTCCACCCAACCGTAGAGTTCTCTCTCCGTAAATCACCCCTAAGCCGAGACCTTAACTCCTAGAGATAGACAACTCTTTGTCTATCCTGGAGTAGCTTATTTAAGATGTGTTTTCCAAAGCCTATTTCCAATTTTTGTGTCCAAAAATTTCAGGATGCTTTCTTCCTGTTTTTCCTAGGCTTTCCCTCATAGAGGGACTTTAAAGCTATCTTTTCCGCTTTCCTAGTTTTTTCTTCTTCTTCCCAATTACTTTCCTCTTCATTGGCGAAATTAGATGTTTATCTCCAAATCTAATTTTGGTAATATTATTTCCAAGGATTTATGGAAGGTGTGGGAAAGTCTTATCACCTTATCCACATCCTCATGGATTTAAGTTTCAAATGTCAATTCTCAATCTAGTCATTGCACACATAAATTTTCCATTTATTTTTATTAATTAAAAATAAAATAATTCCACACCATAGTTCTCCATTAGGGTACACTTACCCTTTGGACTTATTTAACTGTCAATTAGAAATCATAGGAACTTTGGGTATTACACTCTAAGTGTTAATCATGCTATACCATCATTACTGATTCACCCCACAAGTCTCCTTGAATGTTGTTTCCTTTTTATTTTGTGCTTATAGAAACATTTTGATGCTCAGGTGAATTTTTACCTAACTTCTTGTATCCTCCATGGATGTTCTCCTCCAAATCAATGGGCTCAATGATAGTAGAGGAATCATTCCCTGTTCCTGTTATCTCCTACATGAAATTTGAGCATGAGTGGTTAAGTGCCCAAGCTCCCTTGCATACAAAGCACAAACCTTTCCTTTTTAGTTCATTATCGTTGTCTCCATAAATACTTGTTAGCTCCTCCTTGGTTAACATCTTCATATGTAGTTTGATGTTACATTTGACCAACCCGTCAATTATTTCATAGGAAACAGGTGATAAAATTATCTCCTTGCTCCAAATGGGCAACAATTTGGATCTCAGTTGTTTGCAGATTACCTTATCTTCTCCCAAGATTAGGGACATGATCTATTCCATGTATGTTTTGACATATTTTGGATGAGATTTTGTAATTCCAGTCATAGTTATTAAAACCAGAATCGGTGACTAGACTGGTGGACCTAATAAACCGGGTTTCAAACAAGAACCGGTCTAATCAGTAGCGGTTAGATCTTAATGAACCGGTTTTAAAAAATATATATATTAAAAAAATATTTTTTAATAAAAAAAAAAACTATTTTTAAGATTTGCAACCATGATTCCAAGCCAATAGAGAAAAAATATGCAAATTTTGCTCATTTATATGCCATGCAAAGGTGAATATATGAAAATGGCACCGAGTGCAATACAAATCATTGAGAAATACATAAACAATGAGGCTCCAAATGGCCCATAAAGTCCAAAAAAAATGCTACAAGCTATGAGGCTATTGGCCTAATACAAGACTACACATGAATGATGATCAATCACCAAATTCATCACCGCTACTAGACACAGGATCAACATCGGCTGCTACATAGAAATCATCTGGATCAAAGTCTGAGGATGCTCAGCCTCAGGCTCATCTGCAAACTCAATACCCCTGCCACCAATAACAATAGAAGTGGACCTCATGGAAGCACGAGTTACTCGAGGTGCATGTGTTAAAATTGGACAACTAGGTCCAAACTCCAGGTTGTGATGCTCAGATGACGATCCCAATATTTTTATTGGATTCCTCTTTCGGAGAGGTGTAAGATTGATCTAAAGATCATCTCGATTGGATGAGAAGAACATGTACTTTTAATGTGCTGGGTCGGCCTGGAATAAAATATTGACTTTAATGTCTTAAAGGACGTGTCACACACCCCCAAAGATTCCTATATATTCGAGAGACTTGGAGTTCATTTGACACACATCGATGTGGAGGAATTCTCTCTCTGGATAGCGTTGGAGCTGTGTATTCTCTGTTTGGATTGTTCTGGGGTTATGTGTGACATGCTTGGCTGAATGACCTATTGAAGACTTTGCTGGTAGAAGCATCCTGCTGATCCCCGTAACGTCACCATTTCCTATCTCTGTGTTGGCTTGTCTTCTATCGATCTATTAGTATGTTCTATCTTCTTCAGTATTGTGCCCTAATCTGAAATGGCATAGAACAAGTCCAGAAATTAACATGGTATCAGAGGGAGGTTGAAGACAATGCCCTAGTTTTGGATCGGCGTGTACAAGTCTAATCAAGATAACGTGGAAGAAAGCCCACCTTAAGATAGCGTAAGACCTAAATTTTGTAGAGCATGACGTCTAGAATAAAGGACTACATGACGTCTAGAATAAAGGATTGCTTCAGGGGTAAATCAGATCCGAGATTGCTGGAGAAACTTAAACGCTGTAGACTAAAACTGGAATGCAGAATCCTGCTAGGTGCAGGAAGTGGAGGCCAAAGTTGTTGTCTGAAGACCGAGATAGGGAAGATTTGTTTGAGGGTCTTTGTTGAAGGTAGACCGTCCTCAATATAGGCTAACACAGACTGTTTGAAGGGCTGAAAGAGAGTCGTTGTCATCACAAGAAAGAACAGTCCATGTTTAGGGTCCGAAACTACTGTAAATTACAGCGTGGAGGGAGATCCCTTCTCTAAAGCATAGCCGCAGCCTTTAGGGGAAATTATGGCCAGAGATAAGGGCTGAAGAGCGGACTGTCATGGTGCCCTAATTTCAAGCGGTGAAAGCAGTTTTCAAATAGTCGACCGGGTTACATGTTTTAATGAATGTTTGCATGTATTGGATCCTAGTTTAAAGGATCGGCTTTGATTGGATTGGGTAGCGTGTGGAAATCAAGGAGGAGGGGAAGATCTGAAGATTAGATGCCCTGCACTCGTGAGAAGTTTCCACAGTAAAGATTGGTGGTATGATTTCTATGCAGTGTGCATGGAAGTATTGTGGATGTGAGGAATAGCGGAGTATACTGCTATTGGTAAGCTGTTGTACTTGGAAGGCTACCTCAGTTAGGTCGTAACCTATCCTCTCGTTTGATGGGTCAAGAAATAGACACAAGGCCGAGGTTGATGAAGCAAGGCTGAGCATATTTTATGGGAATTTAAGGACCGTTCTCAGCTGGGTTTGTCTTCACATGCAGGTCGCATATGTTCTATGGAGATTACCGGACTAGGACCCATGTTTGGTGAAGTTTGTACAGCCTAAATATCAGTCCATCCTAAGCTGAAATCTCCGCAAGGTAGCATGAGCTCTTTTGGGGATAATTACATGATTGTTGCTGCTATATGCCGGATTGAAGTATGCCCTAACCATAACTACAATCTTCTAAAAATTGAACTATTTTTGGTTCAAAATCATCAGCAAAGATCACCGCTTTAGAGTAGATTGAGTAGTAGTCATTTTTCTATCGTTGTCCTATGGGTAAGGTAGCGTACATTCTCCAAAGGCTTCAGCAAGTTGCTGTGCTAGGCCGTAGGCCATAGCCAGCAACTTGAGGCGATTTCTGGGTCACTTTGAGGTAATTAAGGCAAGAAGAAGGGACATCGTGGTGTTGAGGATGCCACAGGCCTGAAAATCTAAAAGACCTGTTTGGTAATATGTTATGGTGTTCGGTTCTTAGAGGCTGCGCCATAGCGGAAGAGAGAAGTCATGAAATTAGTAACTTATCTTAAGCACGAAGAGGCTGCTTAACTCCTTGCAAGTATCTCTCCTGTAAAGGGAAATGTATTGGAGGATATGCTACATGGTTTAAGAATTACTGCAACCCACTTTCATTTAAATGGGGCAATTGTTAAAGCATTTGTGGCTAAGCTATTGTGGGATTATTCATCTTGCAAGGTTGTTCACGTAGTTTTGGACAATGCCTTTACTTCAAGTTTGAAAACAGTGAAAGATTCAATGGAGGAGTACTCCAGTCCCAATCTGAGAGCTGAGCATGATGAAATTGAAGCTATGCAGAAGATGAACCTTCATACAGCTTGTGTGTATGCAAGGATTTTTCTATGAAAGAATGATCAAATTAAGAGTTGCAGACAGCACAGTGATCCATTTTCATTTATTGCTAATCTACTCGGAACCTTTAGAAATAATGCAGACTTGTTAAATCTTGTTTGAAGGCCGTATGCTGAGTGTTGTGGCAGGTCGCAAGCCATACCACAACAGCAAGCTGTGTGGTTATCACATGAGTTTTTTGACTGTGTGATTTGAGACAGCCACAGATTCAAGCCTAAGTTGGATGCAGACCAATTACATAATTCCCAGATCTATGCACATGGCATAGACTGGATCTCAAGTGAAGACAAAGAATTTTTTTTTATGTACTTGACAGGGTCTTTAAGAGCAGTGAAGTGCCTTGTCCTAATTTTTCCTGTTGGATGGTTGGGGCTGTAACATTGATGAGCAGGGGTGCCACTATGTCTGTGCCGGATCTGCATGGACTGACATATAGAAGGGTATAAAGTCTGTATGATTGGTTCCTAAATCAGTGAAATTCAGGGAAAAATCACAAAACTAAGATTTGCAATCTTGGCCAAATCAGTGATTCAACAAGCAGTGATGAGTGTGATAGTTCAAAATCTGTGATTCTATGTCACTGTCATCATGACAGTGACATAGACAGACACCCATGTTGAAGATGGAAGTTTTTGATTGCTGAAGTCCTTGGGGAAATTCTATGTAGTGGTCAAAATTTTTTTTACAGCCCTTGGAGTTGTCTGCTGAAATAACCAGAAATGGGCAGAGCTGGAAGCAACTCAAGGTGCAATGCCTCAAGTGCAGGATGAACCAAGGTAGATTGGATCCCTTGTTTTTTTGTAAGCTGCAGTCTTAGAAGGCTGTTTGAAGGAGCTACTCACAGAATAACAGGTAGTGGCTGAAAGGACTTCTAACACAAGCTGAGGCTTGTTGATATGTTCCCCCTGTATGTCAGTGACATAGATAGACACCTATGTAGAAGCAGCATGTGAATGTATCAGTCCTACATTGGAGCGTTATGGTAAACTTAAAATGTGAAGTTTATGCAGCTTTTGGTCACATGGTTGGAATCTTGAATCATGATCAGCAAATTTTGTTGGATGGCTTTGACTGTGGGAGATCCAGTCCCAATTTCAAAATGGTGTCTGGGATGCCCTCATTTAAAAACAGATGTCTTCTCTCGAGAGAGAAGCTGACATTAAGAGGGAGATATATCTATATATGCTCCTGAATGGATGTCTTTGTTCAACGAAAGAATATCCTCATGGCTCAGGGACATATGGCTTCAGAGGGGGAAATTCGGAAGGAAAACCAAGAAGCCATATTAACAACAGGATATCTAGCAGCCATGAGTACTTTTGTAAAATCTGACCTTGGATACCTTTGAGGAAGTTGTAAAGCATCAAGTCTGGAAGGATGTTATGCTGTGGTCCCAAGACCATAGGACAAAGCAGTTGTCACCTCGAAATGGCTCTACAAGATCAAGCATGGATCTGTTGGAAGTGCTAAAAAGTTCAAGGAAAGATTCGTTGCCTATGAGAAAGATATAGACTATGATGACATATTTGCACCTGTGGCTCGAGATACCACCATTCGAACTATTATAGCCCTTGCTGCTGCGCAAGGATGGAGTCTTCATCAGATGATGTGAAGACCGCATTTTTCTGCATGGTGTGATAAAGGAAGAGATATATGTGGAGCAACCTTTGGGGTTGGAAGTCCAGGATCGGGACACCCATGTCTGCAGGTTGAAGAAAGCCCTCTATGAGCTAAATCAAGCATCCTGAGATTGGTACAAGAGGATAGATAGCTACTTGATGAAGCTGGGCTTCACTCGAAGTAATGCTGATATGAACCCTTACTTCAAGGTTGTCAAGGGAAAACCTCTCATTCTGGTGCTGTATGTGGATGACCTCTTCCTGACAGGTGCTGACCCTCTCATTCATCAGTGCAAGAGGGAGCTCGCTGTTGAGTTTGAGATGAAGGACCTAGGACTGATGTTTAGGCCTGAAGGTCTAGCAGAGACCTGGCAAGATTTTCCTTTCTCAAGGAAAATACATTATGAATTTTTTCTGGTATGATGGACTATAAGTCCATGGAACTCAACTTTAAAAAGTTGAGTAGCAGCGTTGCTGGGCCTGTCCTACTGAGTATCGTTAACTCATAGGGACCATGATGTTCTTAATGAACACTTGTTCGAACATACGCTGTGCAGTGAACACTTTGAGTCAACACATGGTTGATCATAACATTCACTGGGTTGGTGCCAAGAAACTCTTAAGATATCTCTGAGGCACGATAGACCATGGGCTGAGATACATTTCCGGGAGTATGACACTCCGTGGATATACTGATGCTGATTGGGCTGGCAGTGTGGTGGATCGTAAGAGCACATCGGGATGCTGCTTCAATCTTGGTTTTGCTTCGATCTCATGGATGAGCAGGTAGCAGAAGTCGGTGGCTTTGAGCACCGTTGAGGCCGAATACATTGCAGCTAGTATGGCCTGTTGTGAAGCTGTTTGGTTGCGAAAGCTCTTTAGTGAGCTGTTTGGACATGTGTTAGATACCACTGTGATACTCTGTGATAACCAGAGTGGGATTCGTATGACTGAGAATCATGTGTTCCACGATTGATCCAAGCATGTAGATGGCTGGTACCACTTTATCTGGGATATGGTATAGCGAGGCACCGTAAGGCTCGATCATATAGGAACTGATGAGCAGGTCGCGGATATTCTCACAATGCCCTTGCGGAAGGTCATGTTCCTAACCTTCCGTGAGAATCTTGGAATCATGGAAACGACCCTATTCTGAGGGTCCTATTGGACGATGAGCTCTGGGAGCTCAAAAGGGGGTTTTGGGGATAGCTTCTCGGAGCTATAAGCACTTATGGTGCTTCTGCACCACCGTTGTGATTATTGAGTTGGTTCGCCTCTCATTTATCTGTGTCCCGTATGCATCCTACCCATTGAGTTAAGGGCTCATGGGAAGTACCTCTCATTTGGCTAATGAGATGGGAAAGGCTAGAGACTAGTAGCAAAGACTGATGGACGCATCAGAATTTGTCGTACTCTCTATCTAGGATGGCACGGTCCAACCACTTGATCTGCGATCAAGTTTAGTGAGGTCTGGGACCTCTGCCTGACTTCGGGTCAGATGAACCAACTTCGGGTTGGTTGGAGACTCTTTGTGAGTCTGATAGAGGTTTCGGACCTCTGGGATAAATCTGTCAGCCAGGTATGATGTCTTTGTGACTGACCCACTTCTGTTCTGAAATAAAGAGGCCAACAAAGCAAGTTACGGTGGGATGACGCACGATGTTTGGATTGCACTACTGGACGGAGTTCTCCCTAGTTGAGAGGGAGTGTTAAAATTGAACAACTAGGTCCAAACTTTGGGTTGTGATGCTCAGATGATGATCCCAATATTTTTATTGGATTCCTCTTTCGGAGAGGTGTAAGATTGATCTAAAGATCATCTCGATCGGATGAGCAGAACATGTACTTTGAATGTGCTGGGTTGGCCTGGAATAAAATATTGACTTTAATGTCTTAAAGGACGTGTCACACACCCCCAAATATTCCTATATATTGGAGAGACTTGGAGTTCATTTGACACACATCGATGTGGAGGAATTCTCTCTCTCGATAGCGTTGGAGCTGTGTATTCTCTGTTTGGATTGTTCTGGGGTTATGTGTGACATGCTTGGCTGAATGACCTATTGAAGACTTTGCTGGTAGAAGCATCCTGCTGATCACCGTAACATCACCATTTCCTATCTCTGTGTTGGCTTGTCTTCTATCGATCTATTAGTATGTTCTATCTTCTTCAGTGTTGTGCCCTAATCTGAAATGGCATAGAACAAGTCCAGAAATTAACAACATGACTAGTGTCGTCCATTGGTTATTTGCCTTTGCTTGATGCAGCAACCAATCCTAGGTTTGTGTCTAAGGGTGCCACCAAATCTTCTTCAAATTCACCCCCCGCTATTGCTGCATCAAAATCAAAATCATCCTCAAACACTGGATCTTCAGTCTCCTCCACCCATTCTGATGTTGGATCAATTTCATCCAACACAATGGGATCTATATCAGGGGTTTTTCTCATTAGTTGGTTCTGCCTCAAGTGAAGGTTGTATTGCACAAAAAAAATATCATTTAACTATTTTTGTTCCAAACGATTTCTCTTATTTGCGTGTATGCGCTCAAAAACATACCAATTGCGCTCACAACCTGAAGCACTGCAAGTTTGGCTGAGGATTCTAATTGCAAACTTTTGCAATTGAGGACATTGGCCGCCAAATGACTCTCACCAATGGGCTGCAAATAAAAATACATTCATTAGTAAAATAGTTCATCTCATTACGTATTTACAAACAATTTAACTTGAAAAGAAAAACAAACTGGAATTTCTTACCTAGTTGATCCACATCTCTTGCCATTTTTTCCAAGTTCTTTCCAGAGGTACCAGCTGCCATACTGAAATGAGTAAGTTTTTTTATTTTTTTCCAAAATTTCTGCACGGTTAGGGACCATGCACTCCAAGCAATCAATCAATCTATATTTGACCTCTCGATCCCACTGATCTCCTAGCCCAGCTCTATAATGATACTTTAGGTTCAAAAAATACCCAGCGGCATGTATAGGATGATGGAGTTGATTGTTCCATCTGTTATCAATGATCTCCCATATCTGACCATATTTATCTAACCTGTCCCTATAAGCTGCCTGTATCTGCTCCTTGGCCTAATCCATAGCCTCATAAATGTATCCCATTGCCATCTTTTCCCCATCCACCATCCTTAGCACCTTAACAAGGGGCTCAGTATTTTTTACCAGCTCTGAAGATCTTTTCCAAAAATTAATGTCAAAGACTTTCTTTTTGGTGTCTTTTCCATCTTGTCTACGAGCCCACCGACATTCAATCCAATCATCAGAAGAAAATATTTTCTGCAAGTTTTTCTGTTGAGAATTGAGACATTGCAATGTGAGGAAGTGAGTTGCAAATATCGTAATGGCAGGCCTAACAATCTCTTTTCCCCCAGTGTTTTTCCTCATTAGGCTCAATACCCATGAGTGGTTGTAAATGTATTTTGTAATGCACTGGCCATGCTCTACAGTGTTTTTTACCCATTCCACTTTTCCTATGTCCTCAAGCATGAGGTCTATGTAATGTGCAACACATGCAGTCCAAAATATGGTATTATACTTGGAATCAAGCATATTTCAAGCAAGAACATAGTTTGAGGCATTATCTGTGATGACATGCATAACATTTTGCTCTCCCACTTCCTGAATAATCTCATCCAAAACCTCAAATAGAAGGGTTGCATCCTTCACCTTATCATATGCATCAAATGATCTCAAAAACATTGTTCCTCGAGGGAAAGAAACAAGGAAGTTAATGATAGTGCGGTTCTTTCCATCAGTCCATCCATATGACATGATGGAACAACCTGTTTTGAGCCATGACTCTTTATATTCAGCCACATACTCATAAATATTACAAATCTCTTGTTGCAAAAGAGCTCCCCTTAAGTCATGCGCAGTAGGGCCTTTGAAGCCCTTTCTTGCAACAAAAACAGAGTCCCACATAGCTTGGTAATAAGGTGAGCGAGCAGCATTAAATGGGATATATGAATCATACCACCATCTAGAAATGTACTGATAAGAAGCTTCTTTGCATTTTTTTTTCCAATGTTGATCCAAAGTGGGTTGATGACATGGAGTTGGCTGGGACATGGAGGCAGTGGTTGTGGGATTAGCAGTGGATGATAGATAACTCATGAGGTTGGGTTTCTTTGTTGGGTTTGATCTTTTGCCAATAGGAGGAACATAGTGAAAGGGATTATTGATGGAAGGGATAGAAGTGGAGTCTTGAATATCATGCTCATCATTTTCATACCCACTCTCTCTCAGCATTTCTACTATTTCCCTCTTCCTTGCAATTTCATCTTGGATGGCCTTCTCCCTATCCTTAGTCTCCTCAAAATTTTCAATATTGGAAAGTTATTCTACCCTAACTAGACCTAACACTGCTTTAGGTGCATCACATGGCATTACATTGCCTCTTATCCTAGCCAAGTGATGTTTCAATCTAAGAATACCCCCACCTCCAATACATTTTTGACAAAGTTTGCATACCATATTTCCCTCAACAACATCACAATGGTCCCATGCACTGTCCTTGGCTTTTGGAGGCATCTTGACTTGAAATAATTGAAATTTGGAAATAAATATGCCATTTAAAAAAAAAATCAGCTAAGATAAATGGACAACTAAGGCTAAATTTACGAAACAAAATGCACATTCAAACATACAAAATTTGATACCATAGGACTAGAGATTTGAGAGCAATAAAATAGCTAAACACATCAGAAAATAAATACATGAACAACAATGAAATGATGGATTTTTCAAGTGAAAATTCTTACTTGGAAATGCAAACTAGCTTCCTTAGCGTCCTCTTGAAGATGCCAATGCTATTGACAACTCCAAATTATCTCCAAGATAACTCCAACTCCAACTCCAAGCTTGCAAGATCACTGCTCCGACAAACACTCAACACTCTCCAAGCTCTCAATCAAACTCACAAACAACAAATGAGTTGGTGTGGGACAAAGGAGAAGCTGTCCCTGCTTATAAAAGATTGGGCAGGGTGTTTTTGGAGGGAAACAATCGTCCCCTTACCTCCACATATTCCCTAAGGCTATGTTGTTGGCCTCCACTGGGTCCGTCCAAGGAAGGGACACCTAACTGGCTGGTTAGGTACAGAACCGACCGGTTTATGCATTAACCAGTCGGTTACATACCTAACCGGCCGGTTAGGTCCGGTTAACCGGCCAATTCAGGTGAGACACACCTCAAAACTGGGTTGCAAGGGCAGTTGTGACTGGAAGCTGATCTGACCGGCCAATTTGACTGGTTACCGGTTCAAACCGGTCGGTTTTAATAATTATGATTTTGGTACAAAGGTATTGGAGCATATGAAGGATTAAATCATCAAACTCTAGATCCAACATAAATATAACAAATTTGAATTTTTCCATGCGTTCTAAAATTTTGTACCTCTGAGAAAAATTATGGTTGATACTGTCCAACCCTTGGAGGGTGATCCAAAATTACAGAGGAATGAAATTGAATACATATATAAAAATAAACACATATATACGATAGAAATAAAACTTCATTTCATTAATATCAAAGAAATGAAATATGCTTACCTACATAATGGAAATAAACTAGGTCGAGCGATGGGAACTTTTCTCTAAGAAGAGATGTGGTGACAACATGCCTCTGAACTGTGTTACAATCAGGCTCAAAGGATTATTTGTTATTTATAAATAATGGAAAACATAAACATCCAAAAAACTAACGCTAGGAGATGAATCGCCAAAATTGTGGGCCTCGTTCGAGTAAATTTGTACATCAACTTCGCGAGGTCGTAACTTTGGCATACGGTCTTTGTTTGACACGCACAATACCTGATTGGAAATATACATCCGAGGAGTACAAATTTTGATTGAAAATGTGAAGGCTCAGACCAAATTTTATCATTTTCCAAAAAACATTCGTTTAGGGCATCAAAACGGCTCTGGAAGTTCATAACCCGAAAAACTGCCAAACATATTAATTTTTTCTACAATTAAGGAAACTGAAAAAATAAAAGAAAAATTTTGGTGGGGTTCTAAGAGGAATAGGTGGGTGGCCACCAATATCCAACATGATCAGTCCCACCCCCTTAGAAAGAAATGGTACCCATTGCATTGTGTGCTTACATGAGATGGGGACACTTCTACTGAACTTGGTCCTTGGTGAGCCACTTACCTTGGTGTAGGAGTTGGCCAGCGTTGGCAACCCGATATAGATGGATCTTCTGCTGGCAAGTGTTCTTGATATGCATTTCCATGATCCGATCAATTGTGTCCTTTTCCATGAATTTTGGGTTTAGCTTTGTTTGTGTGAGTTGTTCTGTAATGTTTGATGTGTCCAATAATGGTGGAAAGTATGGTTGAAGGTGATCCGCATTAAAAGATGGTTGCATGCCAAGGAATGGTAGAATTATGAGCTTGAAAGATTTATCCCCTTCGGCCTTAGTGATCATGTAAGGCCCATATAGGAGTGGGCCAAGCTTGTGGTGGGACCCAGAGAGGCACTCCTCCAAATGTAACCAAAAAAAATTCCCCACCTCAAACTTGTGGGGAGCCCAATGTTGATGATGTCACTACATGTACTTAGCATTGGATTTGTCCAATATGTCATGGGTCTGCTGGAAGATGTGCTCAATGAACTGAATGAATTTTTTATCCCTATCAACTTCGAATTGGACATGAGATGAATCTGTCTGAGTCACTACAATTGCTATGACCACATCAATGGTACATAGTGGTTGGAATCGCAACCCCACCGAAAGGGGCTGTGGCTAGTTGAGCAATGGAGAGCTCTGTTATAGCTGTGTTGGACGTAGGGTAGGCTTTCATCCCATGCGTGTGGATGCTTTGAGTTTTACTCAATTTTTACATGCGCATAATGTATACGATCATGCAGCTGAAAACCTTTGTTTGGACATCAGTTTGGGGGTGGAAATTCATGTTCTTAGTGAGTTTGGTATCCAATGTCAACAAGAGATTTTACCAAAATTTACTTAGAAACCTATTGTACCAATCTGAGATAATGGACTGTGGGATCCAAAAGTGTACCAACACTCATTTAAAGAAGAGCATAACAGTGGCTTCTATTGTGATACTCTTCTTGTAGGCCACCATCCATCTTAGAGAATCTTTCCATGACAATGAAAACACAGTCGTTGCCATGCTTAGTAGAAAGATGGCCCGATATTTAATCCATGGAGATAGATTCCCAAGGTTGACTAGGAGTAGGCAAAGGAGTGTATAGGCCTTGCTTCTTGATGGCTGGCTTGGAAATGGCATAGGAAGTGCAGGATCTGATGTACTTCCCAACATCCCGTCAAAGGTTTGTTCAATAAAAATAATTTTACAAGACTACCACTATTTTCTCTAGCTTGAAATCTCCAACGAGCTGATTGTAATGCGCCTCCTAAATCATCTTGGCACACTCTCTTGAAGGAACAAAAAGGTGTCCCAGGTGGCACGCCAATGCATATTGGAGGTGAAAACTTAGAACTTTCTTTCCTTCTAGGAGCGTCTGGTATGTGTTGCTAAATTCTGGACTACTCTTGTAAAGATGAGGCCACCCCAAAGTGTCGTGCCCGCAGGAGTCGAAAACAGTGGTCAGTGCCATGACTAGTGGTTAGCTGAGGCAGTCCGTAATATTTTTATTGTTGCCCATCTTGTACTCGATGTCGGTGATCTTTGTGGATGACCGTTTCCTTACCCAAAATGTAATGCTTCCATTGTCGGTAGGCCTGGACAATGGGATACATCTCTTTGTCATAGGTGGGATACTTTTGGACTACATCTACAAGTGTCTCACTGTGATATGCCACTGAAAGCCCCTATTGAGTAAGAATTGCACCAATAGCATAGTCAGAGGCATTTGTCTCAATCTGAAATGGTTGATGTAGTTCTGGTAATGTGAGCACTGGTGCAGAGCAGAGCCAATGATTAAACTTAGAAAATGCCTTCTACTGGAATTTCGACCAAAGGAATTTTTCTTTCGCTCCTCCCTTGGTGACTTGACTCAAAGGCCAAGTGATATGAGAACCCCAACACGCACCTATGGTAGAAGTTGGAAAGACCTAAAAAGTTTTAGAGCTCTGTTAGAGTGGTTGGGGCTGGCCAATCTCGATTGACTTGTATCTTGGTTGGGTTCACATGTACACTCTACTCATCAATGATGTACACCAGATATTGCACTTGGGTCATGCCAAAAGTTAATTTCTCCAAATTGGCACACAAATTGTATTTCTGCAGTGTTTGGATGACCTCCCAAATGTGGTGGAGGTGCTCTTCCCAACTTTGGCTGAAGATCAAGATATCATCCATATTTCCCTTCTATACTTAATAGTCACTTAGGTATGAATTTTTCCCTTTCCAATTAGTCTCTCTAAAATCATTACCTATTAATAATCTACTATATGAAGAAAGTGTCTTATTCATTTAATGTTCTCTAGGCCTCTTTGAGTGGTACACCATTGGAATTACTATGGTTACTTTTTGCATAAACACATGGTTGAATATTTACAATTTATAACAATGATTGTGGACATTCCAAGCATGGATTTCTTTTAAGAAATAATCACATTTTAATCCCTAATGGACAACAAAAATCTCCAACTACTATGGACTCTATTTATATCACAATATTGTCTTCTAGTTGTCAAGTATAATAAAAACTAAGTTATATAGATATCTTCATAATTAATGAGTGAAAATTATTATGGATGGGAGAATGATATGAGAGAATATGAATGAAAATTAAGGAGAGATGTTTCTTTTCATGAGTTCCATGTACCTTCTTCCCGAAGATGTGACAACTTTGTCAAGTAAAACTATTGATGTGAGATATTTTAATAAATGATGAGAAAATGAGTAGTATTTCCAATAGAAAAAATGTCAAGGTCTATTCACTCATGTACACACTTTCCTCTTCCCCTCTAGTAGGAAATACCCTCTTTTTTCTCCTTAAACAACTTTCTTCTAGATAGTATATTACCGTATTTCGTTTGCATACTTTTACGCAGATTACCGCAATTGTGATTTTCATATGGTGGAATATAGAATATAACATCCACATGATTATCGTAGCACATTTCTTGGATTCACAATCATTCATTAATCCATTCCACAATAGGAGTATTTATAATACACTTTAAATTTTAAAAAATGAAAGAAAAGGTCATTATAACCTAGCCTGCTAATCTTATAAAGCATTGTGGAATTTCCGACATCTCTTGTCACCCATTAAGAAAATTACCTCGGTACAAAAAGTACACAATTTTAATATATATTATAATTCAATTATTAACATTAGGATATTGCAAAAATCTCCATATATGGAGCTCTTCTTTGGAATATGTTGGTTGTCACAATCCTTATGTTACACTATTTGAACTTTTGTTAGTGTAGTTCAATTAGAATACCATCAATAATACCATAAAGAAACTAAACTCTCTCAAGGATAAATTTATTAGATATGATCCATTTCCAAACACACAATAAAATCCCATATTTATAGTGTTTGAAATTAATTTTATACTAAGATAGGGAGGTAAATAAATATAACACAATTTTTATCAATTTAAAGAATTGTTTTACACAACCTTACAACAATCAAGATGCACAAAATATGAAAACATGATATCTGTGGAAACCAATTGAGAAGAAAATAAAAAATCTTCTTTTGATCAGGTATCTGCAAGCATCAAATTCAATTACATATATCCTTGCATGTACCAACCTATTGGAGACACCAAACCCATTATCTTTCTAGTAACCAATCCACTAGAAACACCAATACCCACTTGTTTGTAGGCACCAATTTGCAGGAGACACCAATATCCTAGATATTTATAAAAACAAACCTAAAATATACACTAATCCATTGATTTGTAGGCACCAATCTGATCAACCTCTCAGATCCCTCTTTCATACATTTTCAGACTCAAATCCAATGGAACTTCATTTGAATTTCACTTGGAGAGATATATTTAATTCCATATTTTCTTTGTCTCCCTTATATTTCTCAA
This sequence comes from Pinus albicaulis, assembly GCA_034641835.2. Lineage (NCBI taxonomy): Eukaryota > Viridiplantae > Streptophyta > Pinopsida > Pinales > Pinaceae > Pinus > Pinus albicaulis. Next base: position 1,217,967,566 of record CM076584.1, read on the forward strand.
TAGTAAACTTTCCTTTTAATTGGTTATCTAACCCTATTATTCTTCCATTAGATCTTTTCTACTTGTTCTCATATATGATTTGGACACAATTATTTTTTCTAAAATGACTTCTTATTTATCGCCTTAACTCTTTAGGCCTGCACTTTATTTTCACACAACTATTCTTTACATAAATTAATTAAATAAACCTTCTAAAAGTTCTTTATAACTCTGGAATTCTGCACCTTCAACCTCTACCCAATACTCTTGAGGATACTCTATCTCCTACTTAGAAATTTTGGCACGTGATGTATTTAAATGTCTACAACACCATTCCCTCACATAAACTTCCACACTCTACTTTTCTACAATAGTTTTATTCTGTCATTGCATGAGAACTCCCACATCTTACATCATTGAACTTATGATTTATACTATCAAGTTTCAATATTTGGCCCTAATTTGGACATCTTTTATTGCAACAACTTAACAATTTCCACACTTGGAAACTCAAATTTTTGACCTTAAGGCTTAACAATTGTTGTAATTGCAAGTTCGATGTCTAATCCTTTTGGAATCAACTATACCCCAAACACCTCAGATGCAAGTGGATAAAAAATTCACAAATATCCCTTTTCGAGCACCTTTATAATTGAGGGCTTAGAACCAAGCCTCCTTGTGACATGGGGCAGGAAATTGTAGGCTTAAAATATTTTTCCACTTCACACTAGACTGCAACATGAGATGGGTGGATGGATGCATCACTCCTTTCATGTGGAACCTCAACAAGAGATAGAACATTGACCTATGTTTCCTCCTCACTTGAATCTAGATGTAGGGATTTAAAAATAAGCACACTTTCTCCACACTTGGATACTTGGATGGCCTTTGCCTCTAGACTCCAAAAATATGAAAAATGCCAAAATAATTAACATTATGAACCTTTAGAAAATAGACACATTGTTTAGATACCAAGGAATCCATAGCTTCCACATCATGCCACTGTGGTCAAATCATCAAGCACCGCTTGTCTTTGTTCCACGTTCCCTTCCATGTCATGTGCCATGCTTCACATTCCAAATGTCTAGTTGGACACGCAAAATGAAAAAGTGAGTGAAAAATTTCACTGCTCGTGGTTACACCATTGAATGGCTATGTCACCTAACAACACCTTAAATGCCACCTATACTGATATCTACTTGCAATATTAGATGAAAAAATCTAGTATTCGACTATTTCATTAAGTGTCTCTTCGTTGCACTCCCAGATGCCCTAGATTCCTAGATGCTTGGATGAACGAAAAAAATACAAATGTATATGGTATCCAAATCTTTCAGTCGAAATGTTGTTTGATCACCCCGTATTATCTGAATTCCCAGATGCCATTGAACCTTGATGTAATAGACTTGGGAAAAATATTCATGTAATAAAAGTTAATAAAGGAAAAATAAGACCATGGTCAAGGTACACTTATTCAAAGCTGAATGTTAGGCAAAGATATCCCAGTGGGAATCACTGGATATGTGTTTATGGCTAAGGAAAAATTGCAAAGGCAATGGCTAAGACATTAAATAGGAAAAAAGTATTTTTGACACATTTATTTATGAAAATAAAGGAAATTAGGAGAAAAGGAAGGTAACAGGTCACATTTTGCATGTGAGGAGGAAAATGAATAAAATAGTGGCCTCATTGATACAAATGATTATGAGGATTAGTTTGTACTTTTTTTTCAGTTTAGTTTTGGACCTATCTCATTATTCTCTCACTCTCTCATACTCTTGGATACTTATAATTTTCTTGGAACATTTCCACATTGAGCCAAGAAAGAGGAAATAAAGCAAAGATCAAGCAAGGAAGATAAGGATATAACAACTTCAACATGAATGCTTGCATGTAACATATTGCATGTGTAATTTCCTAGCTAGTTTGGACATGCATAGCTTATGCATGTTGGTATTTGATTCTCTTGTTGTTGATGGCATAGTTTTTCTAGGTTTTGATAATGGTTTTCAGCCTTACCTTGCCTTTTTCTAGATGCCATGGTGTGTTCAGATTTTTATCTTGGCTTTGAGCTTTGTAATTGCCGGATGGATTTTGGAATCTGGGGCAGAGGTTATCTCAAAGAAAATTCTTAAAGGCCTAGGAATCCCTTCACTGATTTTGATGGGATACACATTAAAGCCTAAGGGTGGTGTCTCGGTTTAGGGCCTAGTGATCTAGGATTGGATTGCGGTAAAGCCTAAGAGAGAAGGACACATAAAGTTCCTTAACAATAATTATGGATTCCAAATGGAATTCCTAGATTGGTTTGATTTTGTGATTAGAGCACCAATTGTGTTGTGATCACGGTATGGTGAGGGTGGAGGTCATTTAACCTTTGGATTCCCTTGGTTGGTTTGGATTGGTTTATCCATTAGATCCCACATTCATGCTTGGAATATGGCACGGGGGTGACTGGTTGAAGAGATATTTGGCTCAGCCATGTCTATGGCGGGGTGGCACGTAGAAGTCTTGAACTTGGTCATTTGTTTTCTATTATTAATTAAAGCTATGTTATAATTCTTTTGTACTTATTTATTTTTGGAGTTAATGGTTGTTATCTCACTTTTATTTCCATGGTTTGATGTTGGTTATAAGCATCGTTAAATGATTGGTTCATGTTAAGGTTATTTTATGTAGTTACCTATAATTGTTGAAATAATCAATAGAATACCTAATTGATATCATATATGTCCAAGGAAGAGGGTGGTGATACTTCTTGTAATGTCTCATAATAGTTTTTAGTCATTCATATTCTGTCTTGTATCCTAGACATGTAGATTTCATTCATGCCAAGTGTTTGAGAGAATGTCAGTCCAGGTTGGGGATGGTCATGCCCTGTCCTAGAGTCAGATTTGGGTTAATTGGCATTGTCACCATGTGTTTTATTAATTATGAAAGGTACAGGAAGTTCTGGGCAGTTTCCGAGATTCAGGGCTTAAAAAGTTCCTTAAATCTCACAGACACGTGCACAAGTCTGGGAAATTGAGTCCTTCGATGCACGCATGCATATGTTGTGGTGTGTCTAGAGCCTACCAAACACACCCTTTCCCATATCAAGGGAGCTTCTGGGATTTTTCTTTAGCAAAAGTTAGTGGGACCCAAGGAAAATTACGCTTGATGATTGGGATATCCTATGGGGTTCCTGTAGCAGGTGTAGGGAGTTTGTGTTATGGTTTTTCTACGTCCACTTCCTTAAAGTCACCAAGGAGGTTGAGTATGTTCTTAACTTCCCTAAGCTCATGTTTACCTGGGTTGGCCGGTTACTTGGGTAGATGTGACAAGATGTGTGCATTACACTTGACTAGCTTGTAATCATTGTTGAACTACTTAAACTTAAAACACATTTTTCTCCTTGTTCCTTGACAGTTAAAAAAGTGCCATATACCACTGGAAATATATCAGAATATACTATCCGACCATACACCTTCCATGCTCATTTAAACAAAGAAATTGCATGGAAAATTCCTACAAATAAACGTTACTCAAACTGCAACTCTATCCATGACATCAAGCTAGACAACCTAAATTGAACAACCAATGAAAACATGCAAACAACACTGCAACCATGACATTAATGGCAATGAAAAGAACATAAATTAAAACATACACTCAAAAATATGGTAATACACTCAACATATAATAATGACATAGGTACAATAGAGAACTATAACAACCAATTACAACTAGAATGATAATGGCTCATATGTGGTTATAGATAAGACTTATTGGAAAACAATATTCTCTAGAAGAATGCATCATAACTCTAGTTTATAAGAACAAAATATATTTATAAATGAAATTAGACTTGATATATATTGACTATCTTATCTAGCCAATCCAGTTAGTTTAGATAATATCACAACCACACCTAAAACTAGGAGCTAAATTCAACTAATTAAAAAACATGATACAATGATGAATATCACACAATAAACACAATATAAGTAGAATTTAATATCTCTAAAACCCTCCCTTAAAGAGTACTTGTCTTCATCTCCACTCTTTTTTTGGTAGAGTATTCATCAACATCTTTATACACTTTTGAAATATTGTAGCTTGAGGTTAATAAGAACCATCCATATTAAGTTATATTTCCACTTTATCCCGTGAAGATATAGTTTCTTCAGGCTGCTAAATCAATTTTGTGTTTGTAATGACTGAACTACTAGCCATTCTATTAGCATAATTCCATTTAAGATACATGGCCTAATATAGTACTTGTAAGTTATCTCGGAAAGCAGTCTAGATATTGAATTTACCAAGATTCAATCTTAGAAGATGGCCTTCATCTATATTCATCATCATTTATTTAATCCATAAACAAAAAAACATGTTTTAATATAAAAGAAACCCACATGCTCATAGAGGTCATTATCAATATCACTATGACATCCTCGTTTACTCACTCATAGACAATTTAATGTCTAATTCCTTGCTTGCACCAATGATATCATAAATAGCATTCCTTTAGTGCCATTGGGAGCTCAATGTCACCAAGACTAACTCAAGGAAAATTTTAGGGGCTAATATTCGTAGGTGCGCTAATTTTCCATGCTTTTTTCAAAAAAAGATTAGTTAATTCCATTTTTTTAAGAAAATTTTCGCCCAAATTTTATGCTATAAAACTATTTTCCCTTAAAAATTTCCAAAATTTTATATAGGGACTATATAAAATTATTATATATTTGAATATATTTATGGTTCATTTCTAATCATTTTATATATTTCATTTCACGACTAGTGATATTCCCTAAGGTTTCTAAACTTAAAGTTAAATTTCCATCCTTAAAATTTTCCCTCACCTAAATGCCTTGCATTGTTCCAGTTGAAATCATTGGATCGCAACAACTCAGTGTTGCATGAAAAATTTCTATGAAATTGTTCATCCATTATGCAAAAATTTGTGTGAGAAAAACAGAGTATGGATGCTTCTACACTTTAGCAAACCTACGCAGGAACAAAAAAGAATCTAGAAACATTAAAGTAATCTCATATATTTTTGGGCCCCCATGTAAGGTAACCTCGAGCAATAAGTTTAAATCTTTTGAATTGAAGACATTCAAAAAAAGTACCATAAAGCCAAACTCTCTCGGCGATTCCATTATAGATACGATCCATTGACAAACACACAATATATTCCCCATATTTTATAGTAATGGGTTAGTGCAATAGATGACTATAACAACCAATTACAACTAGAATGATAATAAAGCTCTCTGAATTATTATCATACTTATTGGAAAATAAAAACATTCTAGAAGTATGCATCAAACTTTAATATTACAAAATACAATACATTTATACATGAAATTAAACATAAGATTGATTGATTATCGTAACTTGAGTCAATCTAGTTAATTCGAATAATATCTCCTTCATACCTAAATATAAGAACTAAATATATTAAGTGGTTAACAAATCATTATACAATAATGAATATCACACTAAACATAAGACAAGTAGGAGTTCATACTCTCCAACAAGTTCTTGAGATGAATCTCTTCAAAATAATTTAAGCTTCAAATCATCTTTCATAGATCAAATAATCCATATTTAAGAATGTCCAAATCCTTTTCATGGAAGTTAAAAATGGTTACCATGACCACTACAAGTCATAAATAAACTTTAATGTATAATATGTCCGATTCAATTTCTTGATCCTTTGCAATGTTCTACAAATAATTTTTCTTTTATCCCCTTCACTTAAAAAGCATTTTGGAGATTGGATATAAACTTATTAATAAAATATGTATCATTTTACTTTCAAATATTAATCATTAGTCACGTAGAAAGATTTTTCAAATCTGATGTCAATGTCGACATTACAACCCTCATAGCTGAAAGCCATGCTTTATGCCTTCTTTTATTGTTGAACAAACTTTCTTACTATACCAAACAGTCATGGCCAAACCTTCTGAGTGTTAACTCGTTTTTGTAAGTATTTCAATACCTCACACTCAATGATGAATATTTCGTATACTCGAGGATAAGTGAGTATGACTTCTAAACTGTTGAAGATAAACGTAAAGATAAATTATTTTGATTCATCTTATCTTGCTTTTAGTATATAAAAAATTCAAATCTTGAATTATCAGTCATGCTTACCTACTTTCAATCCATTTTGCAATATCAACGTATAAAGATATACTTGGTGTTAGACAATATTAATATAAAGAATATATTTGATATTTAAATACTAATTTAATTTAAAGTAGTAGTTGCATATAGATGTGTTTTTAATGATAATTGGAATTTGTGATTTTCTTGAGGTAATTATATGATTTATAAAACTTATCAAAAAGTTGTTCAATTTGCTAAAAATCATTTCATACATTTGAACAAATATTTAAACAACTACAGTTTTCACGAACCATCTAAAAATTTCAGATCCTGCCCCGAGAAATTCACGATGAGATTTCACCAAATATAATATTAAAACAAAAACATCAAAATGTATCAATTTTTTAAACCGATTTAATTTATCAAAATTTTATTATTATTATTATCTAATTTTAAAATTATTGTCAAAATATTTTACTAATATTTTTTATAAGACAAAAGATCCATTTTTTTTGTATTAAGAGAAAGGATCTATCTCTGAAACAAATATTCTATCTAGCTGATTGTGAACCTATAACCTCCTTATTAATAATCTTAAATAAATGGCCCAGATATTAAGAATATAATCCAACACATAAGTGTTGAAAATAATTAGTCTGATCTTCCCGTTTAATTTGATTGAGTGAAGTTTAGTGAGTTTAACTCCAGGTGTTAATTGCCCATATTTAATGTAATTCTATTTAATATATTCATAATATTGAGATGAGAAATCCTCTATCCACTTCTTTTTGAGTTTTCAAATTCATGTCATGGTATCAGCTGTGCATAACCTCCCAGAGAGCAGCAACAAAGCCAAGTTGGAACAATAAAAGAGGAGGGCGAGCCTGCATGAACTCTTTCATAGAGCATCAGAAGGTTGAGGAATGTAAAAAACGCATCGTGAAGAAGCGAAAGAAGAAAAAAGGCTAGGTGAAGCCAGTGAAAATGCGTGAAAACAAATGAAGAAAGCCGAAAAATATTTTTTAGGCTGCATAACGCACTGTTTGTTCAAGAGATCAATATTAGTCCTAACGCACTTCCTGTTGATAAGCTCTACCTTATAACATACAGAGCCAAGTGTTGACTACCGCGTTAAGTCTTCGAACGCTTACGCGCATATCGAAAGTGGCGCTGCTCTGAACCGGTTCAGAACGGTTCATTACCTTTAACAATAACGCAGGAGTTGATTGACTACTGCATTGAGTTCGAGCGACTGAGTTACACTATTTTGTTCGGTTAAAAGGATCAGCCTGCAGAAATCCGTAAGCGTGGTGGAGCAATTGCGTTAACAATTGTTTTAATATGCTCTACGAATACAATGAAAATCAACGCATGGAAAAGATTTTACAAAAAGTTAGGTATTTTTTTTTATGCTGAGTTAAGCCATTAAAGTTTTTAAAAGGAAAAGTTAAATACATGAAGGTTTTAAAGTGTTAAGGAAAGTATGCATGTGAAGCTTTTGGCTTTATTAGGAGGTTTCAAAGTGCTCGAGGAAAAGTTTTTATGAAATTCAAAAAAAAAAAAAAAACCTAAAAAATATGAACATGGATTATAAGTTAATGAAAGAGCATTCAACGTATTTTTTGTAATGGATTTTAAGAAAAAAAAAAAACTTTTATTTTTAAAGTTTTTAAGGAAAGCCCATTTTAAAAAAGAAAAAAAAGTTTTAATTATTTGATCCATGAATTTTTAAAAGAGTATATGTGAAAGGATTTTAAAAGCATGTGAAAGTAGAAAGATTTTTATTTTTTTTGGAAGTTAAAAAAAAAACTTAAAGTTGTGATGATAAAGTGAAAGTGAATGTTGTTGAAGGATATTATTGAGAAAGAAATTGGAAGCAAGGTATTTGATGCACATATAAAGACACGTCTGTTTTGCCAAACCAAACAACGAGGTCATGGGAAAAGCGAAGCTAAAAAAAAATAGAGAATGTTAGATATCTTTTAGATACGGAAATAAGAAGGCAGATACTATTCATTGAGATGCATAAAAATCGATCGATGAAAGTATACTTCCCTTGATTTAGGATGCGAAGACGACGAGGCATGTGATACCCTTCAGAGAGATATTTTGGTGCAAAGGGGAGCGTTGAAGTTCAAGATGAAGGTGGATGCATGATGAGTCTGACCCAGATGAAGAAGAGTCGAGAAGAAGCGAGAGAGAGCACAAAGATGTACAGACCCAACATGCCTGACTGTAGAGTGGATGAAGAATCCAACAATAGATTTCTTGACGAAGATTTGATGATATAGCAACATGGATTAAATGACAATGATTTCATGATTCTAGCAATAGAGCTTGTTGTTGACAAGAAGATGTGATGATTCTAGCAACGGAGCTAACGACGAAGATTAATGATCTGTGTATGGCTTGTGAAGATATGATGAATCAGCAGACTTGATGACGAATATAGATGATTCAAACAATGAAGGCTGCTGATGATATGGTGATTTTAGGAGCAGAGTTTGTTGATGAAGACTTGATGATTTCAGCAACGAGTTTGCGATGATGACTACTTCAGTTAGAAGTAGAGCTTACTTCATGATGTTTTGAAATGGATCAACAGCACAACTTGCTAATGAGGGTCAGTAAAGTTGATGTACACTTTGATAATGAATTTTTGGCTAATGATGGCTGGGATGGGATGATGAAACAACTTCATGCAAAAAGTGTTGACATGATGTTATTTGGTGAGATAACCCCACTTCTATTAGTGGAAGACAACTTTGATTGCACTAGCATGTTATTGAAGAAAGACGAGAGACAAAAACAAAGATAGCAGATCTGTAGTGAAAGTAGAAAGCAGAAGAGGTAGAAGGAAGCGCAGCAGAAGAAATCTCTCATTGCATAGCGAGAAGGAAGAAATAGAGAAAGAAGCGAGGAGACATAAGTGAAAGTCATAAATGGAATGCGGAAAAAAAGATAAAGCGAGAAACGAGGAAAAGGAAACAAAACAAGAGAAGCTCTCATGCGAGCAAAAGACCGAACCAATGTGGAATTACTTGCCAAATATTGCTAATTCTAACAATGATTTCAAGTGTACGGGTACACGGATTGATTATGAAGAGCTAAAGTTTATTAAAACATGTTGCAACACCATGTACGGATGAGTTCTACACGAGTAGATGTAGATATGAATGATGAAGATGACATGCATGATGAATATGTCGATGAAGTTCTCATGCATTCAGGAGTTTCGAAGATGAATGTGTTAATCTTATGTTACAACATATTGATGATGAAACGCACTCTGAAGAAAATATGTGGCAACAACCCACATTTCTTGAAGATATCCAAGAACATGCTTAGACAACCTCGAACAATAGAAGACCTACACCAACAATGAAGAAACAGTTTCTCAAGGATACGACAAAGAGAAAAATTTGAAACAATTTCCAAGAGCTGAATTTGGAAAGAAGAAAGAAAAATAAATCAGATTTGAAGTCATTTTAAATTGTAAAAAGCAGTGGGAATAGACCAACGAGTATATGAATTGAATTTTCATGTGGTTTTAATTAAAGGGGAGTGTTAAAGAATGTAATCCCAACCACATGCTAGGTGTCAAACCGTCGATCGAAGTGTCCCAGTTTAGTTTAGTTAGTCTAATTTGAGCTAGGTTTAACTCTAGTCATTAATTTCAGATGTTTCCAATGTAATCCTATTTAATCTGTTAGTAATATTGAGATAAACAGTCCTCTGCTCACTTCTTTTCGATTTTCAATTCTTATCACTAAAATCTTAAAGTGCAGACAAAATTCTCCCCAAAAGCCCCATTCCAGCAGAGATAACTCATGACTTTGTATGCATATGAAACCGTATCTCTATAAAATCCATATTTATGGGTACGAGTAAAAGTCCTAACGATTTTTTTTAAAATCGCGCCGAATGAAAGATGGAGAGAAAAAAACAAAAATTGAAAACAGGTCTAGAAGCCATACCCATTTAGATTTTATTTATTTCTCGCCGTTATTTTTAATCTACCTTTGGCGACAACACTTAGTAAATAAACATATTCAATTCACAAAAAAAATAAAAGAATTAGATAAGGAATCAATTTGGAAATCAAGATAGTGTAAGTCTAAAGTTACGAGAAAATAAAATTAAAAGAAACATACATGTTACGGACAAATAAAAATTTGCAGTGCCTACAGATAGTAAGAAAGCGGAAATCTTTATCTAAGTGTAAGACAAACTGTTACTTGAGGAAAAAACGTAAATTAACATAGCACTTGGAAGAGAAGTTGCGAATCATTATGGTTTTGTAATACACATACCACACATTCACATATTTGTCGCTTGGTAAGTTTTCAGTGGAAAAAGAGCGCTATTGAGTTGGGAGCATTGACTCGGTAGGCTTGATCTCTTGGAGTCTATTGAAATCTTGTGGTTTCATTTTGAGATGCATAAAAAATTTTGTTGGGGGGAAGTTATATAAATAGGTATGGGTAAAGAGTTGGGTAGAAAGAAGTATGTATTGAAGAATTTAATCTTATTTGCAGTTTTTAACCAAATGAGTGTATTGGAGCTAATATTTCGTGGAGAAAGGTTATTATTTCTCAATTAAGAACCAAATCACATCAACTTTAGTGTGCACACAGTGGAAAGACTCGGAAAACATTTCATCCTGGAATGTGACACGTTCAAAGACATCAATAGAAAGTTAGCAACAGAATATCAATGGTTCTTGGCATTGTATTTCGGTGAAGGGTTGTTTGGGAGGTTGGTCAACTCATCATCATTGAATAAAATTTGAATAAGAAAGAACTTGAATTACAAAAATGAACTAATGGTCACATAGACTATTTTTAGTATCGTGGAAATTAAAATATCATATCATTTCATTTAAACATTATCTTAAAAATACCATGAAAAGTATCACCATTAAAATTACTATGTAATTTTATGCTAAAATATTTCTCTTTTAATTAGTCAATATAGTTTAATTATTCATTTACACAAATTAGTCATTCAATATAATAGATCTCACATTTTAAAAAGAAATGTCAATATTTAATATCTTTAAGGTATAACTCCTAGAAATATCCCCTACATTGAACTCTAACACATCTCACTATACGATATTGTAGAACACCTTTACAAATAATAATAATAATAATAATAATGATAATAGTATCATTCAATTAAAAATAATAATAAATTAAAATACTTACAAAATAATAATAATAGCAATTTGCACCCATATGTTACGAAGGAGAATGCAGCAAAGAAATAACGTGAGAGAAAAAGAGTAGTAGAGGAAAAAGCTAAATCTGGACACAGGTTGATGAAATAAAAACATAATAAACTTCTTATCAAACTTACTCTATCCTCTTTGACACCTTGAAGAAAGTGTTCATTATCTTCATATGTACTTTGAGAAGCCTCCCCATCGGTTGTTGTCGGGTCTGGGTTAGAGTACTGACTTCGACACAGTCAAAATTGACATTTTCCCCAATTCACATTTTAAGAATGGAATTACTTCAAATGCTCCTAAGTGGCCGATGTTTTTGTAATTGATCACGGGCAAAACAATGCCAACAACATGCAAAATTCTAGCCAAAAAACCCCTAGAGAATATTCAAACTGAAAGTGAAGGTAAGCCTAAGCTAAATAATCCCGATTCTTGGGTTTAGTAAGAAAAACTAACATAATAAGATTCTGATCAAAGTTGATTCTCTTTTCAAAGCCTCTCAAGGATGCCATGAAAATTAAGTTTTTAATAGTTTTGTACTTGTGTTTGAATGAGACATTGGTCATCTAGTCTAATCATGATGTATTCTTACGGCTTGAATTTACTTCTATGGTACTTAAAATATCCCAATGGGCACAACATATTTGGAGTTCAAATACAGGCACACCATTCATGAGCCTCAAAAGAATGCTGGCATGGAAGGACCAAACTAGGAAGCCCAAGTAGAGAGCTTATAAGCAATCATATCCTTCATTCTCCTAGTTTATGTGTGTAATATAAAGAGTTGTCAAATATTAATTATTTTTTATAAAGTGAATTTTGTAGAATCAAAGATAAACTTCCTTTTTCAATAAATTGAAGACAAGTTTTAGACAGTGCAATATATATATATATATATATATATATACATATATATATCTTTATCAATATTGTCAACATCTAACATCATCCCACTTGTAGGGAATTGATTCAAGGTGGAGAACTTCATTCTCTCCCAACTATCCAAATAACCCCCTAATTAACAATATAAAAATAATATATTTACATTTAAAAGATGTTATAAAACTATCAAATGATCATTATATTTAATAAATACTTTGATAAAAGAAAAAATGGTATATAATGGTTTTCCAAACTTATTTAGAATATAAATCCCTATATATCTTGCATTTTACTTTTCATTTCTATAATTAAAAAATAAATTTGAACTTTCAAAATATTAATTTAGTCAACAAAATCATTTTATATACTAATGAACAAACATTTTCCGTATCAACTTGCCAATATTGGAAGGTATTGCTCATGATAACATTCTTTAAAATATCAATGTAGTTACATTTATTTGACACACATTTGATAATCTTTTTTTTGTTTGCTTGGTTATGTGGGTCCTAACATGAAACATCAACCAAACCTTTGGTCTATTTGTGACGAGGGGCATCTAGGCCGTCAGAAATCTGTGGGATGCTTTCCCGACACAGCCAAACCAACCCTTAGCATGCATTTTGGATTTTTGTGCCTTCACTTAGGATTGGAACATTTGACCATTTGAACGAGTGTCATAACAACACACTCTTCCTCGTGAATAAACCTTCATTACACCAATAATCTAATTTGCCCATTTTTAATAATATAATACAATAAAATATAATCACAATCAAAATTTCTATAACGGTCAACCATGTTTCTCATTAGCCTAAGAAACAATGCCTACTAGAACAAGTTGTTCAACAACACTACTTTTGGCTTAGTCCATTATTTCTCACGAAATTGTTATCATGTTGCAACTTGATGAGTGTCGAAGGATATTTTATGGCAATGATTCTGGCGGAATTTTGTTCCACTGGGAATCGTGGGGACTTGAAGACCTGCACAAATTCCAGTTTGTCGTTACAGCTGTATGTTTATTTTAAAAAAGAAGAGAAATTGGGGGAAAAAGAATTAGGGAAACAAGGAAATATACCATACTTCTTACGGTGTGAATGGACAATCAAAATAGGGCATGAGTTGAGCATATGGAACCATCTCCTTTATTAATCTCTAAATTTCCTATACTTCAACTAGTGATCATGATAATTAGATTATCATAAATATATAAATATATCTATATAAAACAAATTTATTTAGGTTTTCTATTTTGAGAGGAAAATAACGTTAAAATTTTAATGGCTACTATAAATTAACGATTTTGAATATTTTTAAATATATGATCCAAAATGTACATGTTTAACAATTTAAAATCTAAAATCAATTTACATTTGCATTGGGCTATTTTTGACTTGGCTCTATCTTTTATATATCAAAAATATTCAAATTTTACCTGTCTACATTTGCCACATGAGTAGAAATATATCTAACTAATGAGGAAAAAACATTCAAAATACGAGAGGATTATACCTTCTAGAGTCATTGTCTTCGACCTTTGTTCTTTGATCTTTAGACTTTTCTTCCATCATTTGAGGTATTTCAAAATAGTTCAGTTCTTAAAACATAAATAAATAACTATATAATGTTATTTGAAACAAATGTTATAGTAATGATGAGTAACTTTTCATATTATCTGGAAATGCATAAGATCACTTAGGACTTCGATATAGGCATACCGTGATCAAATACGGCCCTTCTGGTTCTCTAGACTTGGTGTGAAGGTTTACATTCAAGGGCTTCATGTTTCTTTGACATGGGGCTTTGGGCGCTCTATAAATTTGGTAAAATCCACTTTATGTAATGTAATGAAGAGACTTTGAATGGCATGCTTCAATTTCAAATATTATGAGTGGGCATAAAAACCAAATCATCATAATAGGTGATAAAAGTATTTCTTTAGATTCAGATGTGGAACTTACTTGTTGTATTAATTATAGAGTAGTGATCGATGTTGGTAGCTTCTCTTCTCGTTCATCTTTTGTTGCATATTTTCTATAATTCTTGGACTTTAATTTCACCCTTTCTGCCGGAAAAAAAGATTATATATCAAGCCATCTAATAGACATTTGTTTGTGGTAAACTGCAGTCTAACTGCTATGATTCTTTGTAACCAATTACAAGTTACAACTAAACCCTATTTATAGTGACCATATATTCGTTATATCCATTGGCGATGTTTGAATGACCCGTGCCTATTTGGTGTTTTATCCAACAAAGATGTTTGATTTGACTCCTAACATTAAGGATTCTAGAATTGTGGGGTCACTAATATATAGTTAATGGAAGTAACCTTTTATGTATAGATTAGATGATGATTACCTTAACAGTTATAGTTTTTGAGAACATGATTAAAAACTTTCTTTTACGATGGCCCCCAAAAATGGTTTCTAAAGCTAGACCTTAAGCTACATTGCCCACATAGATGTTTAAACACAATATCAATACTTTGTTGGTTAACAACTTAACACAAATGGTCTTATCATATCAGATAAGGCCTGCACCTATTCTTCATTTTTTTCTGGAATGAAACAAATAATTTGGCACATCTAACTTTGCATTACGATTTCACACAATGAATAAGTCCCATATGAAGGTTGTTACCATACGTGAATAGCATAGTATGATCCTGGTAGATTCTCAAGTGGCATGGCTTTGTCGAAAGTTTGTTTTGAATTTGGGAGAAATAAATTAAGAGGATAACAGCTGCAATCATACACTATTTTCCATGGAAAAGGTGTTCATTCTTAAACTTGATATATGTTATCATATTTGATAGACAGCCATATAACAAGTAAATGTTGTCATCGCCTCAAATGACCAATTTAGCAGATCTAACAATAAATACGATATCGTAAGTACGTCAAAAAGTGATAACACTCACAAGCACTAATATGAAACCACTCTTTTAGTTGTTACAAGTTCAAGATTCATTGTATGAAATGGGTGCTGATTTTTTGACAATAACATAGATATATCAAGTGGGCGTGGTTTTTTGACAAGATAGATAAGAGTTCCATTTGATTTTAGGGGTTTGTGAAGGCTTTCATGGGTATTAATTCTCCTTCTAGAAAATTGAAGAGAGCTAATGACATATGGTTTGTTAATATAATACTTGACTTATCATGTAGCATCCACATAATTTCTAGAAAGCTCTAACCTTTTGAGTATTGTAATTTAACTCAAAAAAATTGGGTTGGACAAAACACATGAATGAAATGGAAGGCAAAAGAAGATTTGAAGTGCATAGAATTGACACTATGTTATAAAATGAATTATGTGTACAATTTAGTGAACCACAAATGTATTATGTTGATGAGATGAAAGAGCATGTAGATGCGGGATAGTTGTGTTTATAACTTTGTACTTCAATCAATAGCTTAAAGGCATTTTTGGGGTGACCCTAATTTTGTATTATTTCGATGAGATGAAAGAGTATAAGGAAAGTTATGTTGCTACCTCTTTCGGTAGCCTAAAAGGTATTTTAGCGGTGGCCCTAACTTGTTTCTTGTGTTGTTGTGCCTTGTTCTTCCATGTTGAGCGATCCTCTTTCGATGGAACGAAGCTGGAAGAGCACCGAAACCAAACAAGCTTGTGGGTCCATATTAAGAGAATTTTATTAAACCGGTGTAAAGGAAATAAGAAAAACTCCAGTTCCTTCTAGATACAACTTATTAGCAGAAGCATCTAGGGACTACATTTGTAATATATATATATATATGTGTGTGTGTGTGTGTGTGTGTGTTTGTGTGTGTATCCACTTAAAATTGGTAGGATATCATAGATGAATTCTCTTTTACTTTTTTCTTCTTCTTCGGCTTCTAGAGCGCAAAGGAAAAACAAAAATAACTATGTAGTACGATTCATTAAAAGAGCTAAAATGATCAATCAGATTTTCCAAAGAAAGACATAAAAATATATTAATTTCTTTCAAGGAAAACACAAAATATGTCCTCAACACTGATTCTTAAAATACCATAAGGACTATTTGGGTTTTTTCCCCAAACACTAATGATCATGATTAACTATCCTTCAATTAGGATTTAGAGACAGAAGGTTCTCACGAACAAATATAGTTTCCTTTGTCATCAACAAGTACTTAGGATTTTCTTAGATGGAGAAAACTGTACAAAAAAAATTAGAAAAGAGAAGGAGTGAACCAATAATGGGGTTACTAAAAATTTAAGAAAGTAGAAATGAACATGCTTTGGAATTGAGATTCGACAAGGTCAAGATTAACAAAAGGGAATTAGTGAAAAAAAACCATTTTCTTTAACAATGTTCACGGGGAGGGAGTTTTACCAAATATGAGAAAAATTAGAAAACATGAGAAGGATAGCAATAATCTCAAATCACTTTACAAAAAAAACCAAAAATATTCCTTTACATAGTAATTATCAAATGCCCACAAAGTTTTGGAGGGACTTGGTATTGAATTCAAAGCTTGCAATTCCTCCATTTTCTGACTTCCCATCATCTTGAAGATCCCTTGCCCAATAAATCATTGGAGAAATTAGAAACATAAGTTTTCCCTTTGTGGTAATTTTGAAAATTGGCTCTCGAGAATATGCTTCATTTAAAGGATTCACGGTGATAAACCTCCAGGCGCCTCCTCAGAATTAGACATAAATAGGTAGGAAGGGATTTTGGAAATAAGAAAACGCTCTCCAACGGAAGCTATGTCCATTCTTGAAAAATTCTCAGAAAATACAAATTACAAGATATACAACGGGACCTTGGTATACGGTACCGGGTATTGAAAAAATGGTCGAGAAACATAATAGCTGTTATATCTTTTGATAAAACTAAAACAGATGTTATATTAATGATGAGTAATTTTTCATATTGTACATAAATGCATAAAATAACATAGGGCTTGGTTGAGCATCTTGAGTGATCAAAGTGGGCCCTTTGGGGTGCTACAGACTCGGTGTGAAGCTATACATTCAATGGCTTAGTAACACTTCCCAGTGAGGGCTTTGGTAAAAATCACTTTAGTAGCAATATAATGAAAAGAGACATTGAATGTAATATTGAACTTTAAATATTATTTTGGGCATGAAAACCAGGAAGTCTTATCAGTGACGGCGTAAAATTATTTATTTTAGATTAAGATATCGAACTTATACAGATCATTAATTGTCGAGAAAGCCTCGAAGCGATCGATATTTGCATTTCGCTTCCTCGTTCATCTTATGTTGCATATTATTTTTACTTCTGTTGTTGGAATTTCATTTCGCCCCTTTGTTGGAAAATGATTATGTTGTCGAAGCCATCGAATAGACATTCGTTTTTTACGGTAAATCTTTTACTAATCTCTCTTTGTTAATTCTTTGTAACCATTTACATAACCAACTAAGCCCTATTTATTATAAATAACTATATTCTAGGTATATCAATATAAAAAGTACAAAAACCAAACAAAAGGAAAAAGAAAGAAAGACAAAAAGCGAAGAGAAGTGGTTAGTATTATGTAAGTGATTAATAGCGATATTCAATTCTAAGGTAGATATTATTTCAGTCGTTTTAACATAAAAGTCAATGGTACACTATAGTACAAGTCACAATAGAGGGGAGTTGTTTTCAAAGAAAGACACTTTCGTAATAATAAATAGATTCAATTAATTTGTTGTATTGTAATTTTTTTTTATTAATAAATATCACATAAAAATAATTTATAGTTGATATTTCATAACATATTAATAAACATAAAAAAATTATTAAATTTAATTAATAAAACTATATATAGTCTATTGAGTTTAGCTTTAAGCATAATTGTTATGATCCTCTCAAATAGAGTAATTATGAACATACATACACCATATAGATTAAAATAATGATTACATAGTACCAGGTGAGTAAATCTTTGAGAAAAATCAAATAAATTAATGATTACTTAGTAATAGGTGAGCATCATCTAGAAATACATTAGCCTCGTGAATCATTACATAGTACAGGTGAGTAAATCGTTGAGAAGAGAATCAAATAAATTAATGATTATGACGATCAGATGGCAATCATCTAGAGAAATCTGCAGACCTACGCCGAATCAAATAAATTAATAAATTATAGTAATATATGAGCAAATCATTTAGAGAAAATCACATTTGGCCTACTTGTCTCTTCCTCTAGTTTGGTTTGATCCTGTTAACATGGTACTCTACGGTAACAAATTATCAAAAGAGAATTACAAACCCACTTGAGGATTCCTTAGTAAAAAGCCACATATAAATTAAAATCATGATTACATGGTGGCTTGAAACTAAGTAGGAAAATCATTCTCAAATAAAATAATTATTACTTGATGACATTACGTGAGAGATAAAATAGAAAGAGTTTTGAATCTTGTCTTGAGAGATTTTAATTTCAAAAAATACACTCTGAAAAAATTTACAACTTGAAAATAATTTATGATGCTTCATAAAATTAAAAAATACAAAAATTTTCAATTTACTAAATCAATTATACATGCTGAAAAAAATAATACCTATCCACACCTGATAAATCTATGCTCATTTATAAGATCCAAAAATCCAAAAAACATTAAACACTAACTCAATTCAGCAATTCAAAAAAATTATTTTTTAGATAACTATAATTTTACGAACCTTATAAAAATTCCAAAACCTCGATGAGATTCCAACAAATCTAAAAGGACCAAACCAACTAATTGTGAGATAGGCTAATCATTAATCGTAATTTAATTTGTCAACGTCTTTAACATTCAAACACAAACGCTTGTTTAACGTGCTGTATATGGTTTAGTAATCCAAAGTCTACGTTGTCCAATAGGAAATCTTGAGAAATCTGGACAAAAATTCTCGATTGTGTATGCGTATGAAGCTCTTTCATCTGTGAGAAATTTATTTATAAAAAGAAAATGAAAACCGTCCCACTGCATGCATACCACGAAATCTGTAATTTAAGGTTTCCTCCACCAATCCAGTGGGGAAAACTGATCAATCAACCATGGTCACTGTTAGAAAATTAGTAATTAAAATTATATTCCCAAAACAAAAAGATAAAACGTTACCAACGAGTATGTCTTCATGTGCAGAAAAGCAATATAAACTGTCTTGTGTGTTTCAGTTAAAAGATTGTGTAAGTTTGGGTTGGTTTGTGTTGTTGATCAGTCTGGAAAATGGCAGGTACAGAATTTGCAACCACAACTCTCTCAAAGAATATGCCACTGATCCTTTGGGATTTGCGAAGCAGTTCTCAGATTCAATGGTGAAGATGGAAATATAGTGAATCCTGTAACATTAGTCTCTGGTGAAGTGAGGAAGAACTTCTTACATAGTCAACCAATTATAAAGACCTGATCTCTTAAATGCATTTTTACATAAAATACCAATAAGTGGGATTTACATAAATATGAATAATTGGGAAGAATAACAGGTGAATTCTTTATAAGAACGTGCTTATTCATGGTAGAAAGTATAATTCTGTATGTTGTTTTCCTTCTGATTCTTTACTAGTAGATTGTAATGTTTTTTACAGTGTTTTCTTCAATGGAAATGATGCTTATTATTACGTTTCAGTGTTGCATTCGAGTATGGAAATATTTGTCCACTAGCACATCTATAGAAAGGTACAGTTTAATATATTGTCTACTAGCATTGGTTTAGTTTTTCATATTTGTGGTTTTTGAAATTTATTATATTTTTTGGTCTACTTTGTCTAGAATTTGCAGTTCAAGATTGGAATAATTAATTTGATTATAGGGTCTATTGTAATCAAATGCTCCAAATTTTATATTGACAATAAAAATAACCAATTTAAACAATAACTATCAGAATTTGACAAAAGAATATTTCACGAAATTCAATAAAAACTCAAAAAAATATATCCTATTAAAACAATTACATTGCCTTTTTTCGTTGAAACAATAATTTTTCACATTTCAATCAGTACATTTATGATTGATGATTTTCTCCTCTGTTCTTTTTCTTGAGAACCATTTCAGCACCTCTAACTACATGAGATAAACGAAATATAATTATAGTGTATGTTGGTAAACTTAGAGGACAATATTTTTTTTTGTAAGAAAACCCAAATCCTTTGAAGTAAATGTAAAGGAAAACTAGAAGCATCTAGTTGAGAGAAAAGACATCTCCCTTAGGTATAATTGTAATAAAAAAAATGCTTAAATATAGAGATTTCATCTTTCAATATATACATAAACTTCTCTGTAATTGGAAAAGAAAGCTGGGTTATGGGTTGTTTTTAAATCAATTGTATATTTTTTTATTCAATGGAATAATTTGGTTAGATGTTATTCTTTTTTGGGTAGATATGATTATTTTCAGGGATTTGAATTTTGAATCTTTAATCTACACAATGCTACATATTTACATTTTATATGACAAAAACATATAATATTTTAAAAAACTTTTATTTATATAAATTGTTGTTATTTTAATTATATAAAAAAATTATTATACAATTCTATAAACTAACCACGGTCTCTAGTCTACATAATACTATATATCTCCATCATGATAGAAACATGTAATAGTTCCAAATAATATTTTTTACATAATATTTTTTAATTATATATTCTTATAAATCATCGTTGATCCATTTTAATTTTGGATTTATTAAGAGGTTTAAAGAACTCACTACAAAATGGTTTTAGTCTCAAAAGGAATTTGATCCCTCTTATATTAGATCCACTCAAAATGTTTACATAATACTATGACAATACAACATTTCTTTCTCCATACTAATTTGTGAGCACTTATAGAGCGATAATGAATAAAAACTTACTAATTAAAATTAAAAATATAAATCTCATCCGCTGGGAAGATTAGCATTGAATTATAGTTTTGGTATAGTTCTGATCTAGTTTTTTTGATTGCATGACCTAAATCATAGGTGTTATAGTTTTTTTGCTTTTATAGCCTTCTTCTTAAATCGATTGTTTGATGTCTTAGTGATTAAGTATTCTGACACACTACTTTGTCAATCCACGATTCGAACTCTGTATTGTTGTAAGACTATGCCCCATTTGTGGTTTGTAATGAAGGAATGCAGGATTTGCATCTCGGGCCTATCGAGAAAACATCATGGCCATGCGGGAGGCCGCCATAGTAACGTAAGCGTTTGTCAGAGTCTTTGTCCCTGATTCGTTCACCCTCATTTCCTTCGGTCCAAGGTACATGCTCTCATGGTCTGGCAGGATCACTTCTGCGGTTTAAGGTCTCGGCCTATGGTTAATAGCCTAGTTAATAGCCAAGAATGTGTGGTCTCACAATTGTTTGGGTAGAAATAGAAGCCTTTGTTCAATTAGACCACACTTTTGTCTTCTGGTTCTAGGTTTGCAGTGTTCGTTGTCCGAATTTGCCCTCTACGCACTCACCTTAAATTATCTGTAATTCTACAGCCCTCAACAAGAATATCAATACTTTATCTGACCAGCAGTAACGATTGTAATGAGCGGAGTTGTGAGCCTATTTTGTGCATGCAAAAAATTGTTTACTTTTTCTTGTCATATACATGTCTTTTAAATTAAAAATAGGTGTTGCCTAGCCTCTATCCGAGGATTAAGTGACACAATAGTCGAGTGTTTGTACTTTGGAAATACAAACATGGTAAAGGATAACCTACCCGAACTATGTCAAGGAAAAATGGAAACTGAAAGCTTGTTAACTATGCAGGTCTAGCA
The DNA here is from genome assembly GCA_034641835.2 of Pinus albicaulis. NCBI lineage: Eukaryota > Viridiplantae > Streptophyta > Pinopsida > Pinales > Pinaceae > Pinus > Pinus albicaulis. The sequence goes on from CM076584.1 coordinate 1,217,989,468, forward strand.
AACAAGGCAAAAAATAAATAAAAAGAGGTTATGGAAAACCTCTTTGATTTCTCTCTCTGAGTAATCCTCCACAAGTCTACAATCTTATTTAGGGTTGGAGATATATTGTAACAACAAACAAGAGGATATTTACAATCGGGGAGGAAGCCAGGACTTCATTAAAGACCACAGGGAATACAAGAGGAGAATATCCCTATTTCATCAATACATTCCGCACTTTAGAACACTCAAATGGGTGTTGGCCAAAGGCCCATCATGAGCTTACAGGAAATAGGAGGGAGATCTCCAAGTAGTTTAAGTTACGCAAAGAAATTAAAAAGAGATTCAAGAAGATACATGTTTCGCAAATCCTTATACGGCTCGTCTTGGAAGAACTAAGCGAGAGTTTCAAACAATGCATCAAGTGGATATACTAGGCTCCATTGTTAAAGACCCATCACTTGTTGAATCCTCCCGGATGACTAACTAAATATTTCTTTTGTATTCTTATGTATTTTAGGATAACATTTACTGTTCAAAGTTAAAATTTGTTATGAATAGTAAAAATGACATAGCGATTCTTTATTGAAACTTTTCCAATATAGATGGCATCTAACTCTTGAAGATGGCTAATAGACTTAAAAGTTTCCTTGAACAGAGATTGAGGCCCATCAAGTTTTGATATATTGCAACACAACTTATTTTTTATAAATAGAAAATAGTAAAATCTTTGCTAAATTTACAAAACAAAATAAAATTAACAATATAAAGCTATAAATAATGTTTTCTTATTGTTGACTTATTTAAACCGACCCGAGATCCATCCTAACTCTACAAACATCTTTTTTGGATTGTAGGGAATTTGAAAGGAAGGATTTTGCACCTCTAGGGGTAGCTCCTCTTTTGGCCAATGATACATACAAGTTAAATGGATCTCTGGTGGTTCCAGAGTTGATGGAAACAATGACCCATTTTAGATTACCATTATTATGTATATGTTTGAGATAAACTTGCTGCTAAATTTACATTATGTTTTTTGGTGACATAATCTATTTTCTCTTCTTTAATTTTTTTCTTACTTTGAATGGTTTGGATGCTTTGAGTGGTTTGTGTGTTAATGTGTATGAATTTTTATGGTAATGTTTGTAAATGTTACAATTGTTGTTATATTTATATATGTGTATGTAATTTATTAGTAATTAGTTGGTGAGAACAAAGACAATCTTGTAATGGTTTGCAAGATAATTGATATTGCACATTTCATTCATTTAATTTTAGGTATCATGACTTGACGAGTTAATATTTCTTAAGTTATTACTAAATATATCTTGAAGAGTAGTTTTTTTTTCTTCTCAAGTGGTTCACGAATGCATGTGCCCGCATACATGAACCCCGATTACATTCACGGTATATGAAAATCCTAGAGTAAACCCTCTCGAGGATATAAATTGTCGATATACACGTGAGGCTATTCAGTGAACATTGAGAGATTAAATCTTGTGTCTCCCAATAAAATGAAGTACATAACGGCGGGGACTCAACCAATTGAGCTAACCCTTGGGACTATCTTGATAGTTTTAATAATTAACTATATCCAATATTACTCTTGACAGCATTGTCTCTTGAAATCATTTTTTTCATTGCTAATGTTTGAAATAATTTATTTCCTTCAAACTATTTTGATGATTTTTAATCTATAGTTTGTTTTCAAGAATTAAAAATAGCAGTAATTTTGAATTTTTTTAATGAGTGGTAAGATTTACAAAATATTTACATTATTTGTTAGATTTTAGATATTTTCATATCGATTATATGAAAAAAGGATAGTTGATGTATGCTTCATTGAAATCTTTAACTTGAAATATTGTAGTAAACATCAAAAATCATGTTGTGTGTAAAGCTGTCTCCAATATTAATAGGTTGAACTTCTATAATTGAAAAATCAATGAACATTTTCAATCATTTTCAATCCAATAACTTCAAGTTAATGTGCCATCATATATTGAATTAAATCAAATCAGAAATAATCATCTACCTTGAAATCAATACATCTAATGCACACAATCAAATAAGATTAGAAAACATCTACTGCTGTAATCAATGAATCTAATGCAATCAATCAAAGAAGATTAGAAATCAAAATTTACACTAAAATCAATTCATTTATTGGATGCAATCAAATAATAATAAATCAACATCTACAATAAAATAAATGCATCTAGTTCAAACTAATTAAAATACAATTAAAAATAAACATACACGAAATTCATGCATCTAATTTAAGTAAGCTAATGAGATTAAAAATCATCATTACCGAGAATCAAATATATCTAGTCTGAAAATCCGATAAATTAAATCTGTCTACTAAAATAAATGCATCTAGTGCAAACAATCAAATAGAGTTGAATATAGTCATCCGACAAATCTGTTCATCTAATGCAACCCGATCAAAGTAGGATTAGAAATCCTGCCGTCTCGCTGAATCAATGCATCTAGTGCAAACAATAAAATAGGATTGAATATTAAACTACTTTTACGAAATCATTATCGGTGAAATCAATAATATAGGATTAGAAATCACTATATACACTAAAAAATTAATATATAAATACAAAAACAATGAAATAATTAGAAATAAACATTTAAATTTAAATCAATGTATGTAGTGCAAGAAATAAAATGAATTATAAAACATCCACAGTAAATAAATGCATCTAGTGTAATAATTCTTCTTCCCTCTCTTCCCCCTCCATATATATATATATATATATATATATATATATATATATATATATATATATATATATATATATATATATATATATATATATATACATATATACTAAGTATATATATACACTTGTATATATATATCTCAGATATATATATATATGTGTGTGTGTGTGTATATATATATATATATATATATATATATATATATATATATATCCCTCTATCTCTCAACTTATTTTGTCTCCTCTGTCTCCCCACCCCCTCCCCTCCAAAACACGCATACTTTCTCTCTCCATATCTATCTATCTCTCCCTCTCTCTATCTCTATCTTCTTCCCTCTCTTCACCTAGTATCTAACTAAATAACTATATACACTACAAGAAAAAAATGCATTGGTGAGGGTCACTTGCTTGTCATGGGTGCTAAGATCCATCATCAATGTCACATGGTAAAGCAGTCCATCAAAAAAGCATCAACTGTAAGTGTATATAGTGATGATCACCAAGGTTCGTCACCAAAGCCATTTTCAATGACACTTTGGTGAGGGCTATTAAAGGCATACTAATTCTCTCTTTGGTGACACTTCTGGTGACAAATTTTAATGATATTCACAATGCTCTTTTTGCACAACTTTTGAAGTGAGTAATTCAAAAAATTTTGCCAATCATCATTGATCATTCCAATGAGTTTTTGATGAATGCTATCCCATATTAATATATTTTTGTCAAAAGATAACGATTTAGGAAGACCATTATTGGATTATTTTCTATAATATGTGCAATGCCATAATGAGTGATGAAAGTAGAAAAATTATTAGAAGTAATTAGTGTGTATCGTTTCCCCTCAAGTAATGACTAGTGAATAGAGTTTTCCTATCGGTCCAACACATGATTCATATCTATTAAGTTTTATTATATGAAATTCCACTTTAGATAAAGTTCCACTAGTGTGTATGAAATATGTTATTTAATACTTAATCAAGCTACTGTCAATTTTATTAATGAGAAATACCTAACACTCTCTGATAATCAGGCATACCTTAGAAATTATTCTTTGAAACACTAACATCTCTTAGCACCTCACATGTCTTAGAATATCTTTTGCCTAGAACATATTTGCATGACATTGACACCCCAAGTAAGTGGCATGCTAGAACAACATAAACCTCTCTAACATGTGTTGACGCGCAGGTAGTCCAAGTCCAGCTGCTAAGGTCTAGAAAGTGAGTCAGTGTTGGATGGAAAACCTCTTTGATGTTTCCTCTCACAAGTCGTCCTCCCAGGTTCAATATTATTCGAAGTTTGGAGGGATGGCATGGCAACAAAGAGGATATAGACAATCGGGAGGGAAGCCATGGGCTTCATTAAGAACCCCTTGAGCTAAGAGGGAGACTATCTCTCTTTCATCATTCATTGCCTTGACCTCCTTGTGTGTGATGAGAGCTATCCCATGAGCTTACAGAAATGGGAGGAGATATCCAAGTAGTTAGTTATGTTACAATTAAAAGAGAACCGGAGATACATTGTTTTTTTGCTGTCATTATAAAGCTCTTTCATCTTGAGAAGAAGAATTGAAGCAAAGGGATTGCAAAAAAAATGCATCAAGTGGATATACCAGGACTCAAAGTCAGACACAATACCTATTGAATCCTCAGATATCTAATAAATATTTCCTTAGTATTCTTACTATTATCTGCAGATATCATTTATTGATTAAACTTTGTTAGGAATAGTATAATGGACTTAGTGTTTACTAGAGAGAATGAAAATTTTTCAATATTTGATGGCAATTAACTCTTTAAGATGGCCAAAATGCCTGGTTTCTTGGGCGGTTGAGAGACTATTCGATTTAATCTGTTGCAACATACTTCTTTTAATAAATATAGAAAATAATAGATACTTTAACTGAATTTAGAGAAAAAAAAATTAACAACATAAAGCTATAAATTTTATGTTTTCTTATTGTTGAATTATTTAAACTAGCCTAGATCATCTAACTCTACCAAACCTTCTTTTTGGATTACGAAATTTGAGAAAGTTTTGCACCTCTATACCAAATTGGTCCCTCTCGAATAGTGATGAATCCAAGTTAAATGGATCTGAAGTTGTTTGAGTTGATCGGCTAATGACCATTTTTAGATTATCATTATTATATATATGTTTGAGATAAACTTCATACTTTGGAAACTTACATTATGTTTTTTACGTTTGACATAGGCTATATTTTTCTCTTGTTTAATTTTTTTTTTCTTACCAATGGTTTTGTATACCTTGATTGGATGCTTTGATGGTTTGTGTCTATGTGTTTGAATTTGGATGGTAATGTTTGTAAATGTTATAATTTTTGTTATATTTATATATGTATGTAATTTTTTGTTAGTAATTAGTTGGTGAGAATGATGACAATCATGTCAATAGTTTACGGGGAAAGTGATACCACACATTTCAACATTAATTTTAATTATGTGACTTACGTGAGTTAATATTTCTTAAGGTATTAATAAATATATCGCGAAGAGTAGTTTTTATAATTTCGCATCAATATTTCTCTTGAAAGAATTTTTTCTCCTTGCAATCCATTTGTTTCATTGCTAATGTTTGAAAATATTTATTTCCTTCAAACTATTTTGATGGTTTTTAATCTATAGTTTGTTTTTCAAAAGTCAAGAAATAATGTAATTTTGAATTTTTTTAATGAGTATGGTGAGATTTACAAAATATTCAAATTATTTATTAATTTTTCATATTTTCATATTGATTATATGAAAAGGATAGTTGATATCATAAACCATTCAATTCTTTAACTTGAAATATTATTAAACATCAAACATCATGATGTGTCTCGCTTCTCTCAATATTAAAAGGTTGAATTACTATAACTTAAAAATCAATGCATGTTTTCAATCATTGTTAATCCAATCACTTTAAGTTAATGTACCATCATATACTGATTCACATCAAATTAGAAATAATCATCTACTACTGAAATCAATGCATCTAATGCTACAATCAAATAAGATTAAACATACCACACCAAAATCAAGATCTAATACAGTAAATCAAATAATATTGAAATTAACATCTTGCTAAATCAGTTCATTTAGTGGAAGAAATCAAATAATATTATAAATCAACATCTACGCTAAAATCAATGCACTCGATTCAAGCAATTAAATATGATTAGATATCGCTTATACACCTTGTTGAAATCAATGCATCTGATGCAAGTAATCTAATGGAATTAGGAAATCACCATCTCACACCAAAATCAATGGATCAGGCAAGAAATAAAATAGTATTCAAAATCATCTACACTGAAATCAAAGCATCTAGTGGGAACGTAAAATAGGGCTAGATATCACATCTACAAAATCAATGCATCTATTTAAAAATCAGTGGGATTAGAAATCACATCTACATCGAAATCAATGCATCTAGTGAAAACAATAAATAGGATTAGATATCACTACCTACACTTTGAAATAAATGCATCTAGTGAAAGCAATAAATAGGATTAGAAATCACCATATACACTAAAATCAATGCATCTGATAGAAATGAAATAGAATTAATAATCAACATCTAAAATTGAAATAAATGTATTTAGTGCAAGAAATAAATAGAACTAGAAAACATACCTGTGAAATAATTCATCTAGTGCAAGTAATCATATAGGATTAGAAATCAAAATCTGCTAAATTAATGCATCTGGTATGAAAATCAAATATCATTAGAAATCAACATCTGCTGAAATCAATGCATCTAGTGCAAGCAATCAAACATTATTAGAAATAAGCATCTACCATTAATTCATTGCATTAAGTGTAAGAAATCTTCTTCCATCTCCCCTTCAATATATATATCTATATATCCCTCCATCTCTCCTCCTTTGTCTCACTATCTCACAAAACATACACACTCTCTCCATTTATTACTTTTCACTCCCCTATCTCTCTCTCTCGCTCCACTTTTTTCGTTGTATGTATTTCACTCAACAATTCCTCTATCCCTTCTAAATCGATCTCTTTGTCCCCCCTCTCTCCTCCTCTCTCAAGTCCTTTCTCTAGCTCCCTCTCTCTTCCCCCATCTCTCTCTCTCTCTCTCCAACCCTATCACTATCCCTCCCTCTCTCTTCTATCTCCCCACACATCTCTACATCAGTTATGTTTCCATATCTCTCTCCTTTTGTCCATCTCCCTCTCTTCCTCCCTCCTCTCCTTCTATCTCTCTTCATTCCTCCTCTCCCCTCTCCTTAGTTCCTCTCTTAATGAAAGTAATAAATTAGGATTAAAGAAATCTTGATATCTGGTACATCTAGTGTAATAATTATTCTTCCTCAACATTTTCCATCTATATATATATATATATATATATATATATATATATATATATATATATGTATATCTATATATATATCTATATATATATATATATATATATATATATATATATATCCCTCCACTTCATCCTTCTTTTCTCTCTATCTCTCTTACCCCCTTCCCCAAACACACATGCTTTCTCTCTCCATTTCTATCAGTCTCTCACTCTCTATCTCTCTCTTCTTCCCTCTCTTCACCTTCTATCTATCTAACTAACTATATACACTACAAGAAAAAAGGAAATTGGTTAGGGTCATGCTTGGTGACCTTCCAGGTTTGTCACCACTTTATATGGTGGCCAGTCCTTAAAATAATGTCATTGTTAGTGTATATAGTGATGTTCCTTTAAGGTTCTTCACCAAAGCCATTTCAATGACACTTTTGGTGAGGATCTTTAAAGGCCCATCACTAATTCTCTCTTTGGTGACATTTCTAATGGTAGACTTTTTAATGACCCTCACCAATGCTCTTTTTGTTACTTTTGGTGATGGTCAAACAATTTTTTCATCGTTGATCATTCCAATGAGTTTTTTATGACACTATGTGCCTTTTTAATAATTTTTGTGAAAAATAACGATTTAAGATGATCATTGTGCAAGTCTTTTCTATAATATGTGCAACGCCATGGTGGTCAGTCGATCAATTTGTTAAGAAGTAATTAGTGTGTACTTAAGTTTCCCTCAAGTAATGACTAGTCGAATAGAGTTTTCCTACGAGTCAACACATGATTTATATCTATTAGAGGTTACTATATAGCAAATTAATTTTAGATAAAGTTTACCTAGTGTGTATAGGAAATATACTATTTAATAATTAATCAAACTACTTGTCAATTTCATTGGTAAGAAATACCTAACACTCCTCAATAATCTAGGCATAAATTAATTCTTTGGCACACACTAACATTTCCTATCACCTCACATGGCTGGAACATATTTGTACCTAGAACATATTGTCATGACACTCACACAGCGCATCTTTGACATGTGCATAGCACAACATAGAACTCTCCTAACATGTGTTGTGTGCATGTAGCCCTAACATGCCCTATAGCACCTTGGTTGCATGCATTGACATACATTAGCACTTGACATGAAATTCCACTTGGCATGTAGTTGGATGTATTATTAGTATATACAGCATGCCCCTTTTGAAAAATATAAAGTATTGACTTATTAACCCTCTTATGTGTTCATTTCCTTGAATTTTAGCTTGATTTTTCCTTCTGTTTCCTTGGCATTTCTTGACACATATTGACATCTTTATTGGCATCTGCCACAAATGTCCTTTAACATATTATTGGGTATCACGGAACTATTTGGAAAATACAGTTAGAACACCCTGGAACTCCCTAGCACACTTTGGCACTTCTTGACATGCCTTGAAATTCCCTAGCATTCCTGCAATGCTTGGGATACCTTTTCCTCTCTCCTTGTGCTGACATCAGCACTCATTAACACTGATCCCATGTACCCATTCCTCATATTCATTAAACCATTAACATTTTTGACCCAGTGCTCCCTAAATGTTTTCCTAATTACTTTTTATGTGGATAAATCCTTCTTGCGGGAAAAGAACGATCTCCCTAGTATCCTAAGGATATCTAGAAACAAACAACCAAATGCAAACCATTTCTCAAAGAGATCATTTTTTATTCACAATTTTTAATAAAAGAAATTATTAGGACATGCTCCTATGAATTCCAATGCTTACCAAAATATTCTATCTAGTTGCTCCAAAAGAGGTCACTTCAGCATATGAAACCCTGCAATCAAAGGCAGATAAAAAGGTTTAAATCACCTACGAAGATATAATAATTGAAAACACTAATCTATCTCGATGATCAAGGAATATAAGGATTGAAATGGCAAATAGATACATGAAAAATTCAATGATAAAATGGGATTATTTGGCATTAACTTGTATAACAAGAAGTAACATACAACCAACACACTTGATGTTATGAGTTCTTAGGGTCCTGAACGTTTAATCCTCTCTCGGTTGACATGCCTTTCTCTCACAGTCTAGCATGAGATTATGGACATGAGTGTGTCAGTCATTCTCATAGAAAAAATGGATAGTATAGAGAGTATTCTTTCTTAAAATTTCTTCAGCAACCATATGTATGTCCACCATTTACAAGCTACCCTTAGAGATAGAAACATAAATCAAATTTGTAGGGAAATGGAGGTAGTTTCATTCCATACGAAGAAGTGGGATGGATTCCTCTCATGAAGGGATTTGAGCTCCATATGCCAAGGAATAAACTCCATGAGTGAAGGAATAGAAGCTCATGAGTATAGGATAAAGCTCAAATTTGAACATGCTTCTAGAAGATTCGATTGCAAGAATATTCATCCAGTTAGGCTTCTGAACTTAATTTTTCCTTTATTTATAGAAATTTTACGAAGTGCTTAAGTTTATAAGAGAAATGTGCACGATGTGTTGTAGGCTATAGAGCAAATATCTACGGATACGCAAGAAAGGGTTAGGAAAAGTAGGAGTTAAGACACTTTAGGGTTTAATGAGATTTTCTCCAATTCCAAGACTTGGTTTAGGAACATTAGGGTTTTGACTTCCAATGGAGCATAATATAGGTAGTGATGAACCTATATGAATAGTCCAATATCATGGTGACAAATAACATGTAACCAGTTGCCCCATAAAGTGCGAAGTACGAGGTGGTTTGAAGAGTGAAGTACTTTATCTTTAGGGATTATGTGTGGACATACTGGTAAAGCCAATAAAAATTTAAACAAACATATATATGTATACCATCGGCGAGGTAGGCATTCCCATATCGAGATCAAAACTAACTACATGTTCTGGTAAATGATTTTAAAATTACATTAATAGTGAAACGCGACATGGACACGGCCATATGTCATACGTAGTCTTTATTATTATGAATAATAAAACTCTCATGCTTTGGATGGTGGAAACTAGATCTAGGATGCGGTTAGATTCTAAACTAATATGAGATTCTATCATCGATTGATTGTGTTGAAGTCGAACATGGTGAAACCACTTAATTACTAGTCAATGATGTGAATTGTTAATAAGTGTGAGAGAAACCACCAATAATTACAATGGATAAAGTATAGGTGATCACGAAGTATGAATGAATGATTACGGTCGAACACTTCAGAATCATTCGATCGAGAAGGTCAATGATGTAAACTATCATCGAAGGCAAAAACCTTTGCCATTAGGGAATGCAAAATACCAAGGTGCGAAGTAGGATTCTAGATCATCTTTCTAGATGATAAGTTGTCTTTGATAGAAAGTGACCGTCGCGGGGAAGGCTACGACACGAAACCCATTAGACGAGTTTTGAAGAAATTTTTAGGACAGACTCAAGGATAGCAGCACGAATGGAGACAATGTTTGCTAAGTAATGGTTTATTTTAGCTTATCTCTTGAACATAACGACACGCATAGATGGATTTGGGTAACAATTGACCTAAAGCTAATACCCAGCTGATGAAGAATTTCAATATGGTTTGGTTAACATTAGACAAAAGTTTTCCCAACCGGTACAAGTGTGACAAAGTATTGTATTTAAGAGTGGTATACTTCTTTTTGAAAACAAATTGTGACAATTGATTCATTTTCTCTCTTTTTTTCCCCCACCATTTCTAGCAAGTACCTCTTTATTTTTAATGAGCTTGAGAGAGGATAACTTGTTCTTGTTGTGTAAGCTCATCCTTGGATGAGTCCAACAATGTTAAAATCAAACCCTGGAAGGAGTGGTTCATTCAGGTTTGTAATCGACCAGACCTTTCTGTTAAGTTTAACAAGTCCGGTATAGGTGAAACTCGGTGTTTTTCAATTTAGAAGTCGGAGAAAAACATAAGAAAACTACGTAGTTGTTCTTTTTTCGTAAATTTAGTCTCTCAAGCCGAGAAAATGATAAATTAATACAGAGATAACTCTATTTACCATGATTAGTCAACATATACATTTTTCATAAATAGTCCATTTCGATCTTGAAAAGGGGTAAACTTATACTAAAAGGACAAGCTGTTCATTCTTTAACGAGTTCAGAATAGTAAATGCTTGGTGATATTTTCATGTTTGAAAGTCGGGACTTAAAGAGAACTCGAGTTTCACTTTTTTTGTAATTTTGAAGGCAGAAAAAGTGATAAAAGTGTACTCATCATCAAAATAATTATTTTCACCCAAAAAAATTGTATTACTTTAAAACTAAAATATTAAACATACCTATTTCCAATAAGTAAAAACATTGAAAATTTACTTTTTAAATTTGAAAATAAATAAAATGAAATATTTTATTAATTGAAAAATCTTATAAAAGGGAGTCTATGATCATTTTTCATAAGTGCAAATGTGAGTTGTAAATTGAGAGCTTTTTGGAAAGAGTTAAGGTTGATAACGAGGTAGACGACCTCTCAAATGATTAAATTTAGAACCAGGTAATCAAAAATACTATTTTCTTCATTTCTATCTGATTAAATTCTCTTTTTAGGCTTTAAAAATCGTTTTTTGGGAGAAATTATATTCAAAATTCCCTCTAGGGGTCCATAGGTCATACACTTGCATTACACAGGACCCGAATATTTATCAAAGGGAAAATTATTGGGCTACCACGATTTTTTGTGTAGGTGCGTGGAATTCCATTTGTATCACATGAAAATTGCGGAGCGTCGCAGCCATATGAAATTTGATAATTTCTCACACAAATGGTTAAAATATCCCACCTAAAAGTTTCTAATCCTCAAATGCATCCATTTACGAGACTATTCCACAATGCTAGAGTGGAGAGAATGTGAGCGTGAAGGTATAGATGATGTGACTATGAATAGTAAGACTGTGTATGGCTTAAAAATTGTGGTTTGTATAAATTAGGAAATTCAAGGTATGAGACCTAAATGGGTATTTGATGACATGGCTAGTGAAAAAGTGGGATGTTCAAGACCAACGCTTTATCATTATAGCGATCATTAGCTCAAAATTGAGCTTGAAGATAATTATTTTTCTCTTTGGATTATCCAAAAGAGGAGAAAACATTCCTTTGTTTGGAGCTACGCGGAGTAGCCTGCTGTTGCTAATTCTGAGCAAGAGAGTTTGTAGTGATGAAGATCCCAAGATAGTCGCATTGATATAAGGTATCTTTAACTTTATCTTAATGTTATTGCATTCATAGTAACCGGGTTGTGTGGAAATTTGGCTCATGTGGCCACCAAGTCTAGGATGCAAACCATGGTTGAATGTTTCGGAGCACCATTTTCAAGCCCAGTGCGAAAGTGGCCAACATGATGAGCCAACTAAGAAACAAAAATGAAAATTTGAAAAAAAAATTGCATATGGTGCCATCCTGATTTCTTTTTCTTTGGAAGATTCCATTACTCACTAAACATTCCTATTGATCGTGGTGAAAATAGGCGGCCTAAAGTATAGTAAGTTGGGTTGATGACCCGCCATGGTGACGTGGCAATACGGTGGTTGGTTCCTCTGAGTATTTTATGTGCTGCATAACCAAATCTTCACAATTCAAGATTTCCCATATGTGGGTATAGATTGGTTATGATCGAGATGTCCTTGCCTCTGGATCACAATGGGACCAGATCGGGTAAGTGAATCATTTTTATTTTTAACTATAATTTTTATTTGTTTCTAATCTTCAATACTAATAAAAAAATTTTAAATGTAGATGTTGGTCCACGATGGCATTTCACTGCATTGCTTTGGCGGGCCTTAGCGAGCCCATAGCACAACCACCCGATCGGTGGCGAGAAATCACTCAGCGACGCCCAGAACACGACTAGAGAGGTTGACTATAGATATCCACTGAGACATGACAGAAGATATTCCTCTCCGGATCTAGAGACATGTTACTAGTGTTCTAGGCATGTTTGGAGATTCTACTGTAAGGTGAAGCATACGATAATCTACTACCGTGATCATCACACGGACGATTAATGATCATCGTAGATTGACATATTTTTTTATATCAGTATCTTTTCATATCTGAGTGTTTAAGCCTATGATGGAGAACAGTATAACTATTTTTGAAAAAAAAAACTCTATCTATGATATTACTACTTTCTCTTACTATTTTATTAAACATGTGTCGAATGTTGTTTTTTTTTTTAATATTTTAATGTTGAAAATGTCTATTTAGAACAATATTAGCTAATGCATCAAAAAATGTATTTAAATTTCCTGAAATGTGTTGATGTTGATCATAATCAATTGTCTCTCAAGGGAATTGGAAGCAACTTCAAAAGTAATATTAATAACACTATATTTTTAATTGCATATACTCTATTAAATGTAATACAATATGTTCCAAATCCTTTAATGATCAAGCTGACTATGAACCTACCAAATGAAGACCAGCATCAATAATAACTCAATCATGTGCTATATTCTGCCAATATTGTTCATTGGTGACCAAGGCTTACCCCATGCATGAAAACTAACTCATCAATGGGTGAATAGATAACCCAAAGTGTGAAATAAATATTCTATGTACTACGATAGGCACCATCGGGGAAAACCAAATGTATGTTTGAAGGGATGTAGACCTCTGCAATATAAGGAGTAATCAAGATAAGTAGAGATAATAGCAAAAATAAACTTAAACTAGGCACACCTATCTAATCTAAGGCATACTAACTAGAAAAATAACTAATATACAATTGAGATCTTCACACAAGAATCAAGCATAATATATTTTTAGATAAAGACCATTCCTGGGCTTATCTAAAGAGACCCCTTCATAATCAGTCAATTCATAGGCCCCTTTGGCAAGCACTCGCTTGACAATGTAAAGACCATGCCACATTGGTACAAATTTCCCAGCACCTAGCTTATCGTTAGCTTGATCATATACCAATACTAGGTCACCTTCTGAAAAAAAAACGAGGTCTAACACTTCGATCATACTGAGCTTTAACACATTTTTTATGAGCTTCAGCTGCTAATGCAGCGGTGCACCGAGTCTCATCTAATTGTGCTAAGTACAAAAAGCGTTTTTCCTCTTCAGAGGTAGCTGGTAGTAACTATATGGCTAATTGGAGTGACAGTATTTCACATTCAATGGGTAACATAGCTTCTAAACCGTAGACCAGTTGAAAAGGAGTGAACCCTGTAGCAGTTTTTGCTGAGGTTCGGTATGCCCATAGCGCCGAAAAAAGCATGGTATGCCAATTTGATTTGTGAGTTCCGATAATCCATTTGATCATGGTGGTTAAAACTTTATTAACAGCTTCAACCTTACCATCAGTCTGTGGGTAATATGGAGTAGAATTATCATGGCGCAGGCCAAGTTGATCAGAAAGTTCGATCATCATTGTATTTCGAAAATGACTCCCATGGTCAGTGATAATAGCTTGGGGTACACCGAAACGAGCAATCACATGATTGAATACGAACGTAGCTACAGTTTTTCCATCTGTCGCAAATGTAGGCATCGCCTTAGCCCATTTGATAAAGTAATCTATAGCGAGAATAATATACCCATGCCCCACCGACCGAGTGAGGGTTACATGTAATGAAATTAATGACCCATTTCGTAAAAGGACCGACAAAAATTATGGGATGAAGAGGAGTTGGTGGCGCACGCATCTTTCGATCAAATATTTGACAATTGTGGCATTTCCGGACCACAAGAATGCAATCTTTGAATAATGACAGCAAAAAATTGCCAGCGCGCAATATCTTTTGGGCTGTGGCATACCCAGGCATATGACCACCACACGCTCCAGAGTGGTAGCCATTCAAAACCCTTTCAGCCTCTTCATGTGTTATGCAACGTCGAAAAACAGAATCCGCACCACGACGATAAAGTGTGTCCCCAACAATATTGTATTGCTGAGATTGGTAACAGATCCTCTGTCGATTTGAATGTGAAAGCTCAGGTCAAAAGGTTTGGGTTTGAAGATAAACGATGATATCTCCATACCATGGATCTAATGTACTGATAAGAAACAAAGATTCGTCTGCAATGGGATTCTCTACCACTGTTTCTGTCTCAGTATTGGGAAAGTTACACATAAGTTCAGAAAACACTAGCGATTTCTTTGATTTAGATTTTTCAAATTCCAAATCAAACTCTTGTAGGATAAAAATCCATTTAGAGTATTTGCCCCCAAGTAATTGTTTTGTCAAAATATACATCATTGGGTTGCAATTGGAAATCACAGTTGTCTTGTGTAACAATATATAATGACGAAAACTTTGGAGAACTTGAACTGATGCCAAGGCCAATTTCTCCACATGTGAATACTTAATTTCAGTTGGATTCAGATTCTGACTGAGATAGTAAATCACATGTTCATTGTGAAATTCATCCTCTTGAACTAAAACCATTCCAATGGTGGAATCAAAGGCTGCTAGGTATAAAAATTAGTCCTGGTTGTAATTTGGTGGATGCAATAATGATGCATGGGTTAACGCGGGTTTTAGAGCATCAAAATATTGATCAACAATCTCATCCCAAATAAAAGTAACATTCTGTTTCAACAACCTGATAAAACCTTTTGTTAACTCAGTATAGTTCGAGATAAATCTACGCAAAAAGTTTGCTTTCCCCTGCAAACTTTGGAGTTGGCGAAGTGTGGAAGGAGGAGGTAAATTTGTGATGGCCTCAACCTTCGAGGGATTGACATGAATGTCAGCTTTGGAAACAACGAATCCTAGTAATCGTCCATATTGCCCACAAAAAACACACTTGTGCGGATTCAAACGAATCCTATAATGTCTACATCTCATAAAAGTTGCTTGTAAATGAGTAGGATGATCTTCCTTGTGCAATGAGTGAGCAGGTAAATCGTCAAGATAAGGCTGCACAATGTGTTTGATGTCATGAAAAGCGTAATACATTGCCCTTTGAAAAGTTGCACCAACATTCTTCAATCCAAAAGTTAGTTTACAGTAAGCAAATGTTCCCCAAGGACAAATGAATTCTTTTTTTGGTTGATCAACAGGGAGTATGTTTATTTGATTATATTCGGAAAATCCATCCATGAATGAAAACATATGATTTCCGACACAATCATCAATGATTTGGTCGATATAAGGGGTATGATAATTGTCCTTCGGACAAGCTTTATTAATATCCCTATAATCGACACATACTCGTATAGTCCCTTGTTTTTTGGTAACAAGAACTATATTAGATACCCAATCTGTTAATGGGATTGGATAAATAAATCCTGCTCTTAATAGTTTTTCAACTTCAGCTTTAATAACAACATCTTTTCGTGGATGTATCAGACGTAATCGTTGTCTAATAGGCCTTGCATCCAGGTATGTCTTTATTTCATGAACGACAAATTTTGGATCAATTCTTGGCATTCCTTCGTAGGACCAGGAAAATATGTCGCGAAATTCTTGAAATAGGGCTTTATATATATTAATTTCTTCAATCGTACAAGAAGCTCCTATATGAATGTTTTCAACAATTCCAGGTTTCACTGATATGTCAATAGGAATAGTTGTAGAAATGTTTGCCAAATTAATCTCAGAATCCGAATTTGTAATCATGATTGGATTCTGTGGTTCCTTGACATAATCAATTGTGAAAATAGACGAAAAATATTTTTAAAATCTATCAAGTTTAGGTAAAAATGAAGATATATGATATAGATCATCCCATGGTAATTCATCCATAGACAAAAAATCACGAATACTTTCATCAGTATAAAACACTTGTTGGAAAGGATCGGAAATAGATGTCAAGGCTGAGCTTGATAGTGAAGAAGACTCTTCGGTGACCACATTCATTGGATCAGGATTAGTTGAAGGTGTGTTAGAAAATGACTGTACTGCAGCATATGCTATCTCAAAAGGACTCAAAAGCATCTTTTCATTGAAAGAATCCATTTCTGACTCTGAAGGCATTATCCAAGGATCATCAAATGGAATAGTGCTTGATGAAATCATATTGATATTAGCAATAGTACACGGTACATTGGGTGGAGGCATAGAAAATTTTCCCATCAAAGTAGAGTCTTTTACTAAACCTACTCCAAAATCTTCATTAGGAATAGTCGATTTTCCAACATGTTGGATATTATCTGTAGAGACTGGGTCTGACGAATAATATGACAACTGATCGATTTTCACAATCTCTCCTTTATGAGGAAACATGATTAATCAAAATATGGACGATACGAAAACAGTCATAGCATAAGACCAACTTCGACCCAGAAGAAGGTTGTAATCCAGAGGGGCATTAACTACTTCCACATCTAGATTAACAATTTTTCCTTCTACTTCTATAGGTAGATCCTGTAAAATTCCAAATAGATGGAATTCTCTTCCATCAAAAGATTTAAGGATTGTTGGATATTGGTTAAGTGTCGGAGAACCAAGACCTTTTCAACAGTTTAATGACATAATGCACGTGGATGCCCCCTCATCAATTACAGTACGAAAAATTCGTCTGTTTTTTACTAATACTAGAATCTGAGAAGCCATATGATGAGGGAGTCTCGGTGTAATTTTTTCTAAATCGAAGACCATAAGGTTAGAATCCTGGGGAGCTATAGCTCCAATAGCTGATAAAATTAATTTCCTCTATTCTGGACATGATTGCAACACTTCTAAGGCCGACATTGCTGAAGGGGAAATCGCCAAGTCTTCAACAATGTTGTAGTTCTGAGAAGCTCTCGCATGTGGATTGAAAGCTGATTTCCGAAGTACACCTTTAGCAGGCAGTTTAATTACTAGATCAGGATTAGGTTTCTCGATGTGAAGTGGATCAGAAACCGAAGGAGATGTAGCTGGTGTTGAATTATAATTTTCTACTTCTTTACCAGTAACAGGATTTTTACTTCCATAGTCTTGCAATCGTGTCACAACCATAACCTCAGACATCATTAAAATATCAGCTAATGAGTGTGAAGAACATCCTATCATTTTTCTATCTTGAGTAGGAAAAGGATCCTTCAAGGCAACGGGTGTGGGCGAAATTTTGACAAATTTAGAGACCTCAGATCGATGCGGGCACTCTTTAGTAAAGTGATCCTCGTCACATATAAGACAAGGATAACGAGGTTTTCGTTTATCATCAGATGGTTCAGTTTTTTCATTTTTCTCCTTGGGAGATGAAGTCTATTTGCTTTTATTCTTACCTTTCTTCTTATTACTGGTTTTCGATTTAGTTGTAGATGAATCTACAACGTGAGTGTCGGTAGAAGTTTCAAGGGAAGAATCTCCTTTCAGTGAATCAGGTAAATTTATTATAGGAGAAGTAGTTTTTGAGGACTTCTTCTTAATTTTATTTGTGTTAACTAAACCAATTACACCATCTGCAACATGAGACCCTGAAGGAGTGGCAGTTATTTGACCAGGATGTGGTAAATCAGGAATTTTTTCGTACAAGGTACCAGACTGTGTATACACGAGGTCTAAGTACTGAGCTTGAGAAATGACCTGTTCCTTAGTAACAACTCCTCCCTTAGCCACATCTTCAGTGATTTTTGGAAGTATTGATTTTATGAACCATTCTACCAAAAGCTGATCCGGAATAAAGACTTTCACCAAACGTCTTCTACGTCTCCATTCATGTATGTGATCGTATATGTACGTAGACGTAGATTGTTTTAATGAAGTCAATAATTCCGTGCCATTTCCATATTTGACTGGCAACTGAAAATGTGTTAAGAAAGAAGTTGATAAAGCATTGAAATTGTTGAATGAGCCACGTGGTAGTTCAATGTACCATTTTGCAGCTAAACCTATTAGTGTTCTATGAAACAGTCGTAATCGAATAGAATCATCAATCAAAGAGTTGGATGCACACCAGAGGTGGTAAGTCATGACATGGTTTGAGGGGTCCTCTCCCGATTTCCCTTCAAATTTAGGGATATCACTGGGAAAATTATTTGGCATTGGTGACCAATACGAAAGATAATGGATGGGATCATTCGTTAGGCATGAAAAATCAGGTAAATCCAAATTTTCTATGAATGGCAACCGACGGCTAGGGTATTGAGCAAATTGAAAACCTTGCGGAACTATACCAGTACCAGAAGGAGGATATCTAGGATATCCTAGAATAACCTGTGCATTTGGAATTGGAATACCTCCCAGATAACTAGGATTAGCCGGACCATATTGGGGTTGAGCTAGTATTTGATACGTGTAACCAGGGTATTTTTTATGCTGGTATACTGGATTTTGTGTTATAGGCCCATTTTGATACTGCCCTTGATATGGTTGATAAAAAAACTGAGGTTGTATTGTTATAATTGTACTTGTGCCAGGTGGTCCCGTAGGCATCTGAACAGTAGTCTAAACTGTGGGTCCAGGTTGTGGTGCAGAAACTATAGGGATTTGTTGTGATACTTGAGGGACTATAGAAATAGGGGTTGCAAAAACTCCAGGAATAGGTGTGGTAGCTTGAACAGAAGTTGGTGCAACAGTTTGAGGTGGAGTTCCAAGCGTACTCAGACTAGGCTGCTGAACTGTACCAGATGTAGGTACTTGAATCGTAGGTGGAACAAGTTGGATAGGTTGTTGGATTTGATTGTAACCAATTGGCTAACCAGGTTGATAATAGGGTACTTGCACATTAGGTTGCAAATTCTGTTGAACTTGGGATGGGTCCCACACCGTGTTTAATCCGGGATAGGAAGGTCCCATTGAAGGTTGTGTTGCATAAGAAGGACCATAACCAGGTTGATAATTTGGAACATATGCTTGATAATTAGTTGGATAATTCCCACCTCCTTGAAACAATTTTTGTTCCAGGTAAAATTGTGGCCCTAAAGGAGGCTGTTGTCCGTGGAAAGACGGTTGCCCTTGTGTAGGGTACTGTCCTTGAATAGGCTGCGGACCCTGAGATGGATACTGTCCTTGAGGTTGATATTGTCCCTGAGGTATGTACTATCCTTGAGGTGGATATGATCCTTGAGGTATGTACTATCCTTGAGGTTGCCCCCCAGGCGGTAAATTACTTCCTTGAGGATGCCCCCCAGGCGGTAAATTACTTCCTTGAGGATGCCCCCCAGGCGATAAATTACTACCTTGAGGGTCAGGGTTAGGAATGTTTCTAGACATGATGTAAATGTGTTTCGCACTCAAATTTTCAGTATGTGATTCATTTGGACCAGATGATGGTATATATTTGTCGGGAGAAGGAGATGCTCCTAAGAAAGTACCAGAAAGCGACTGGTATCCTACCGGAACAAACGGACCACCATACAAATATGATTCTAGTGATGCAGAAAGCATGGATGACTCACCAGACATGTTTAATGGAGGTCTGTGACCTCTTGGTATGGCGTAAAAAGGAATTCGAGGTGGAAAATAGTTTAGACCAGTATTGTGTAGAAAGTCTGTCAATTTAGAATACCAAGGATCTTGTTTGAAAGGGCTATAGTAAATTGGTTCACTTGGCCTAAGATCTAAAGGGTCCTGATTTGAAGGAAGAACAACTTCTTCTTCAGTGTCAATAACTTCTTCAATACTAATGAGACCAGGAGGAAGATTTTTCAGTGATACGATAATTCACTCTGGGTGAATCAGGACGATGAGGGGTTGGAGAAATGAACTCATAAGCAGTCTCAGATATAGTAGGTTCAGTTTTTGGTTCAAAAATTTCAGGATCAGTAGCTGATAATTCACTAGTTGTAGAAACAAGTTCAACTAGTTCAAAAATTGAAACTCTTCTTGGAGTACTCTCTGCTGTTTGAGGTTGATCTACTTCGTATTCAGGATGAATAATTATTGATGTTTCTTCCTGTTCAGTTGATCCAGTCCCTAATGTTTGTCCTTTCTCAGATTTTATTTTTTCTAACTGGCTTGGTGTGTACTAAGGGGGTTTCCCTTGCATTCTACGTGATTTTCTAGTTAATTCAACCACGATTAAAAGTTTTAACACACGAAATCAAAGAAAATTTCAACAAAATGTCATAAAGTCTCTAAGGAAACTATCAAATTAATCACATGCCTATAAAATCTAAGAGATCAATCCAGTCACAAACAGTAGATTCCCACACTAAAAACACTAGTTGGTGATGAAATCCAACGTTGTAGAATTTTAATGCATAAATGGCAGTTGGAATAGTTACCCCAACAACCTGCTTAATGAAATAGTATGGTGCAATTTTCTCCACTTAAACCATCTCGAAGTGAATAGAACCCTCCGGAAAGTCCAAGTGAGTTTAGTCAATGTCTGCTCCAGGTATAGTGGGACCTTCCCTCCACCATCACCTTGGAAAGAATCCTAAAGTTTATAGCCACTAAGGTCACCAACGGGAACAAATATACCTGGGGGAACAGTTTATGATCTGATATACATGCAAGGGCAGAGTAACTAGCTCAATCCCCTTGAAAGCTCATTGAAATAATCCAAGGTTTACAGACAAGTGACCCCAGGCTCCTCGACAATGGTCTATCCAAGGTTTACCGTTTTTAATACGTGCACATCTGTTATCTTTACCAATGAGATAGGTACGATTACCTCACTAGTTCGGACATGATCTCGTGCTTGACTCTTTTAAGAAAAGCTTCCCAGAGCATACATGCTACAATTGGATTTTTCCTACCGCAAGATTGCTACTTGTTTGGTTTAACTGTCTTGGAATGTTAATTACAACCTATTCCAAGGCACTAGCCTAAGCTATGTTGGTGGAAAAGAGCCCTAGAAAAATGTAAAATATCTAGACTGATTTTAATTAAAGCGTTGTTTTTAATTTGGCTGTTTCTTAAGACAGAAGGTATGGAAGTGAAACTTTAATGATGTTTTAGTGACCCGACTCAAAAATACGCTAAATGCATCTATATGAAAGTGAAACTCTTTTCTTTTCAATGAAACCTATTTAAAGGAAAGATTTGAGAGATTTAGATAACTTTCAAAGCACCAATTCTTTCTCTTATAAACAAAAATATTTTGAAAAGAAGATGATTTATTTGATAACTCAATTTCATACAATGATAAATCACTCGTTCAAAATGAAAACCTTTATCAATTAGATCAAAAACTACAAATTATTTAACAAACTATTTCCAAAAAGAAAACCTTATCGAAAATTCCTAAAAACATAAAATTCAAACCCAAAAGAAAACACTAATGTTGAATTCTATCTAGAAAGTTTTGAGAATGTTTTGCTTAGTTTTTTATCGAACCAAGAAGAATTTATGCTTATCTCAACAAAAATCAAAACATCCAACAATAGTTAAAAGTGAAATTCTAAATTTGCAAATGAAAATAAAACTCAATTTTCATCAAAGCAAAGGTTGCAACAAGTTCAAAGGCTCATCAAGAAAACAACAACATACCAGTAAGCTAAGGTATATGATGGTTACTAATATAGAGTAGCAAGAAAGTAGGGCAAACACTCACTCATAAGCAAATCAGATGAAAATACCACTCAGACACAAAATTGCTGAAATAAATTCACACATAAGACTTTGACAATCAAGATAAGTTGGGGCAAACACAAAGAATCTGTAATCTAGCTCCTGAAAAAGAGAATTCTTAATTTTTCAAAAAATTTCCACAAGTCCACAGGTTTCAATAGAGAACAGTGCGGCACCACACTATTCTGAACTAAAAACTACGGAGGCTACCGCACTGTCTTTAGACGAGAACTGCGGAGGCCATGAAAAAAAAAAAAAAAAAATCAAATTTACTTTTCAGGGATTCTAGTAAGTTATCTACCCAACCCAGTTTTAGACTAATCAAAATTGAAAAATCAAACTAAAAAATAAAAAGAGAAACTAAGTTCTATTCTGTAGTATGTTCGCCATTTTGTTATGCGGATAAATCCTTCTTGCAGACAAGAACGATCTCCCTAGTATCCTAAGGATATCCATAAACAAAAAACCAAATGCAAACCATTTTCTCTAGATCATTTGTGATTCAAAATTATTAATAACAAAGTATGAGGACATGCCCCTTCTTGAAGTCCAACGTTTTCCGAAATCGTCTATCCAGTCGCTCCAAAAGAGGTCACTTCAGCATGTGAAACCTGCAATCAAAGACAGATAAAAGGATTAAAAGCACCTGCAAGATATAATAATTGAGAAAACACTAATCTATCTCAGTGATAAAGGAATCTAAGAATTGAATTACTCAAATAGATACATGAACAATTCAATGAGAAAATGGAATCCATTTGCATTAACTTGTATAATAAGAAGTAACCTTACAACCTTTCGCCTTGATGTCATACAGGTTCTTCTGGGGTCCTGAACAATCTTCCTCTCTCAGATTGACAAGCCTTCTTCTCTCCGAACTAGCATGAAGTTATGGACATGAGTGTGTGATCATTCTCATATAAAAAATGGCTATTATAGAGAGTATGCTCTCTTAAGAATTTCTTCAGCAATTACCACATATGTGTCTCTACCCTTTAGACTATAACATGAGCTCAATTTATAGGGAAATGGAGATAGTTTCAGTTCCATGAAGAGGGGGATGGATTCCTCTCATGAAGGGATTTGAGCTCCATATACCAAGTGATAAACTCCATGAGTGAAGGGATAGAGCTCATGAGTATAGGATAAAGCTCGAAGTGAACGCGCTTCTAGAAGCTTCCAGTTGGGAGAATATTCGTCCAGCTGGGCTTCTAGAGCTTACTTTTTCCTTTATTTGACTGTTTACGGTGGTTCACAGGTTTTATAAGCAAAATGTGCGGGATGTGCCGCAGGCTATAGAGAAAATATCTGCGGATCCGCAGGCAAGGGCTAGGAAAAGTGCGTAGTTATACTTTTTAGGGTTTTAATGAGTTTTTCTCCAATTCCAAGGCTTGTTTTAGGAAAATTATGGTTTTTGACCTCTATGGGAGAATAATATAGGTAGTGATGAACCTATATAGACATTCAAATGTCATGGTGAAAAAATAACGTGTAACACTACTGCCACATCACCCATCACATTTTGCATTTCGAAATTTCAGCCTTATCGCAATCAAATTTCATATCACCTTCCTGTATCGTATTTCGCATTTCGCATCCACCTCCCGAACAACACTTCCGTCACTTCGCCCGATTTGCGCTATTGTGATTGCGATGTGACATTTCGGATATTGCATTTATATCTTCCAATTATAACTCCACCATCGCATATTTCAAGCCTGCCACTCCAAAGCATATTTGCGATATCATAAGATTTAATGAAATCTAAACCAATCTTTCCACCTCCAAGCCTTGTCCCATGTGTTAAGCCTTCCATTAGCATCTTTAGCCCTTTCTTCTCCAAGCTGCAAATCAACACTTCTTCAATTAGAATTAAGTCATGGATAGCTTAACTACATGGATAGAAGCATGGTAGATAGAGCTCAAGATAAGTATGGTGTGTTTAGCTGATTGACCAAGTTAAGTGTGGTTTAAATTAGTTTATTTTCTTCCATTTCTCTCCAGCAAGTTAAATTAGTTCCCTTTCCATCATTTCTTTTCTGTAATTTAAATTAGTTTCTTTTTTTCCATTGCTTTTCAGCAAGTTAAATTAGTTTCATTTCCTGTCATTTCTTTTCGGAAATTTAATTTAGTTTCCTTTCTGCAATTTATTTTAGTTTCATTGAAGTGTAATAGACTTGACCAAGAAACCCTATAAGTAGCACCCTTTCGTAGAGCCGAAGAGGATGACATGAGTAGAATGAATCTGCTGTGTATATAGCACTGTCACCTCCAAGTTTGTACGAACCCTGGGTTGATAAAGTAAAGTGGGGCAGAACCTGGGAGTTACAACACTCTTGGTGCAATACTAGGGCTCACCACATGGTGTGCCTAAGGCAATAGTATTTGATAAGACCCTCAAAATTTACTTTGAATTTTTAGAAAGGTTCGTTTAAATCATTTGGAACAAATTTAAATTTTAGTATAGCATATCACACAAAGTTATATGGGAAGACAAAGAGAGTTAAATAAGTACGTGAGGACATGTTGAGAATGCATGTAATGGACAAACTATCCAAATAGAGGAGTATTTGCATTTGGTTGAATTTGCATATAAAAATGGGTATCGAACATCCTTGAAAATGAACCCATTTGAAGCATTGTATGGAAGAAAGTGTAATACTCCAAGGGGTTGTTGGAATTGGCAATAAGAAATATTGAAAATGGCACACAAGAGGCTTCTATTTTAATTTTCCCTCAATTAAATTAGAATTAAATTGTAATTCCACATCACATGACAACTTGTATGTGTTAACTGAGTTAGTGATACTTAGTTAGCTCAATTAATTCGAGTTAAGAGTCAAAATAGAGGAATGTAGGGTGTCTCCTACTTTTTAGGAACCCTGTTTGAGTTATTTACGAGTTGTAATTAGTTAACTCAATTATTCGAGTTAAAATCAGTTTAACTAGTTTTAACTGAGAGATGAGCTAGTGATAGGTCGAGTGAATTAAATATGATTTAATTCACATGTAGTGATCAATTAGATAACTGACAATTCACTATAAATAGTTGTTGCATGCCAGTTCTAACGAATACCCAGTTGAGATTGGAGTTAAAGGGAAGCAAAATATCAATTGTATAATTAAAAAATTGTACAAGTGGCGCATGTAGTCAAAAGAAGGCCTGAAATAAATCATTCCTTAATTAGAGAAAATTTCTTTTAAAAGGAGGAATGAAGGCACAAGTTTAATAATTATTTTGGTGAGCACGAGTTGGTGAGACCAAGCAATCGGAAGCACAAGTTTGTGCATGGAGCTTGTGAGAGAAAGGTGTGCAAGAGAAGCTTGTGCATATGTCAGTAGAGTGAGACAATCAGCAGAGTGCAGAGGTTTCTCAGTAAGAGAAATAACATTTTATTGTTTCATGATCTTGACTTTATGCATATACAGACAGCAGGATTTTGAGAATTTTCTTTCTCGAGATACATCTTGTGTTGTGCAATTGATAATTCCTTTCTCTTACTTGTTATGTGATTATATTTGGTTTCCACAAATTTGTAGAAGGATTCAATATTTTGTTTTAGTACATTACAAGATCAATTTGAATTTCGTGGTTAGATTTTCTACATGGTATCAGAGCAAGATTTTTTTTGGCGGCGAGTGTGCAGAGCAGATTTGAAATTTTTTGTGAATTTTTTTCAAAAAAAAATAGGAGATTTGGATTCCTTGTGAAAGAATACTCAAATAAATAAATAAAAAATCGGTTGAATTGAAGTTTGGATGAGGGAGATATCGTCGTTTAAAATGAACTCTTTTTTTATAAAATTTTGTGATGACGGGACAATTACAACGTGCACGAGTCAAGAACCTGTATGCACTTGAGGTACCATATGCATGCAAATATTTAAGGAGCAAAGAAAAATTTAGAGACTTGGAGGTTGAGAGGGAGCATAAATTACCTCTCAACATGCAGCCTCAAAAGAAGCCTCAGAAGGTTGTGGAGCAGCCACGATCAGAGAAGCAGAGAGGAGACTGAGTGGAGCCATCCACTCAAGTAGAGACCTCCAGTAGGGGGAATTTCGAACCAGGTAGGCAGAGGGAGAACATGCATCCATACCTCCAAGTGGGAGGTGGGGCGATGTTAAGTCATAATCTCGAGAGAAGAAATTTGGGCAGGGTCCATTGAGATGTCTTGTCTCATGGATCATTACCTTGCTACGGGGGCCCACAATACACAATAGCCTGATGGATTAATAAGGATTGATGTAGTCAGATGTCAGAGTGACAGATGTCAGATACTGAAGCGCAAAGTAGAGTTGGCAGGAGTGCAGATAGCATAGATGCAGAGTCAGCGACAACACCGAGTTTTCAGTTGACAGTGCAATAGCTAACAACAATCAAAAGACTTTGGTGACATGCATCATACTGATTTAGTTCGGATGTTTCTTTTTAGTCTCAGAAGTTGCAGTAGTAAACAACACTAGAGAAGTGTTGCATGCATAAAATTCCAAAGGTACAAGATTGGGATAGAGTTGAATTCCTTTCTTGTTGAGAGGTAGTGTTGAAATTGGAAACAAGAAATATTGAAAATGGCACCCATGAGGCTTCTAGTTTAATTTTCCCTTAATTAAATTAGAAGTAAATTGTAGTTCCAAATCACATGACAACTTGCAAGTGTTAACTGAGTCAGGAAGACTTAGTTAGCTCAGTTAATTTGAGTTGAGATTCAAACTAGAGGCATGTAGGGTGTCTCCTAATTTTTTGGAGCCCTGGTTGAGTTATTTGTGAGTTGTAATTAGTTAACTCAATTATTTGAGTTAAAATAAATTTAACTAGTTCTAACTGAGAGATGAGCTAGTGATAGGTCGAGTGAATTAGATCTGATTTAATTCACATGCCTTGATCAATCAAATAACTGATAATTCACTATAAATAATTGTTTCATGTTAGTTCTAGGGAAGACCCAATTGAAATTGGAGTTAAAGGGAAGCAGACCATTAGTTGTATAATTAGAAAATTGTACAGGTGGTGCATGTAGTCATAAGAAGGCCTGAAATAAATCATTGATTAATTACATAAAATTATCTTTAAAAGAAGGAATGAAGGCCAAGTTTAATAATTGTTTTGGTGAGCACAAGTTGGTTTGTGGTGAGACCAAGCAATCAGAAGGACAAGTTTGTGCATGGAGCTTGTGAGAGAAAGGTATGCAAGAGAAGCTTGTGCATAGGTCGGTAGAGTGAGACCATCAGCATAGTGCAAAGGTTTCTCAGGAAGAGAAATAACATTGTATTGTTTCATGATATTGACTTTATGTATATACAGATAGCTGTGTTTTGAGAAGTTTCTTTTCCGAGATACATCTTGTATTGTCTGATTGATAATTTATTTCTCTTACTTGTTATGTGATTGTGTGATCATATTTGGTTTCCACAAATTTGTATAAGGACACAATATTTTGTTTTACTACATTACAAGATCAGTTTGAATCTTGTGGTTAGATTTTTTACATGGGTTGGGGAAATCTAGTAGATAGAGTGGTGCTTACACCAAATATACTTAAGGAGATGGAAAAGAAAAATATTAAAATCAAATGGAATTTGCATTTGAAGATAACCCAATATGAGTAGAAACACTATGTAGCTATGCATATAATAACCAAAGTGAAGTTCACGAGTGGGT
Organism: Pinus albicaulis; assembly: GCA_034641835.2. NCBI lineage: Eukaryota > Viridiplantae > Streptophyta > Pinopsida > Pinales > Pinaceae > Pinus > Pinus albicaulis. The sequence continues at coordinate 1,218,017,555 of CM076584.1, forward strand.
GAATGTTGGCTTGAGGGGTCCTCATCCAGGTTTGGAGTTTATGGATAAACCAAAAAACCCTCCAACTACTAGCCCTTTCGGCAATGATCTGCTTGCACAGACCAAAGTTTCACCCGAAGCAGTATGGGGGGGTGTTGGAACCAGGTTTCCACACCCTAAGAGAAAATTCAATGAAGTGTTCCTCGGAAAAACCCTAAGTGATCTTTTACAGATGAGCGCAGTGAGTTTATAGCAGAATTACAAAACATGTCCACTTATCAACATAATAATGTAGAAATATTGTCTTGCTCAGCGCAAATAACAAATCAGAATCATATCTCGATCGCAATCAATGTAACACTTAAATATTCATGCATAATCACATCAAATAGCTTTGCGCATTCATCAATAAGTAAACAGATATTGCGATCTTATCGAAGCATAAACAATAAACATACACACATAACACAGAGAGTTTGACAAAACTGTTCTTTCTATTAGTATTCCAGATCTCTCAATACATCAATTGTCTTTCCAAAACCATTTCAAAAACCCTTACAATCCCTTACAAACCCTTTTGCGCACACAACCAGCAGAGTTTGCACACAGCCAGGACTAGGTCTCCACACACACATCTAGCAGGAGCATTTCACCCAACCCAAAACCCTTACAAAAGCAAAATGCTATCAATATCTCATAACATTCATTGACTTAGAACTTAATTAACTCCTTAGATTAGACAAACTCCATCTATTTATAATACGCCTAGCGCACAGATACTATGGTCACAAACCATGGTTTTAGGCCCATAGTTTACATTTAAGCTTAATTACATCCAAAATTGGGGCTAAAAGCCCTTTGACTTCCCTTTGTGCAACACGCACATACAAACATACAAAGAATCTCTTTGGAACTTGTGCCTTAGGGGACCCCGCTCCAAAGGCCCCCAACACAAACATGTGACTCGTCCCGAGTCATTGAGGCATTGTCTCCTTGGTTTTATCCTTTAGCGTCTTGACAAAAGTCTGCAGAGGGAGCACTAACTCGAGGCTCTACGCTGCTACACCCTGTGCTTGTTGGACCACTTTGTCTGTCGTAGGCCCTTTAACAGCCATCTCCACACTGTGTTGAGTCTGCTAAATAATCTTTAGGGTGTTGTCCAACATCTGATATAGTTGCAACGCTTCCTCTGCCCACGGTCGCATGTGTTCTTTGAGCACCCAATATTTGTGGCGCAAGTCTTCAATCTCTGCTTGGATTTTGCAGCCTTCTTATAGACGAGCATGTCTCTGTGTGATTATCAATGTAGGTGCTACTGCGCAGATTTCTTCGAATTGCTGCTCCTTTGCACTGAGTGTGTCGCACAACTGCTACACGACCAAATCGTTCTGGACAGAGGCACAAATGTCCATGGCCTCATTCAAATATGCGTCACATTGTGTGACCGCAACAACAATTCTTTCCTTTGCTTGTTTTACTTCTGCTGCCCACTTCATCCGAACCTCAAGAGGTGTCTCTGGCTGCAATATAGTTTGGAGGTTCGCGATCTGCTGCTCATACTTCGTCCAAATTGTCTAAACTTATGCACGCGCTTCTTTGACTGCAGCAGCCAATCCCTCTAATTTCACAACAGGTGCAGCTATGGCCAAGACTGTTGAAATATCTCGGCACACCTGGTTGATCTTCGCCTCTAGCGAAGCGCACTGTGCCTTTGCTTCTCTGCATGCTACTTTGGCATGTTGTTGTTGCTGATGTGCTTGTGTAGCCTGATATTATGCATCTGAAGTCTTCGCTTGTGTGGTTGCTTCTCGAAATTGGATCTCGTCTGCAATCACTGAATGCAACAAATGAAGTTTACATGCAGGAAAAACTGAAAGGTTAATGTGCACATCACCTGTTCCTGTAAACTGAACCCGTTGGTTAGCGGCCATCTGTATGGCTGGTAGGGGGATGTGAAAAAAGAACACATCCCCTGATGGTGGCAAGGCAACATCCAATGGCTGCATAGTGGAAACCTGCGCACTGTTCTGGCTCACCTGGATCACGCTCTCCTGGATCTGGCTCGCTTGAACTTTCAATTCCTATAACCCGACCTGTAAAATCTCCAATGCTGATTTATATTGGACCTCCATGTCCATCCAACGATCTTCCCATGCAAAGGTAATTTTGTTCTCAATCTCATTGAGATCGTCATCTGTAAGGGTTAGGACATCCTTTCTTGCTTTCTTAAAGCCCTTTTGTTATTTTTGCAATCCACCCATGGCCTGAGCACCATGCTTTGTGCCTTTTGAGGTGGCTGTTGCTTCAGTCTCCTTAGGCGCAGACCCATTTTTTTGGGGTATTGTGGTTGTATCAATGGTCTCTCTTGTTATCGTCAGGGTGGCTTCCTTCTCAACAGGTTTTTCTGTGACTGTTGGTGGCACTGTGTCTACAGGCTTTTCAGTAGCCTTCTCCATTTATTTTCCTGTCGGAGTGCACGGCTGTGTTGGTGGAGTCAACCAAACCGATGAGCATTATGTTGTCACTCTGATCAGGTCATCCTCCGTTACCAAATAAGGCAACTCATACCATATGCCCTCCACAATGCCCTTCGCGCAGATGTGGATGTTGTGAAACATAGCCTTAAAATCGGCTACCATCTTGTATTGGTCATACAGAGTAGGGGACAATCACAGCTTCGACTGTACTGCTTGGTATAAGGTTGCATCATATAATACCGAAAATATTTTGTTCTTTTTCGCATGCACGGGGTCAGATGAGTTCCAGAGTGTTGCGTAGCGTGCAACTTCGCACATCATTGCTTCCAGCTCTGGGAACTGCGTGTATTCGGGAGTTTTTCATCCGATCATTGTAATGAGTAACAAGGGCCAAGCATATTGGAAGTGTTTTCCCTCCTCCTAGACTTCGCGCAAATTTTAGTGGAATTATTTATAGAGGTACCCACACAAGTTGTAGATAACTCCTTTCTCACACCTTCCAGCTAGCGCAATCACGTGCGCAGACACTTCCTTTGGCCTACACTTGCACATCAGCTTGCAAGCCAAGATTAGAGTGCCAAAATGGACTACGGGGTCGTTAATCTTTTCCACCACGAATCCCCTAAATTTTCGCGTGACATCATATTTCTTCTTTATTTGATCCGCTAGCACTTTCTCTTGTGCTTTGCCTCTGAAATATTCCATAGGGTCAACCCCCTTGTTTGGAAGACCTGTGATTCGGTGAATTAACTCTGCATCAGTGGGGATACGCTCTCCCAACCAGAGCGCATCATCGTGAACCAATGCCAACAACTGTCAGATGTAGATATCATTAATGGGATTGCACCCAAAATGAGGGATCTGTAATAGATTAAACAAATATGCCTTGTGCAGACCTAGCATTCCCATCTTTGGTTCAAGGTGCACCACGCCTCCTTCATAGGTAACTTTATTGAGATAGAGCTCGGGCGCGAGCTTGGGAAAATTTTCAACGTTTGTGATGTCCCAATCATCAAATCAAAGCTGTGGGATTTTAGCAAGCATATCCCCCTCCATTGGGATGTCTTCTGGGATCAGAGGTACATGGATACCTACGGGCACCTTATCCAAGTCCTTCGGTGCTTTAACCGTACGTTTGCGCTGCGAAATATAACTGGGAAGCCACGAGAAGGGGGCTACTCCTAACACTTCATCATCCCCTTCCTCAATAGTCTCAGAGATTTTGGCCATGGGTTTCTTCATTTTCTATCCTGCAGAATGGCGCGGTCTAGGGGTCTTTTCTCTAGGGGACTTGCACATTCCAGATGTTTGACCCTTCTTGGTTTTGGATGGCGTAGGGGTTTCTACAATGGGTACTTATGGCGCAAGGTCATCGCCTGGTTTGGTGGCTGTCATCTTGTTCTGAATTATGTACCCTAGGCTAGCTTTGCGCAAGGTGTCCTCAAACACAAGATCCAAACCTGACATAGACGCACCAAAGGCAATGGCAAATAAATAACTCAGAGCATAAAAATCGCTTAGAACGCAAAGGGAACTATTGCGACCCCATAGGTCATATTTAAACTTGTGGCGCATCTGAAAAAACTCTTTGTTCATTAAGGATGCTCCATTACTGACAAAACGATCCCAAATCTAGAAAAATACCTTCATTAAATGCATGTTGAACGCTCTTAAAAACGGTAATAAATCTGTCTAATCCAGTTTTACTGTTCCAATGGCTAGTTTTTGACACTTCTACGCACCATTCAATCTCTTGGTGCAGATACAGCGCGCGTGTCACACCTTACTGCGCATACTATCCATAGCTAACGATAGCCATATACATACCATCCCCCCTAACATAGGCTTGAGGATGAGATAATTCAAAGCATATAGAGTTGTATCTGTCATATCCCTTAGTAACTGCAAGCTTCTCTAACATTCATCATCCCAATGGAATGTCGCACCTCTTCTGAGTAATCTGATCATGGGAAAAGTTATCAATTCGTACTGGGGAAGGTGCTTTATGTAATATCCCACAAGGCTCATAATTGAGTGCACGTGTCTGATATCTGAGGGGATCAAGGGGCCTTTGAGTGCACGTGTTTCCCTAACTGCCGCTAGCACCAATTGTCGACAATGCACAATCTCCCTTATCAGTGCATTAATGATTTCTGGGATCAAAGCTTCACCAACTGTATCAAACCCACTTTCAATGCTAATGGTAAGAATAAAAATGTCTACCAACGCAAACCAATCACTAGTGCCTCTACGCGGCTCTGTTTCCAAGTACCATTCAGTTGGCACCTTTCCCAACGTATGAATGAACATATGAACCCACTCAGGTCTTGGTTCTACACCCCATACTTGATTCCACTTGGCCAGATGTCTGCGTGGATCTTCTTTGCCACAATATAAATCCTCCTCTTTAATTATCGGTCTTTCAAATCGTAGCCTCATCATTTGCGTACATTCCTCCCAATATCCCATATTCTCCTTATGTGTTTACCACCATCTTGTTGGAGTAGCGCGTAAGCCAAGATCCAAAGCATGGAATCTCTGTTCTATAGGCACAAACCTTTCCAGTTCTCCTAGGAACATGTTTACATAAGTTGAGCCATCATAATGGGAGAAATCACATAACTCAGATGTTATACAACGCAGAGTGCGGGTCACACGATTACAACGTAACGCAAACACCTCATGTAGGCAGTTCTACCAATTCTCTAGTTCTTCATGAGAGTCTAAAAAGCAAGAAATATCCTTCTCCCACTTAAGATTCACATCTGTTGTCATATTAATATAGTTTTATTCGCGCAAAGTTAGCTTATAGATTTGATCAATCTCTTCCTCAGCGCGCACTGGTTGAGTATACCTTTGACCTTCTGTAGGATCTAGAGGAATGATTACCCTAACTCCGTTGCTCTAAAATTCCATCCTCCTTTTCTTCAGATTGATAACACCATCCATGTCAAGGGTCCAACCCAATCCTAGCAGTGCACAATAGGGATCAGTATCATCTATAATATTTATGACTTCAAAGTCTTTCAGCACCTTCACACCTTCTATATTGACCACAAATTTTGAAAATCTCTCCAAAGGAATGATCTTGTACTGGTTAGCCATGCACAATTGGATGGTAGACCTTTCCAACTTTGGTTCTCCCATGCGTTGCCAGGTTTTCTTAGGTAGAACATATCATCTGATCCCAAATATAGAATGACTTGATCCATCTCATAAGCACCAATACGCGCAATCATACGCATCTCTCTACCTATTCTTTTCTTGTTCTTATAGATTTTATTGACTGCTCATTGTTCTACCATAGGTCGTTCTTTTTCTACACAATTATCTATCAATGCCTGCAAAGTTTCAACAACCTTCTTGTTGCGTAGAAAATTTATGCATGCTTGTAAAAATGGCTTAATATCTTCTTTTGCTCTTGCTTCCTTTGGTGTTCTACCACTTGTTGAAGTATCCCCTTCTACAAATTATTTTCTTGCTTCAATAAAGGTTTCTTTTGCGCGCTGAATGTTAAGGCCTTCTTTATTTTCAAGGGCTTTTCAAATCCATACGTCGGTGGCAGGTTGCTTTCCTTTATCTTCAATGGTAGCTACACCACTCCTGGTAATTACATTCACACAAGGATATTCTTCCAGAGTTTCGGCCTGAACCATTTGAAGGTTCTGTGTTGGAGTCTTCTTTTGCTGCATTTTAGAAATCAACACCGGACAATCTTCTATAACATGATCAAATTGTATACAGTACTTGTAGGACTTTCGCACTATATTCAGAGAGTCGCGCGCATAATGACCAACATTACCACAGTTATAGAAAATTACTTGTCTTATTCCTCAACCAGCTGATCCACCTCCCCGACCTGTTCCTCTGCCTTAGAATCCTCCGTGCCCAGAAGGGGATGATGGTGATTTAGGCACGACCAACATTCTATAGATCTCTGATTTTTCCCTCATCGTATCATAGGTATGGAAATGCTACTCATCATGCCATAATGACGAACCAAACTTGCAAAATGGTTGCTTTAACTCAGGGTGACATTTTCCAACCCTTGGGCAAGAATTTGTGTCATGTAGTTCAGCAATTTGAAATATAGTACAACATATAGGGTTCTTCAATGGACTAAGACCTCTAGCATTCAGATAGTTGTTGAAAACATGACACTGGTCTTTATGATGCTCAGAAGCTTTGCATTTGATACACCACACCTCTACGCAGACCTCCTTGCCTTTGCCGTTGCGCAAATTTTAAATTTCCAGATGCATTACTTCCGACTGACTCTAAATCTGTTGAGTTCCTAGCGCTATAGGTGTTGGGGTAGCCTCTAGCTTCATTGCAAATTATACAGCCTCAACCTATGTAGCAATATTCTGCTAACCTAATGGTTGGCGCAGATGCGATAGCAACATAGCGATGAACCATTCTTTATGCTGAGAATCATCAATCACAAATCCATCATCTCTCATGGTGCGCTTCAACCTTTCATCAACCTCCCATACCGATTCATCAGGTTCTTAACGGATACCCTTCATTTTTTTCACCAACTGCGCATATGACTTAGGTTTATTAAACTGCACTTTTAGGGCTGCTTTAATTGCTTCCAGGGTGGCATTAGGGTTTGCTTGCGCATACCTAATGTACCAGTCTAGGTCGCGATTTTGGAATGCAGTAGCTAGTTGCACTTTTCTAATATCAATAATGTTTACTTGTTGAGCCTGCCATACGACCTCAGTTACAAACCAGAAGTGAGAAGTGTCCTCATTTCCAATTCCTCTGAAATTAGGTAATTTCATGTATGCAACCATATCTACTTCAGGAGGGGTGGAGGTGGAGGTGGAGATGGACTGCGCGATGGGGTAGGTGATTTGTGATGTGAGCTCAGAAGTGGAGTGGATGGAGTAGGAAACAAACTCGAGGGTTTCTGATATGATGAGCTTTCTTCTTCAGAGTTGGTTTATGGTTCAGGTTCACTGTCATACCTAGGCTTCAGAGGGCTATAAAGGACTTGTTCAGAGTCTTCTTGGTAAATTCTTCCACCGCGCGTAGCTGAACCTCTTTGATACATTAAAGTAGTATGTTCGCACAAACAACCTCGTTCACACAATATAATTTTAAGTAACAATTTCAATGAGTGCAGAAAATTACCTCTAGGACGTTTGAAAAAGCTTTTTTCTGCTTTAGAATATGAGACAAATTGGTCAAGAACAAATTCAGTCACAAATCCGCCTAGAAGGCGATCAATCCAATGATCTACCATGATAGTGATCTTATTATCAAACTTCTCTACTTGTTGGATCAATTCAAGAGTCCACTCAGTGTATACGTCATCTTTTATACAGTGATGGAATTCAGCTAAGCGTGACAACCACTCCTTTAGTTTGTGCGCAAAGGAACAAAAGAAAATTTCGTGCACTTCTGTATAAATATACTTCTGTACCCATTGTTCGTCACACAATTTACTGCTTCTATTCTCTTGTAGTGCGAATTCTAGGATATTTCTATCCAACCAGTATTGTAATTTGTTGCACGATGAATGCCACAACATCAAATCTCCCTCAAAATAATCATCCCCGTTCCGAAAAAAGAACCATTTGTTGGCTTGAGGGGTCCTGACCCAGGTTTGGAGTTTATGGATAAAACAACAAACCCTCCAACTACTGGCCCTTTCGGAAATGATTTGCTTGTGCAAACCAAAGCCTCACCCAAAGAAGTATGGGGGGTGTTATCACTCCAATAATTCCTAGGGTTGTTATGCTTTTTGTTTAAAGAAATATTAGAGGTAACTATCAATGTACTTTTGAGATCAGGATCTAGCCTTCCTAATGCTCAAAGAGGGCTCTCTCTTTATGATTTAACTTTGTTATTTTTAGTTGATTTTAGGCTAGTTATGTAAGATTGATTGGTTTTGATTTTGGTTTGGTGGTGGAATTACTGATTTAGATGGATATAAGTATGTCTATTTTCCATTGGACTATAGATTCAATGTATCAAGCAAACATGGAATAATTGAGTTCTAAAGGAAGCGTTCACAGGGCAAGGTAGCTGAGCAAATTTAGATCTTTTAGGCTGAATGGTGAAGTGGTTTTAAATCGGGATTAAGGAGCAGTTAAGGATTCCTCAAACCGGATAATGAGGGAGGTGAAAGAGGTCAATCGAAACTAGGGAGCAATGAAGAATTCCCTAAATATTAGCATGCATATGATAACTACATATGCATGTGTCACGTGTATTGCACTAGTATATGCACTAATCTGGATATCAGAAGAAAACATCAAAATGAATAACAGTTCAGAACAGAGTGTACTTAAAAATTTTCTCCAATAATATTCCTGTTATAACATTTAAATTGGAAAACATACAAGTTTATGGAATACTTTAAGAAAATAACAATTTGAACAATTGAAAGATACTTCACTGAAGTGGCTCAACACATGAATCCTATAATGCAATGCCTTTATTACTCAGTCCTGTCTGCTGACTTGAAAATGGTACAATAAACCCTCAGGTATTTGGATCAATTACAGCTATAGAAATGTTCAGGAATCCACACTCAATACTTCGAATTATGAAGTATTTATACAAAAACTAATACGAAATATCCTAACACTGATTTAGGAATTATTCAAGGAAAAATAAATATCTTCATGCAAGAAGATAGAGACACCTAGGAGACTAAATGCTAGCTGTCCTTGCTTATTTGGATTTTTTGTTTGTTCTTTGATATTTTGCTGCTTTATCTCTCTAACTGTTGCTTTACATTGGTTGCCTTTTTTCTGTTGAGTGTCTTTCATGCTGTCTTTATCTTTAAACTTTGCCTTTCACTGCCTTTCATCTGTATTCATCTTTATCCACTTCAACTTAACTGCTCTGTTACTCTTTAACCATGCATGCTTTGTTTTCACTTTGACTGCTCTGTTTACCTATTTTACTCTTCACTGTCATAGTAAATAATATAATTGATCCCAAGCCTCTTCATCTGGTAGTTTGATTTTTACCATTCTTCTGTAAATTTCATCAACCTATGTGTATTTTGCAAAAGTAGGCTTGTTTATAAAGAGATGATTTACCTCATGTTGGAGGTAAAAGAGATTTTCAAATGTTTGATAAAGTACTTTTCCTGTGGGCATTCCTTTCATGGAGGAATTGTTAGACTGTTCTTTGGCCACTTCTCTAATTTTCTTGTCATAGCCTTCATACTTCATCTACCTGTCATTGATCACTAAAGGATTAGGCAGACCTTTCTCCTTAAAACATCAAATTTGATCATGAATCTGGTTATTGCTAATTCCATAGTCTAATACTTGTATTCAAGTTGTGTCATTAGGTTCCTTTTGGAAATTACCTTTCTTACTTCTAGGATTGTTTCAGTTCTGTCACTTATGCCAATTTCTTCTAATTCCTGTTTTTTCTTGGAATTAAGAAACTTTATTATTTCAGTGGCATCTTTTGGTTTCTTCCCAAGTTCCTCTTTGAATTTCTGAATAGCTTCACTACCTTCCTTGATCAAATCGTTCTGCTCAAAGATGACTTGGATAGATGGCCAAATATCATTAACAGTTAATGATATTGGCCCACAATTGTTGCTTTGCTTGGGCAAGTGGTTATTTTAGTGTCAATTCTTTATCTAACTTCTGTATTCTGTCAGTTAATTTGTTTGACTTTTGTATTTCTGATTTATGCATGATTTGTACCAACTTCTTTTCATCCTCTTGACTTTTTATTTGTTCTTTAAGTCTATTGATTTCATTTGTTTGGATTAACATATGGCTTTGATCACTTTACCTGATTCATCACTGGGATGAGCTGCTGCTATTATTGAATTTGTTGCTGATGTAGTGGTTGATGTAGATGGAACTGATGTAGCTACTGGAAGTGTTGTTGCCACTGGAGCTAATGAAGTAGATGGAACTGCTCTAGTAACTATAGGAATAACAATGACAGGGATTTATTCCATGTTGGCCTTTTTCTCCTACACCAATTTATCCATTTCATTCTCCATCTCTTTTAGTTGAGTTGTCAACTGAATGATGAGGTTCATCATTTCACATTTTTGACCTTCATTCTCCAACACTTCTTTAGTCTGTGGAAGTTCAGTGGGAGGAAATTTCAGTTGTTATTTCAATGTAACAATGTCTTCATTCTTTTTCTTGATGAGCTCTTCTGCTACTTTGATGTTCTTGGGATCATAACCAACCTCCATGACTAATTCTTCAAGTGATTTGATTCTATTGTCCTTGGCTTGTAAGGAAGCCTTCTCTAGCTTTAACTGTCCTCTGATGTTCTCTAGAGAATTCTAAAGTTTTTGAACACTCATAGATATGTTAGCCATAACGGAGTAAATAATTTCTCTAGCTTGCTTATGGAACTCAATTTGATCTATTGGATGTATATCTTTGGATTGAAATTCAAATGTTGTTTTCTTATAGTCAGCTCATGACTTTGGAGCCTTCACTATGGGCTGCAAAAAGGTCATCTACATTTTCATGGTTCTATAATCAAAGGCAGAAAGTAACCTGTTCTGGTCACTAGGTGTCTATTTCCAATCTTGGGCATAGGTTACGTCTTTCAATGCCTCATTCCTGAGTTTGATTTCTTTATACTTCTCCATTATATCCTGTTATTTTTCCACTGGTTTACTTAATGAATATACCTCTACACTGTGTTGCTTCTGAATGATTTGAGTATTAGAGGTTGATGGCTGATGAGTTTCCTATGAAACTGTTGGAGGTGCTTTTTCTTTAACCACTGTGTCTGTATCAATGATTTCAATTGTATCAACTATTTATTCTTGTTAAACTATTCGATTCAGCTTGGGCTTCTTCCTGTACATTAGTTTGAATTTAGTTTCAGTAGTGGTTTGAGTTGAATATGATCCTTCTTCTCTTGATCTCTTGGAGTTCCTATCTTGTAGGGCTGGAGTTTGCAGGACAAAGCTAGTCCCACCTTGCTTCTCTACCTCCTTCAAAGTATTCTCCAACCACTCTAACTGGTTGGAGTACTTTTCAATCTCTGGTTTAGACTCATGAACAAAAGGAGTTAATTTAAATTTGATTCTTTGTTTGTTGATAACTCCCAAAGTATCATACTGCCATTTGAAACTCTAACTGAACTTGAATTCTTGTAAACACTTTTTTTCTTGTTGACCAGCACTTCTACTGTTGCAAATGAAAGGACCAAGCTGGTTATTGATCTTAAACTGTGTTTTCTTCTTTGCTGAGAGAAAATTAACCTCATACGAGTTTAGGATCTGCCTGATATATTCTAGTGAAAATAACCTCATTGGGAGGTATTTGGGCAACTTGTATGGAGTGATTTGGCATCCATATACCCTAATTTCAGTGTGGTTCTGGTATAAATACCAGTCTCATGTTCTACTGTGTTCAGAAAACTGCAATACTTTCTTTATTTCACCACTGATCCTAGGTTCACTGCGACTGCTTAGCATATTGAAAATTGGATGAATAAATGAATCAATGAAGTCCTTGTATGTGAGCTCTGTGGAATCTTTCCTGATTCAGGAAGTCCAGAAGACTACTGATTGGGGGTTACCCTCAGTGTCCTGTTTTTGAAGGCTAACTGCAAACCTTTAGAATTGAAAGTATAGGAATAAATGAAACAACACATATGAATACTTAAACACTCATTCTTCTGGTAACTTAACTAATTGCTCATGGATGGCATCTGATAAATATCGAGCAAAGTTAAATGTGAAAGCTTTTGGCTGTCTTGGGTAGAAAATAGATAGGAAACCTAAGACTGAAGCATCTACATCCTTATCTGTAAAGTATCCTAGAATACAAGACAACATTGTGACAATCTGTCTTGTTCTCTCTCAGAAAATTGAGGCTGAATAAGGAGGGTTACTCTTTGGGGTTTCAACTAATGAAGGAAGAAAGATTTGGAATATTTTAAACCACTTGGGAAAGTCAAGTTTCAAATATAATTCAGTGAGGATTTCAATTGATAGAGGGGCTTCATCAGGCGTGGGTTGGATTTGCAACATCTGGTTTATTGATTCTACAGTAATGGTGAACAAAATCTCTTTGCTCGAGGTTACTAGTGTTCTTTCATTTGGCAGATAATTGATTTGACATAGTTTGGTTATCTCTAGGAACTGGAAAGTTTGTGGGAGGATGTACTTGGGTAAATTTGATTCCCAAAGGCAGATATCATCATCCTAGTCCATGGATTTATCATGGCTCCAGCAGTGGATGTCCAAGAGGTTGAAATCAGTGACCGTGTCACTAATTTTGAAGTCTTTGTCTGCAAGGGGGATATGTTCAACATCAACAACAAGAGGTTGTAGGGGATTAACAGTCACAATGCCCTGGGAAGCCATAGATTTGTTTATTTTAATCAATTAATTACTTTTTTGTGCTGAAGTAATGGCTCAAGCGCTTAGGAATACCTGTGAAAAGGTGATTTATGTATGAAGATGAGGTTATGGCCATGTTGAAGCTTCGAAAATCGTTGCTTCAAACATTGGGGGACATGTTGAAGCTTCGAAAATCGTTGCTTCAAACATTGGGGGATAACCACCCGGTCGGGACCTTAGGACAACTCCTTTTCCGTTTGGTGTGGTGGCTCCGACTGGATTTATAGGACCAGTTTCCTAGTAATTTAAATGGGTTGGTAATGGAATGATTGGATGGGGGAAAATGGGACTAAATGACTGAAAAACTATATAATCTAATTTAAATACTGATGAAATAACTCTAAAACTAACCCAAGCATCAAATGTGAATACAACTTTAAATTGTTTCAATTAACCAATAACCATGAAAATGTATTACAGCTTAATTGAAATATGCAGTAACAAATAAAGATAACTCTGTTTAAGAAATTAAATAGAAGTATAATAACATATTGCATTCATCATAATATATTGCTTGCATATACTATAAAAGATAAATATTTCCAACACACTCAGAAATGATATGTATAAAGAAATATTGTGAAACAAGTACACATAAACGATAGCAATTTAAAAGAGAATATCACATAACAAAAGAAACTAATAGTGAATAGATAGAAATACCATATCCATCTCGATATTTTCCAATGCAATCCGATATCCAAATCCAGCAACTTCAATGTAAAATCAACTCCAAGATACATAAATGCAATTCTTAAAGATAATTTCGCATATAATCACCAGATGTGATCCTTTATAAAAATATAGGAGTCAATGGAGTATAGAAATGTAATCTCCAAGTCAAAATATTACAAATTCAGGACCCCTTTCTAAATGCATGAAAGGGGATTAAATAGGTACTTAACAAAAAATAACTAAAACTATTCCTACAATCTATCTAAATTAAAAAAACATCTAAAACAAAAATGCGATCTTGATGAAAACCGACTCATTGATCATCTATTGCGGTTGATGTGCGAAGGTGGCAGATTTTGAGCATCTCCTTCACTTATTCAGGATGAATAAGCTTTGAGTGCAACCGTCTTGTATATGTGGCATCAGATAATTTTGGAATGATGCAATCAATGGAATCTGAGAGAAATTTAATTGTTGTTTGTTGACTATGTGGCTTGATGAGATAAGTCCACATTGTATCCCATGATTTTCCTTGTAATTGGCCAATTTGCTGATTTTTATTAATTATCTCTTGTTTCTATCTATGATCAGTTTCTTTTACTCTGGGTAATTGGCCGGGACTACAATATGCAATTAAATTGATTGCATATAAGTTATCATTTACCATCTATGCTACATTTTTCATTATCCCTTTAGCTTTGGATGTGGCCCTCTCTGGTTTGATCAAGCGATGTTCCCATTCTGTAAAAAAAAATTCTTTATGTCTCTCCATAATCTTGGGAAGAACTGCTTTTCTCCCTAATTCTGAGTCTTGCCATAAAAGAAATTAGGAGATATTTCTTTAAATTCATCAAATTCAATATTAAGAGTGACTCCTTCATCTATCAAGGAAGATGTTAGCTCACATAGAGACTCTACTTCTGCAATATTTAGACAAAATTCATTTAATTGTTGAGACAATAATTTGTTTGTCTCCAAGGCTTGATTTTTGAATTGATCCAGACTGGGATAATCCTCAAACTTGTCTAATTTATATTGAAACATCTTTTCTTGTTCAATCTTCAAAGTCTGCTCATTTTGTAGAAGAGCTTGTATTTTTTCTATTTCTTGACTTAGTTGATGTTTCTTTTCTAGGGTTTGATGATCAATATTATATTTTTCAATAGCCAGCTTCTCTTCTAATTGTTTAGACTTGAGCTCTTCATCCTTTAATCGTTGTTCTAACTAAATGATATTTTGTTGGTTTTCTGCAACTTGTTCCCCAAAAATTTTTCACATCCTTTTGCTTCATCAACTGTGTAACTTTAGAGGCTTTATCTATAGTAGCAGCACTATAGGCACATGCATACTGAGACAATTTGGTGAGATCCTCAAATGGATTCACCTCAGCATTCTTATAAACAATATTCATGAATTCTCCCTGTGATGCCAAAAGTGCATCTTGATCAGTTTTCCTCCTTTTCCTCTGTTTTCTCACCACAGCCCTATGTTGGGGACTGTAAAATATATCCAAAGGAGGAATTTCTTCTATCTTTAACATAACCTCACCTATGGGGTTTTCAGTAATGATTTCTACATCCTAGTCTTTTGGATCATCAACTTGGGGAGTGTTTTGTTGTCCTATTTGCTGGGAAAATTGTTCATATTGGCTCAACAAATGAGGAGAAACAATAAATTTAGAAGCTTCTTGTCCTCCAAGTTGAGAATTTGTACTATTATTTGTATCACCTTTAAGTGCCTGTTCAGTATTTTTACTGTTTGTGCCTCCTTTTTCAATATGCACATGGGCATCAGTACTGGTGCTTTCTTTTATTTCTTGGGCAGAACACTGTTGTACATCAATTTTAGCAACAATTTCTGTCTTTCCAGTGTCAACTTTGCTGCTATCATCTTTCTTCTCCAAAACAGGATTAGTTCCTATTACTTCTTTGCTAGAAGTACATTATGTATCTTTCTGTTCTAGTTCACATCTCTATGTAGAAATCCTCAACTGATCTAGAGGAACTCTGAGTAGCCTCTGACTTCTAAATAATAAAAAATTATTCATTTCTTCAGGCTGAAGTTTGGACTTGGCCAAATAAAAAATTTGAGACATTTTATCTACAGAAACAAATAAATCATCAAAGACATCTGGTTCATGTTCAAACCGAGTAATTGAAACAGAGGTAGTAAAATCATATGCCACTTTCCTGGGATCATATTGCCTTCCAGGAATTGTTGAAAGTTTAATATCGGTTAACTTAACAACTTCTTTTTCAGCATGGACAAAATTGCTGAGAGTATAGTCACCACATTTGAAAGGAAAATTAGGCCACATCTATTTTTTGCTATTCTTTAAAGTTCTAGACATACCTTCTACTGTCAGCTAATAAGAAATTTCCTATGCTAACGGCTTGTATAGAACATATAAAGGAAGGATGTGTGGCTCTACAATACTTCCAAAAATTCTGACATAAGTGAACTTTTCCTCCCCGAACCAATCTCCAATAGAGGACAAATCAAATCTAGCTTTATCGGAAAGTCTAGGAGGGAATCGGCCAAAAATGATTTGGTAAATCAGAATGAGAAAAATATGACAAACTCTGTAATCATGAATTCTGAAATACCCTTTGCATAAGAATTTATGATATATATGAATTGGGACATGTTCTTTAGGAGTCCATTTCCATCCTAATAAGGGAAATTCTGAATTGAAACAGAGGGCATCTAGGATGTAAGCATAAAAGTAAAAAGGAGTGGAATTTCCTGAATTTTTGTCTCTCCTATACTCCAGAACTCTATTGGCTATCTTATCAGACAAGATAACAACCCAATCCATTATCTCAGAATTAATAGCAGCATGTATCAACGGAACCATTTGAATGGAAAACCTAGCCGAATTATCATTACCAAACAATCTACACATCATAGCCGCGACATAACAATATGGAGGCAAGAGAGACTCCATGGAGTACATACCTAATGCCTCATGCCTGTGCTTTTGAGGAGCCCTTCTCCATTCTCTAATTGGTTTTGACTGATTTTCATTGTTTGCAGCAAATTCTTTGATAAAATCTTTGTTATAAATCTTATGTGGGTCAGGAAGGTGGTACATTTCTTTGATATCCTCTGGTTTGAATGACCCGAAGATTGCTACAGATGCAGAAACAAAAGTTCTGTCTTTGATAGACACATTATCAATCACCCATCTAATAACATCGTAATACGAGAAAATGTTTGGATGAGCAGCAACTCGGTGCAGAAATAAGTTTGCCAATGAACCAAGAGGACTTTTAGAATTAGAGTTTGAATCGGCTTCATCAGGAACTATGGCTTTAGCTTCAACAACTCTATGGTTTTTCTTTTCCAATAGATTGTAAAAATTTTCCCATGTCATTTTTCCAAGTCCCTGACAGGGGGTGTCTATAACCAGCTTAAGTTTTGTTGGTTTCTCTTTAGGCGGCATAGTAATCACACGAGATTTTGCAGAAACGGTAGCTTTCGATTTCCTGAATCTCTTCGAAATTTTAGTGTTAGGGAGTATTTCTCTTGCTCTGTGAATAGAAAAATTGGATGTTCTATTACTCTGCGACAAAGAGAAGCTTTCAGCCGAGGTGAAGACGTAATAATGAAAAACAACTATACAAAAGGTTTATTCATTGATTTGTATTTATTATATCCGTGATTTAAAACTTAAATTCCCCCCTAGGGAGTCACACTCATGCATTCAATAACAAAACAAAATCATTTTTATTCGTTTGATTCGTGAGTTAATGTTATCGTACAATTGGAGAATTGGCATATTTCGGAATAAGTATAGATAGATTTCCTTTTAAAACAATGAAACACGATGAATAATAATAAATGGATATTTAAGTCATAATCGCATCGCAATTCGTTTAAAAGGGAAATGAAACAAGACTTATACCAAATCCCGATTGCGAAGATCGCATCGGAGATTTAAAATGAAATGAACCGTTTAAAATTTTCTCCGAAAATGCGATTGCGATGAGATAGGATTTGTTGCATCAAAGTTTTAAAACAATAGAATGCAATGTTTTTAATTCTTCTGAAATGAAATTGTGATGAATCGCATCGCATCAGAAATATATACAAGAAACACAACACTTTAAGTTTATCGAAATGCGATTGCGATGAAGCACGATCGCATCAGAACTTTATAAAGAAAAAACAAACTTTAAAGAATTCTCCAAGTTTTCCGATTGTGATTACTGTTCATTTTAATTATTATTAAGTATAAAGTCTTTATAATGTGTTTGATATGATTAAAAGGCTTTATAACTCATCGGATCATAAAGTTATTCTAAAAGGTTGTACACTTTGTGAATAAAAATGTGATATGTATCCTTTTATCAATGAATCTTTTATTTCTATTTAGGAAGAAAGATAAAAAAGGGGACCTATTTCTAAATGGGATTTATTCTAAAAGTTAAAAATGGGGAGGGTTGTTGTACAGTACAACAATTGGCGATTCACTGGAAGAAACAGTTATCTCTGAAAAAATGAAATGAACACTATATTTTTAGTAAGTTAAAATTTCTAAAGATAATAAAAACTTATCTTAGGATAATTCAAATAAAATCTAATGTGAAAATGAATAAAAATCGCTTACAATTTTCTTTCTAATTCCTCAAAGAAAGAACATTTTTGGGTTATCTCAAGCTTTGATTGGTTGATAACAATAAAGTAAGTGAATTTCTTCAAGTTTAGCTTTTGTAATATACTCTATTTTCATAGGCATTGCCTCTGCTGCCAGCAAAAGTTCATAGTTTGGACAGGGTTACCTTTTAACCATTAACTATCCATTATCCCATCCAACTAAGATTATGACTTTTTAAAAATAAATTCATAAGACATATTATCTTATGTTTTTTGTCTTTTATTTATTTTTTTAATTTAAGAGCCATTGTTCTGGTTTGGTAGCCAGTTAGTAACAATGCCATTCACTAGTTGTAATTAAACTGAACAAGCTGGCTCGTGATGAGACCCCTTGTCTTACTTCTATAAGCCATTACCCTGTTTTGGTATGAAGTATTAGTAATGTCAGTTTTATTACTTCTTATGATCATGGTAAGTGGGCTCATGATGAGACCTCTCAGTCTCCTAAATTTTGTCATATAATTTCTTAGAATTACATTCTAAAAAATCACAACCGAAATGGATGGGGTGAAATAGTTGTATCCTTAAGAATGAATGGATGACAATTTTCAGAGTTTTTTTGTTTGCTAAAGCTTGAAAAAGTTTTTACTTTTTTAAAAATAAACTTTCACTGCTTACGAAACTTATAATGATTCACATTTTCCTCAAGGTTTCAAAAGATCATGCAAATGTTTTGAACAAATTTTCAAAGTTTAACATTTTATTTTAAACTATCCAAAATTGTAATCATTTCCTTGAAAATTCTTATTTACACAAAATAAGTATTTATAAGATTCTTTCCAAGACAATTTTATAATAGTAAAAAGTCAATTAAATACTATTAACAACCTTTATTTACAAAAATAAATAAAAATTGTAGAAATGAATATGTGTAGTCATAAGAAGGGGTTACCTCCTTATGAAAAGAATTTCTTTAAGACAAGCCCATTTACAGGAAGATATTCTCTCTTTCCTGTTAAATCTTGAAGTATGAATGTATATGAGCCTATCTTTTCAGCAATCTAAAATGGTCCAAGCCACATTTTCTGAAATTTGGTATGCTTACCTTTTTCTTCATGTGATTTATCCCATTTCAGAACAAGATCACCAATTGACAAATTTTTTGAGCCGGTGGAACTTGAATCAAAAGAAGATTTTACAAGCTGTTGATGTTTCTCATGAATATCTTTTGCTTTTTCTCTATCTTCTTCTAATTTAAGGATTTGATCAAATCTCAACTGAATGGATGAGGAAGGATTTTCTTCAATGAATTGCACTAGGGCTAACAATGGAAGAGCTAGATTTGATGGTATCACAGCTTCTTTACCATAAAATAAATTGAAAGGTGAAGTTCGAATAGAAGCTTTAAGAGTAATACGATTAGCCCATAATGCAAATATTAAATACTTGTGCCAATTCTTTTGATTTTGATCAATAGTCCTTTTAATGATTTTGATGAGATTTTTGTTAGTGGATTCAGCTAAACAATTACCTTGTGGATAATATTTTGCTGAAAATTTCAATTTAAAACCTCTTTTAATTGCAAATTCCATTATACTATTACTAGAAAAATAAGATGCATTATCAAAGACCAGAGAGTTAGGTACACCAAACCTGGTAATGATGAATTGATCGATGAAATCAATAATTGCATCAGAGTTGGCTACCTTTAGAGGAATTTATTCTACCCATTTTGTGAAGTAATCTGTTGCTGTGAGAATATAATTGTGTTGTTTGGAATAATGAGGAACAATCTCACCGATAATATCAAGCCCCCATTGCTCAAATGGTTGTTCAATGTTTACTGGTTGCAAAGGAAAAGTTGGCTTCCTCTGTCTTCCACTAGCAGTTTGGAAAATTTTGCATTTTCTCACATAATCAAGTGTATCTTTAAAAAGGGTAGGCCAATAATACCCAACATGGATAATTTTGTGGGCTGTGGTATCACCTCCAAAATGACCTCCTACTGGTCCATCATGTAATTCCTGCAATACCTTTTTTGCTTCAGTCTTTTCAAGACATCTTAATAGGATTGAATCATAAATCTTTCTGACTAACACATCATCAATGATTTCATATTTAGTAGCCTTCAATATTAAAGCACGTTTATTCTTATAGCTGAGATTAGAAGGAGCATACCCATTTTTCAAGTAAAATATCAGTTCAGCATACTGAGATTCATAATCTGTAACACTTATCTGACTTACTTGAACAACATTCTCTGGATCTTGATTTTCTGGTATATTATGAGCTCCTGCTAATAATCTGCAAAAACCTTGTCCTCTAACAATATTTGCTGGTTTAATATCAATATCGTATTCTTGCAAAGCTGTTACCCAATTAGCCCTTTTTTCTCCTACTTTTCTTTGGATTAGGAATTGTCTTACTGCAGAGAAAGGAACAATAACCTTTGTGTCTGTTTTTAAGAGAAAAGACCTAAAATGTTTGATCGACTTAAATACAAAAAAAGCTTGTTTTTCAACATCAAAAAAATTTAGCTTAGCTCCTTGCAGATTTGAGCTGAAGAAAGAAATCGGTGCTTCGATTTGTTGATCATTGAGCTGTGTTAAAACAACAGCATAATATTTTTCGATCGCTAAAGTATACAGAATAAAATCTTTGGAAAAATTGGGAGTATTCAATGCAGGTGCATCAATTATTTCCTTCTTGATTGCATCAAAGGCTTCTTTTTCTTTATATCCCCATTTGAATACCAAATTTTTCCTAATCATATTTTGCATAGGCAAAACAATTTGAGAGAAATCTGGAATGAATCTTTTTACAAAATTAATCTGACCTAAAAATGATTGCGTGGACTTTTTATTGTGAGGTAAAGAAATACCAGAAATTTCTTTAACTCTGTTAGGATCGATATATATACCATCTTTTGACACAACAAACCCTAAGAGTTTTCCTTGATCAATATCAAAGAAGGATTTCTTTGGGTTTAAGGAAATACCAAATCTTCTACATCTTTCAAATATTTGTTCCAGATCTTGTAGATGATTGGATCTCTTCTTTGAATAAACTGTTATGTCATCAAGATAAATAACAACTGATCTATTAATCATACCCTTAAATGCTATGTCCATGGCTGTCTGGAAAGTAGCTCATGTATTTACTAAACCAAAAGGCATTTTTTGATAAGCATAGGTTCCCCATTTGGTTCTGAAATTGGTTTTCAACCTATCCTCTGGATGTACTAGAATTTGATTATACCCTGAAAATCCATCAAGGAAGGACATGAGTTCAGAACCAGCTACCTTCTGGAGAATTTGCTCCATGGTTGGCAATGGGAAATTGTCTTTTTGACATGCCTTGTTTAAATTATTGAAATAAATACAGATTCTAATATCGCCATTTTTCTTCCTGACAGGTACCATGTTGGAAACCCAATTGGAATGCCTTACAGGAAAAATGATTTTGGCTTTCAAAATTTTATTGAGTTCTATTTTGATTTGATCCTCAAGATTTGGATGAATATTTCTTAACTTATGTTGCACAGGCTTAACATCAGATAGCATTGGAATTGTGTGTTGAATTACAGAAGTATCATAAGTCTTTAAATCCTCATAACTCCAAGCGAAGACAGTTTTATATTTACTCAGAAGTTTAATAAAAGCAGATATTTCTTCTGGAGTTAAATTGAGACCTAGATTAACATTCTGAGGTTTAGAATCAGAGCCAAGATTGACTAATTCAAACTTCAAAGTTGAAATTTGAAGTTTAGCATTAGTAACTTTCTTGAATCTGTCTTTAATATCATAAAGATCCTCAAGTTTAACAACAGATTTAGGAATCAGATTTTTATTATTTCTTGAAGTAATTTGCAGATCGTGATCATCTTCATGAATAATTTGTTCATCATATGATTTCTTAGAAGTTAAGAAATTCAAAATATCTTGATCATGGTAGAATACTCTCTAGTTAGTAATATTGTTTGGGACAGATGGGCGAAAAATCAACTCTACTGAAAATCTATCAGGACTACAATCTTCAGCAGGAAGGAGTTTGGACGCAACATTAGCTAACAAGTCAGCTGATGTGTTTTGATTTCTGGGAATAGAAGAGATATTAAATGCTATAAATTGAGTGGTAAGGTCCTGTACTAGGGTTTGATAATGTTTTAGATGCTCTGAAAGAAAATGGATGGTATTCCTTACTTGTCTTATGACAATTTCAGAATCTCCATATACTTTCAAGTATTTTACATTTAACCCTATGGCCTTATAAAGCCCTTGAATCAAGGCTTCATATTCAGCAGTATTATTAGTACACTCAAATTCTAATCTACATGATAACATGGTTTTCTCTCCTTCTGGATCAATTAGGACACATCTTGCTCCTGCTCCATCACTAGATTTTGATCCATCAAAATATAATGACCAAAATAAAGTTCTATCTATAGGTTTATCTACAAATGAATAAGAAATATTAACAATTCTAGAAGAATCAGATTGCAAAAAAAAATCAATTTGAGAAACAAAAGTATTTACAGAGAATGGTAATTGTGGTGCAGTAAAATTTCCAAGAAAATACTCGGCAGAATAACCTCCAAGAATATTATTGTTGAAAGCTACAGGTTCGTTAGGTTGTTCAAATTTAGTTACAGTGTGTTTCATATGTTTTCCTCGCTCGACTTTGATTTGATTGGGTTTCCCTTTGTAGGGAAGCCACATATGTGAAAAATCAGTTGAGATATAACCATTAAGTTTCGCAGACTAGTCTCTACTTAAGACCAACCCATAGAATTTTGGAATATCTGCAATTAGAATATCAATTGTTTGGACAATCCTAGGATCAGAAGCTAGTCTGATAGTAACTGAATTTATTTCACCAACAACTTGAACTTTAGAACGATCCAATTGTACAATATGAACAACAGATTTCTATGGTTCAATATTCAATTTAGCACAGAATGAAGAAGTCATTATATTAGAGGATGCTCCAGAATCAATTAAACAATTATACAAATTATTATTGTAGATTTCATAAGTCAACAGAAATGGAGGTGTCTGAGAATTTGATCTTTCTCCAATAAGAACAGTATCAGTTGCATCTACTTTGTCTGGTGGCTTACCAGTCCCTTTAGTTGCTTTAGCTACTACACCACTTGGTAGAGGAGCAATTGGTGTAGCATTTAACTCTTTTAATAGCAGCTTTTGTTGATGTTTAAGTTTCCTGAGTTCATGTAATGAGCTGTTCGCTCTAGTATTTTTCATGTCTTCAACGATATTATAATCCATCGTATCTGATACCACTAGAGTTTTGGATGATGATGTGGGAGGATTGGGAGATGATGGCTGATTCTGAGTGGGTAAGGGAGAAGTTATTTTTGCAGGGATTTTTTCTTTAGTACTCGGAGTTGTAGTTTTCTTCTTCGGAACAGTTTGAACAGGTTCCGATGTATATTTGCTCCTTGTACTCACAAGCATAGCTTCTTGTTCCATTTCACTATCCGAATTAGAGAGAATGAAATCCCACATTCCATTTAGTTCAGATACTTATTCCCTTTCGTCTTCTTCATCTGACATTAGAGGAGTTTCTTCTTCTTCTTCTCTTCTGATTCTACATTGGAAATTGCATTGGGAGGTTTTGATTCAGCTTGATTTCTCTTGAAATTTCTAAATGGTCTCTTTGTATAAGTCTCTGCTACTTGCTTTTTGATCTCAACCATCTCATTAGACATGGTTTTAAGGACTTTATGTAAACCTTCCATGTCATATGGATCTCTTGGTGTCTTTTTCTTGGAATCATATTTAAAAGTGACTTTATTTGATTTCCTTTCCTCGATAGCGTTTTTCTTATCTAGAGAAATCATTCTTTTTTCAACTGAAATAGATTCTTTCATATTCTCAGCTAAAGTCAGTTTTGCAGCTCTATCTACAAATTTTTTTATGTTTGAGGGCAAAGAATTAATGTACCATTCACTTCTAACTTGTTCACTAGGCTTAGATGTTGTAGGGATCTTATTCAAGATTTTATTGAATCAAGAGTTGAAATCTTTAATGGGTTCCTTGGGTTGAGTCTTTAAATTGGAGAGATCGTTAATTAGGGTAGAAATTGATCTATCATCTCCATATTTAGTTAAAAATTTCTCTTCAAACATATCCCAATTTGTGATAGAATCAGAAGGTAAGGAAAAGTACCAGGATCCTGCTGTTCCTTGCAAATTATAGGGAAATAATCGGACTACAACATCTTCATGCACTACTTGATTTAAATTTATAGCAAGCATAAAGTTATTGATATGTTCTTCCACTTGTATACCAGTATCTAGACTAAACTTTAGGAGCCATTTTTCAGGATGATCAGGTAGATCATGCAAAGGTGCAGCCATATTCATAGCTCCTGGTCTGGTCCATGGTCTTTGTACCATTGTTGTGACGATGGTAGATGAATTAGAAGTGATAACTGGTATATGAGTAATAAAAATTGAAGTAATGGAAGAGACAATTAATGTTTGAAGAAATGTAGTTTGAGTAGATGAAGATTAAGCAGATGTAATTTGAGGAGATGAAGATTGAGAAGACGTAGTTTGAGGAGATGAAGATTGAGCAGATGTAGTTTGAGGAGATGAAGATTGAGCAGATGTAGTTTGAGGAGATGAAGATGAAACTACTACACTTTCCTGATTTGGAGCTTGGGAAACAGATGATTGAACATGCGATGAAGAACTAGTACCACTTTCTATTTCCGATGGAGTTTTTCTTGTTTTGACTCTATTAGGTATAGGAAATTCTTTCGGGGAAATTCCAAGTTTTTCACTCTATGACCTAGTAAGAGGTTTGGAAGAAACAAACTGCGAGGTGACACTACCTTTAGATAATTCTGATTCTTCTAATGATAACAAGAATCCTTGAAGTTTATGAACTAAGGCTTCGACTTCAGGGGATTCAGGAGTTGGATTATTTGATTCATCTGAAACTTTGGTAGTGGGTGTTTGAATACTTTTCTCAATGTCTTCTCTTGTGATTTGAGATGTGGAATAAATTGAAGGTGATGAGGGTGATGTGCTCTTAGAATGGCTTTCGGATTTAGATTTATCTGCCATTCATAGCTTATAGCCCTCCTTCTAGCGCCAAAAATGTTGAAGCCTCGAAAATTGTTGCTTCACACATCGAGGGATAACCACCCGGTTGGGACCTTAGGACAACTCCTTTTCCGTTGGGTGTGGTGGCTCCGACTGGATTTATAGGACTAGTTTCCTAGTAATTTAAATGGGTTAGTAATGGAATGATTGGATGGGGAAAAATGGGACTAAATGACTGAAAAACTATCTAATCTAATTTAAATACTGATGAAATAACTCTAAAACTAACCCGAGCATCAAATGTGAATACAACTTTAAATTGTTTCAATTAACCGATAACCATGAAAATGTATTACAGCTTAATTGAAATATGTAGTAACAAATAAAGATAACTCTGTTTAAGAAATTAAATAGAGTTATAATAACATATTGCATTCATCATAATATATCGCTTGCATATACTATTAAAGATAAATATTTCTAACACACTCAGAAATGATATGTATAAAGAAATATTGTGAAACAAGTATACATAAATGATAGCAATTTAAAAGAGAATATCACATAACAAAAGAAACTAGCAGTGAATAGATAGAAATACCATATCCATCTCGATATTTTCCAATGCAATCTGATATCCAAATCCAACAACTTCAATGTAAAATCAACTCCAAGATACAGAAATGCAATTCTTAAAGATAATTTCACTGATAATCACCAGATGTGATCCTTTATAAAAATATAGGAGTCAATGGAGTACAGAAATGTAATCTCCAAGTCAAAATATTACAAATTCAGGACCCCTTTCTAAATGCATGAAAGGGGTTTAAATAGGTACTTAACAAAAAATAACTAAAACTATTCCTACAATCTATCTAAATTAAAAAATATCTAAAACAGAAATGCGATCTTGATGAAAACCGACTCGTTGATTATCTATTGCAGTTGATGTGCGAAGGTGGCAGATTTTGAGCATCTCCTTTGCTTCTTCAGGATGAATAAGCTTTGAGTGCAACCGTCTTGTATATGTGGCATCAGAGAATTCAGGAATGATGCAATCAATGGCATTTGAGAGAAATTGCTATTTGTTAACAATGTGGCTTGATGAGATAAGTCTACACTGTATCCCATGATATTCCTTGTAATTGGCCAATTTGCTGATTTTTATTAATTATCTCTTGTTTCCATCTATGATCAGTTTCTTTTACTCTGGGTAATTGGCTGAGACTATAATCTGCAATTAAATTGATTTCATATAAGTTATCATTTACCATCTGTGTTACATTGTTCATTATCCCTTTAGCTCTGGATGTGGCCCTTTCTGCTTTGATCAAGCGATGTTCCCATTCTGTAAAAACAATTTCTTTATGTCTCTCCATAATCTTGGGAAGATCTGCTTCTCTCCCTGATTCTGAGTCTTGCCATAAAATAAATTTGGAGATCTTTTCTTCAGCTTCATCAAATTCAATCTTAAGAGTGACTCCTTCATCTATTAGGGAAGATGTTAGCTCACATAGAGACTCTGCTTCTGCAATCTTTAGAAAAAATTCATTTAATTGTTGAGACAATAAATTTTTTTGTCTCCAAGGCTTCATTTTTGAATTGATCCAGACTAGGATAATTCTTGAACTTGTCTAATTTAAATTGAAACATATTTTCCTGTTCAATCTTCAAAGTCTGCTCATTTTGTAGAAGAGCTTGTAGTTTTGCTATTTCTTGACTTAGATGCTGTTGTTTTTCTAGGGTTTGCTGATCAATCTTCTCTTTTTCAACAACCAGCTTCTCTTCTAATTGTTTAGACTTGAGCTCTTCATCCTTTAATCGTTGTTCTAACTGAATGATATTTTGTTGGTTTTCTGCAACTTGTTCCTTAAACATAGCTATTTTCACATCCTTTAGCTTCATCAACTGTGTAACTTCAGAGGCTTTATCTATAGTAGCAGCACTATAGGCACCTGCATACTGAGACAATTTGGTGAGATCCTCAGATGGATTCACCTCAACATTGTTATAAACAATATTCATGAATTCCCCCTGTGATGCCAAAAGTGCATCTTGATCAGTTTTCCTCCTCTTCCTCTGTTTTCTCACCATAGCCCTATGTTTGGGACTGTAAAATATATCCAAAGGAGGATTTTCTTCTATCTTTAACATAATCTCACCTGTGGGGTTTTTAGGAATGATTTCTACATCCTGGTCTTTTGGATCATCAACTTGGGGAGTGTTTTGTTGTCTTATTTGCTAGGAAAATTGTTCATATTGGCTCAGAAAATGAGGAGAAAAAATAAGTTTAGAAGCTTCTTGTCCTCCAAGTTGAGAATTTTTACTATTATTTGTATCACCTTTAGGTGTTTGTTCAGTATTTTTACTGTCTGTGCCTCCTTTTTCAATATGCACATGGGCATCAGTACCTGTGCTTTCTTTTCTTTCTTGGGCCGAAGACTGCTATACATCAATTTTAGCGGCGGTTTCTGTCTTTCTAGTGTCAAATTTGCTGCTATCATCTTTCTTCTCAAAAACAGGATTAGTTCCTTTTACTTCTTTTCCAGAAGTACTTCATGTATCTTTCTGTTTTGGTTCACATCCCTGTGTAGAAATCCTCAACTGATCTCGAGGACCTCTGAGTAGCCTCTGACTTCTAAATAATAAAATTTATTCATTTCTTCAGGCTGAAGTTTTCACTTGGAAAAATAAAAAATTTGAGACATTTTATCTACAGAAACAAATAAATCATCAAAGACATCTGGTTCATGTTCGAACCGAGCAATTGAAACAGAGGTAGTAAAATCATATGCCACTTTCCTGGGATCATATTGCCTTCCAGGAATTGTTGAAAGTATAAGATTGGTTAACTTAACAACTTCTTTTTCAGCATGGACAAAATTGCTGAGAGTATAGTCACCACATTTGAAAGGAAAAGTAGGCCACATAAGTTTTTTGCTATTCTTTAAATTTTTAGACATACCTTCTACTATCAACTGATAAGAAATTTCTTGTGCTAACAGATTGTCTGGAACATATAAATGAAGGATGTGTGGCTCTACAATACTTTCAAAAATTCTGACATAAGTGAACTTTTCCTCCCTGAACCAATCTCCAATAGAGGACAAATCAACTCTAGCTTTATCGGAAAGTCTAGGAGGGAATCGACCAAAAATGATTTGGTAAATAGGAATGAGAAAACCATGATAGAATCTGTAAACATGACTTCTGAAATACTCTTTCCATAATAATTTATGATATATATGAATTGGGACAGGTTCTTTAGGAGTCCATTTCCATCCTAATAAGGGAAATTCTGAATTCAAACAAAGGGCATCTAGGATGTAAGAACAAAAGTAAAAAGGAGTGGAAATTTCCTAAATTTTTGTCTCTCCTGTACTCCATAACTCTATTGGCTATCTTATCAGACAATATAATAGCCCAATCCATTATCTCAGAATTAATAGCAGCATGTATCAATGGAACCATTTGAATGGAAAACCTAGCCGAATTATCATTACTAAACAATCTACATATCATAGCCGCGGCATAACAATATGGAGGCAAGAGAGACTCCACGGAGTACATACCTGATGCCTCATGCCTGTGCTTTTGAGGATCCCTTCTCCATTCTCTAATTGGTTCTGATTGATTTTCATTGTTTGCAGCAAATTCTTTGATAAACTCTTTGTTATAAATCTTCTGTGGGTCAGGAAGGTGGTACATTGCTTTGATATCCTCTGGTCTGAATGACCTGAAGATTGCTCCAGATGCAGAAAAAAAGTTCTGTCTTTGATAGACACATTATAAATCACCCATCTAATAACATCGTAATACGGGAAAATGTTTGGACGAGCATCAACTCGGTATAGAAATGAGTTTCCCAAGGAACCAAGAGGACTTTCAAAATCAGAGTCTGAATCGGCTTCGTTAGGAATTGTGGCTTTAGCTTCAACAAATATAGGGTTTTCATTTTCCAATATATTGTAAACATTTTCCCATGTCATTTTTCCAAGTCCCTGACAGGAAGTGTCTGTAACTAGCTTAAGTTTCGTTGGTTTCTCTTTAGGTGGCATAGTAATCACAGGGGATTTTGCAGCAATGGTAGCTTTCGATTTCCTGAATCTCTTTGACATTTCAGTGTCAAGGAGTATTTCTCTTGCTCTGCGAACATAAAAATTGGATGTTCTATTACTCTGTGACAAAGAGAAGATTTTAGCCGAGGTGAAGATGTAACAATGAAAAACAACTATACAAAAGGTTTATTCATTGATTTTTATTTATTATATCCGTGATTTAAAACTTAAATGCCCCCCTAGGGAGTCACACTCATGCATTCAATAACAAAACAAAATCATTGTTATTCGTTTGATTCGCGAGTTAATGTTATCGTACAATTGGAGATTTGGCATATTTCGGAATAAGTATAGATATATTTCCTTTTAAAACAATGAAACACGATGAATAATAATAAATGGATATTTAAGTCATAATCGCATCGCAATTCATTTAAAAGGGAAATGAAACAAGACTTATACCAAATCCTGATTGCGAATATCGCATCGGAGATTAAAATGAAATGAACCGTTTAATATTTTCTCCGATAATGCGATTGAGATGAGATAGGATCCGTCGCATCGGAGTTTTAAAACAATAGAATGAAATGCTTTTAATTCTTCTGAAATGCGATTGCGATGAATCGGATCGCATCGGAAATATATACATGAAACAAAACACTTTAATTTTATCGAAATGCGATTGCGATGAAGCGCGATCGCATCAGAACTTTACAAAGGAAAAAAAAAACTTTAAAGAATTCTTCGAGTTTTCCAATTGCGATTACTTTTCATTTTAATTATTATTAAGTATAAAGTTTTTGTAATGTGTTTGATATGATTAAAAGGCTTTATAACTCATCGGATCGGAAAGTTATTCTAAAAGGTTGTATACTTTTTGAATAAAAATATGATATGTATCCTTTTATCAATGAATCTTTTATTTCTATTTAGGAAGAAAGATAAAAAATGGGACTTGTTTCTAAATGGGATTTATTCTAAAAGTTAAAAATGGGGTGGGTTGTTGTACAGTACAATAGGTCTACAATAGTTTCTTGGTACAACAAGAAACAGAGATCCGTGGCACTCAGTTCAGCAGAGGCCGAGTACATGGCAGCAAGTTTTGCTGCATGCGAGGCTATATGGATGAGGAAGATCCTGGTCGGGTTGTTCGGTTCACACTTAGATCCTACTATGATATATTGTGATAATCAGAGTTGCATTAAACTCTCGATTAATCCAGTATTTCATGATAGATCTAAAAATATTGACATCCGGTATCATCATATCAGATATTGTGTGCAGCGGAAGATCTTGTTGCTATCTTACATTCCTACGGAGGATCAGGATGCAGATATTCTGACGAAGGCGCTCACCAAGAGCAAATTGGAATACCATAGAGACAAGATCAGGGTGGCAGATAATCCCTATCTTGTTGATAGGGAGTGTTGAGATTCAACAAGATGATGAGCTTAGTGAAAAGAGTCGCCTTCACTAAGTGGGCCCGCAGGCTATTTTTGACGCAAGTATATTTTTAGACTATGTCTATTTTTAGACATGTCGATCATATTCTATGAGTTGCAGGATGCTATTTGTGGATGGTTGGTCAAGTTGGAAAAATAGATGGACTTCTATTTTTTGGGCGGAATCTATTTTTAGATTGCCAGTCTAAAAATATATATGTTGAATATTATTAGCTCTTAATAATATTTGGACTTTAAACATTATCTTATTCTCTTAGAGCACTTCAATTAAGTGCACATATGTGGCACAGGAGCCGACAGAAGGAATTACGCTATTCCTGAGGGTTTAGTGGAGCTATTGCATGGAGGACTTCATTTAGAACTCATGTGACAGAGTTTTTTGGAGTTGTAGAAGTAGTTGGTGGAGTTGTGTTCAGTTTAACTCAGTTAGACACAGTTGAGCTAGTTGTATCTAGTCTAACTGATTGATACATTAGTGAGAGTGGTGTGAATTAATTATTAATTAATTCACTAAATATTAACTCATTAATCAAATGAAGAATACATTAGTTAACTAAAGTGCATGGATAGTTTCAGTCGAGACCAGTGGAGAGATAAGTGAAAGGGAAAGATGACTATCGATTATGAATATAGTGATGCATTGATTGCATCCAACACTTAGTGGAGATGCCAATGAGGATTGCATGAGCAAGGTTGGACCAATTCGAGTTCATTCAGAGCCATTATTTAGTAGGGATTGTGCAGTAGAGGCAAGCTAGTAGGTGGCAGAGATCGGTGCATGGATTTGCTAGATCAGGGCCTGATTAGTGTGTAGCGATTGTATTATACTGAGAGCTTGATATGTTTAGCTTTGTATGAGGATCATTACATGATCTCTATGACATATATTATATACAGATAGTTGGGGTTTTTAGCTTCAAGCTTTCCCATAAAATCACTGTGTTAATGTGTGTGAATTTTTATGGTTTCATGTGTGCATTGAAATTGTGTTAAATTCCGCATGTGATGATCAATGGTGGAATAGATTCTGTATTGTGCATGAAGTCAAATAGTGTATGATCAGGAGAATCTTGGATATATAACGCATTAGTTATATAATTTCTACATCGTATTTGATTATATCATAAACCAAAATCAAAGGATTCATTTGTCAACAATGTCTCAGTGTCTGATCTTCAAGTTATGAAGGCAACGGAAAATTCTCTCCTGTTTTCAAATTATTAAATTCCAATAAGTGTAGTAACTAAAAACCAACTTTTTTTGACGGCTAATACAACAAAATAATAATAATAATAATAATAAATAATAAAATAATAAAAAATAAATCATCCCGTGAAAACCACTTGTGGGTAGGTAGATAATTTTAATAGCCGAAAACTACTTTGTGGCAGTTGTTACGCATTTTCATTTTAATAAATTCTATAACAGGATGTTGTTACACAAATGTCACGGATGTCATGATATTACAAGCTCTTTTAATTCATTGTATTATTTTTAGAATTATTTTGTACGCACAAATAGTAATTCCCTTAAAGGAATACTTGGTTTTTTTTTGTCGATCAAAGTCTATTTTATATTATCATTGAAATTTACATCAAGAGACAAAATTGCTGTGATACATCCAAGAAACCCGGTAGGGAAAAAAAGGCCAGAAGTGACTCAGGTGTGTGCTAAGGCATACAGTGCCATTGGTTATTATCAGCACACAAATAACAAAAAACCAGTAGATACATAACTTCATGGAGGTGGATTGAGAGGGGTTGCTGGTGGCCCTACAAAGAAGCCGACATGATTATGCACATGGTAGTCAATGTGCTCAACTTGGATCTCAAGTGCTCGGAGGTGGTTATGAGAGTGCCTCAACTGACAACATAGACTCTCTAGAGCATATAAAGTCTCATTTTTCAAGTGTTGAATATATTTTATATAGGAAATGAGCTTGTTATGATCCTCATACCTTTGTTCCCTCATGTTGTCCAGGTTGAGATGGATTTGTTGAAGTTGATCTAAGATTTCTTCCAAGGTGGTCAGAGCACCCACTTGCCCCACTAACTGTTATGGAGAAACTGCCATGGAAGCCATCAAGTGCTGGCTTTCAGTGGATTTTGAGTTCGAGCTCGAGTCCGCGATCAGACTGCACTATTCCATACCACATCCCAATCTTCCCTTGCATGCACATCCTCGTTTGCATGGAATATGCTTCACGTCCTCGCTCTAGTCTACCTCCTTGCTGAAACTCCAATTACCGGCATGGCGAGTATCCTGTGGAAAAAAACTGAAGTCCCCGAAGTGACCATTGCCCATCCATCCACCTACTCCGAAAGCAAAACTAGAGGTCGTTTTCAATCCACTGGTGGAGTCCACATTGCGCTCGCTGGTGGAGGAGAACTGCCACCCACTGAGATACCAAACCATTAGAAAACTAGAAGGGCCTCTGAGTCCGAAACACACCACATAGAGGTCAGCTCCTCTATCTCCACTACACTTATCTCCACTTTATACTGAACGAACCACAAAAATTGTGGGCAAGAAAACACTTTTATCACTAGTAAACCAAACAAAATTATCATCCTGTCACCTTGTTGCTCCTCTGGTTCCTCGCTACCATGATCCCACAGGCTTCGGTACCACTGTCCCCATTTCCCCGTATCCCGCTTTTTCCACTGAGGAGATCCTCCTCACAGACATCCACCATCACCCATATGTGCACAGTGCACAACCACTTGCCGAAATGTATGTTATGTGCACATTGTCTACCGTGAGTAGTCTCTTCTAGAGGGCTCATAATGCTAAAGTGTGGGAGTTAATGGAGTTCAGTGGCACGTGGCATCAGGCCTATCTAGCCTATGCTTCCAGATCCCAGTTGTCCTTTTGATATGACACCCCCATCAGGGATTTTAAGGTCTGCTTTCATAAGTTATTGCAGAGTTTGAGTCTCACCCGGGTTAAGGTCCACTTTGGAGAGGATCTCTTTCTAGGAGCCATGAAATTTACGTGTTGGTTCATTGGTTCCTTGGTTGGCCAACTGGTTAGCCATGTTATTCCCAGAGTGGAGCACATGGCTTGTGGTAACATATTCCATTTGACTGATGGATATACGGATGTAAGATAGATGGGCTTCCAGGCACCAAATATTCGCTACTTTTTGAGGATCTAATCCATTGATGATTTTTTGAGTCATATCCAGGATACGGAAAGAGTCCCCTACAATGCAAATTCATTTATTTATGAGATTAAGAGCCAAGGTCAGACCAAATTCCAACCTAGTTAGTTCCATGGAATTGTTGGTCATGGTTCCACTAGATCCAGCATATGCAGCCCAAGGGGTCCCATAGGTGTCCCTAATTATGCCACCATAACCAGCCGGGGTGGGATTTCCTTTAGATGTGCTATCAAAATTTATCTGAATGCAACCCTGCGGGGGAGGGGAGAATACAACAAAGGAGTTAGGGGGGGGCGGGGGGGGTGGGGGGGTTGGGTGGGATTTTCCATCTCTAGGGTGGATGAGGGATAAGGAGAGATTTAGAAGATGAAGGATACTCATTTCAAGAGGATGTGCTTCCTAGTCCAATGATCCCAAGGTTTAACAAGGATGGTTTCATGAATGTTGGATAGAGTTAGGGACTAGATGAGAGGGGCCGAGGGGGGGTGGTCATCAAAGATAGTGATATTTATACCTTTCAATGTGTTCCACATTAGTAAGCCTGGAGTTAACCACCGGGCTCTATTTAACATAGGGTTGGAGAACTTTTGGGTCGACCATTCCTCAAGCATGGATCTGGTGTTGGCTATTGGCTCCTCAACTGGTCCGAAGATGGCGAAAGCCTGAGACCAGAGAGATTTGTTGATGGGGCATTAAATGAAGAGGTGATTCTTGGTTTCTTCCTCCTATCTATAGAGTGGGCACATGGATAGACCGATGAAGCTCCACTTAATGAGGCGATCCAATGTCAAGATTCATTTATGCAGAACCAACCACATAAAATGCGTAACTTTCAGCCAAATGTTTCTTGTCCAGATCCTTTTCCACACCAAAGTGTTTTGGTGGGGTTGGGCTGGAGCTCGAAGCAGATAGGCTTCCTTGACGAACAATTTTCTTATTGTCGATAGGCCCCATCTTAAGTTATTCTGGTCACTGAAGACATCAATTTTCTGCTGCGGCAAATACTAAGCGAGCTGATGGCACAAAGGATGAGGGATTTCTTGGGGCCAATCCTATGACTCTTTCCATCGTCGCCAACCATGGTCATTGGGGCGGGTTTTCCAGTAATCCACCTCTTTAATAGTCGAGATCGAATGAAATATTTGTTTGAGAGCAGACATAGATTTATCTTGGGATAATTTGGGGTATTTTTTCTAGGAGTCCTCCCATAACCTTGTTATTCGTCTGTTATTGACTTCCCAGAAAAAATTATCTCGAATAAAATCACTATTTGTATTTTCTAGCTTTTAGATGGCTAATCCATGGCTGGGAAGGGGCTCTTGTAGCACCTCCTCCTAAGTCTCTCCCTGACCATATTTTTGGGACCATATGATCTTCCACAAATCTTGGCCCCCTTTCAACTATTGAAAATGCAGCAAGATGATGGAGCTTAGTGAAATGAAGTTGCCTTCACTAAGTGGGCCCGCAGGCTATTTTTGGCGCAAAGTCTATTTTTAGACTATGTCTATTTTTAGACATATGGAGCATGGTCTGGGAGTTGGTGCAAGATGCTATTCTTGGATGATTGGATGTTCTAGTTGGTAAAAATAGATGGACCTCTATTTTTAGACATATAGGTCGAAGTTTATTTTAGACTTCCTGCCTAAAATAGGTCACCAAATATTATTAGCCCTTAATAATATTTGGACTCTAAACTCGGGGCCACTCTCCTCTTGAGCACCAGTTTGAGCTACTTTCGATGTGGCCCATGCATCCGATAGAAGGAATTAGCGCTATTCTCTGGGGTTTGGTGAGGCTCAAGGCATGGTTGACGCTTAGGAATTCATGCGAAGTTTGTTGATGGGATGAAGCAGGATGGTGTTCGGTTTAACTTAGTTGAACTGGTTGAGATTAGTTTAACTAGCTAATCAACTAGTAATGAGTGGAGTGAATTAAATATTATTTAATTCAATAATTATTAACTCATTATTCACCTAAAGAACACATCAGTTTAACTCAGTGCATGGATAGTTCAGTGGCGACAAGTGAAAGAGGTAGATGAAAGGGTTGAGATAGCTATCAGTTGTGACATTAGTTGTGCATGAGATTTTCACCACACTTGGAGGAAATTTCCCATGAGGATTGCGCTGTCAAGCCAAGGAGATTCGAACCTTGGATCTCTCATTAGACCAACCTTGATTGCGCAATAGAGGCAGACAATTAGTGGATGAGTTTTGAACCTGTGACTTGTTCAAAACCAAGCTAGTTTGTGTGTAACCTTATGAGATAGTACTGAGTACTTGTGAGGAGTATTGTGCTATGTACTGTTACATGTTCTCTCCATATAATATACAAAATAGCTGAGGGGTTTTCAGCTATAAGCTTTCCCCATTACATATTGTGTTTATGTGCGCATGCGACTGTTTCTATTTCCACAAAATTGATGATTGATTGTAGAAGAGATTATGTGTTGCATATGAATTCGAATTAGTATGTGATCAAGATAATCTCGGTGGATAAATATTCATTATTCAGCAAATTTCTACATCAACCA